>CAWUFW010003613.1:1200000-1768253 GCA_963921515.1 Calotriton arnoldi
TGCAGCTCATATGCCTCGAACGGAAAATGCTACTTACGAGTATGCATCTGTTCTTGGCATGTAGAGCTGCAGACATTCATACGCCCACCCGCCTCCCCGGAACCTTTATCTGTTCCAGTGTTATCTTACTTAGATACATTCACATGGACATCTTTTCTGTTTCTTACAAACTCAATCATTTCCCATCATGGCGAAAAACAATCTGAGGATGGAGTCGATGCCCATGCGCACTATCGTCCAAGGGAGGAGTCACCTATCTCGTGACTACAAAAGACTTCTTCCAAGACAACAACAAGGTGCAAGCATCCGAGCCCAACACCAGATGGCGATCTATGCACAAGTATGAATGTCTGCAGCTCTACATGCCAAGAACAGATGCATACTGGTAAGTAGCATTTTCCTTCCAAGCATGGTGGTATGCGGTTTGTCATAATCATAGGTTAGATACGGCCTATGTGCATCCTGTTTTTATTGCTATGAAACGTTGGACCTTATGGTCACCTGTTACAATGTTCCTTGATGCTAATGCTAGGCGCTCTTTTTCTTGAACCCCTATTCAACAAGAAGTTTCTCAACCTCCTTGACTTTACTCTTATTGATATTACAATTATCTGATTGTGCTTATTATTGCTCCCTTATTTTTTGTACACATTGTATTAATCTTTTGACCGTTCACTTCAACCCACCCCATTCCAATTCCGATGTAACAATTGTTTATATCCAGTTTTTCCTTTTATTCCTTTTATTCTTATTTGTTTGATTGTTTACTAATTTATTATGTTATGTACTTATGCCTTATTTTGTCTTAATAAACTTATTTTTTTAACTAAAAAAGATCATGTTCTGATTGCCTTAGAGCCTGCTGTAGCGGGCTCTACTGACCAGTAAAGGCCCGCTCCCTTGTTAAAGGCCCTTGCCTTCAGCAGTCTATTTATGTGTGTATACCTAAATGGGGATTTATATAGCAAGCAAACATATATAAGCAGTACATTCATGTCTATGTATTTGCTGAACATTTGAGGCTGTACGTGGGTATACTTTTAAAGAATATTGCATGCATATATAATAGATTCTATCTATACGCATCATAGAATAATGAACATAGCATACCTGATTATTACTGAACAAATTTAAACAACTATCTTGTGCCCGAGCATGGGGTTTAACCTTGCCCTGCAAAACATTTTTTGTCAAAAATAAAGGAAATGTGTGAGCTGAACTCACCAATTTGCCTGGTAGTACCACTCTCCTCAAAAGAACACCTTTTGACAACATAGGAGCTGAGGTGTGAAACAAACATAGTCAACTGCCTCCTCCTTGTTAACATCAAAACCCTATCCTCTTTGAGACCTTGAGCTTAACAACTTACGAGTCTCTGGTCAGGGTACAGCCTCCCCCAAATATGTGGATAAAGAGATTGTCTCTTATGGCAAACTAGATTGACATTTTTGCCAGCAGAGATTGGAAAATGGTGTTACTCCATATATTTCCTCATCACCAGGAAAGAATAAGGTTTACGTTTGATCTGGGACAACTAAACAATTTTCTCAAGCAAGAAAAGTTTGATTATGCTGATAATATAACCAGACCTGCAGGCTCTTCAAGAACAAGACTGAATGGTTTCTCCAGACCTGCAGAATGCTTATTTCAATTTGCCAACATCTATGCAAGAATGGAATTACCTTTGGTTTGTTATAGGAAATGACATCATCAATTTGCTATCTTGCTTTCAGTCATTGTCCTGCATTTGAAGATCACTAAAGTCTAAATGATGTTTTTTACCTTCACAAGCCAGGCGGAATAGACTTGCTTTGGGGCAAAAAGATGGAGCTGTGGGACCGTGCTATGGACTGAAATTTGTATGCCTATCTGTCAGGAAAGGCAAACATAATAGTGGCTTTTTCCACCAGACTGTTTTCCACCAATCAAGAATGTGGACTGCAACTGGAAGTGCCAGATTAGTTCATCCACTCCTGAGGCATGTAAGGATATTGATCTCTTTCCCACTAGGAAGAATAGGAAATGCAGTCTGTTTTGCAGCCTCGGATTCCAGAGAAAAATGTGACTTGGAGATGCCCTGTCTCTACCATAGACTTTTCAAATGCACTACTCATCTTCACAAGTTCCTCCTAAGGATGTGTTCAAAAGATTCATTTTCACTAGGCTCATGTGATTGACCGGGACTGTGCCAGATTGCCATGATAGCGGGACTTTTTGCACCTGAGTTTTGCACTTTCATACTGTCTTACTTTAGTGGAGAATCTTCATACGCAGAACAGAGTTGGTTATTTCTCCCAAACCTCCCAGTGCTAAACTTGCAGGACTGGAACATGAGAATATAGCCTTATCTTCGTATGAATCCCAAACTGAAGTTATGGAGATTGTGCTAGTGTGTAGATACTCTCAATGGAGGACAGTCTATTTGAGCAGGTAGGAGCAATTTGTAGCTCGGTGTCTCAGTGAGTCTCTTGATCCACTTCAAGGAGAGACATTTAAGATCGTTCAGTTCCCAGTGGCATTAGCTGACAAAGGACTGAAAGTTGGTGCAGTGAAAGTCGACTATAGCTGCTTGCATTTATTTGCCTGACCAAAGCTCATTATTGAATTGTTGTTTGAGTAACAACATCTGATCCTATATGTTCCCCTCTTGGGTAGCCTTAGAACCTTTTTATTACTTTCTAGATAAGTCTCACATTTCATACTACTCATTCCTGCTTCAGTATGTGTAATGGAAAATGGTGTTCTCTACCAAGTGTTTTTCATAAGTATTAATTGTTAATAAATATCTGTGTGGGTGTGTCGGATCCCAAGAACACAATTAATAAGCATTGACAAAGCCAATAGATTTGGCTTGACAGGCTAGTGCAATAGTAAAATTTTACATTTTTTAGTGTAAATCATATGCTACAAAAAAAAAAATAGTAAAGAAATATGCAGCCACCTAAACGTGCCCACCATGTTTGCAAGAAAATATGTAGAATTAGAAAAAGTTCACCAACTTGACAATGTTGCTTGTGATATTTTTTTTAATAAGCCTTTAACGTGCCATTCATTTTATTATTATTATTCCTGTAAGAGAACAAGATATATCACCACCTAACCAAATTGCGCACAGTTACAATGTTAAAATATAATTTAAACACATTATTATAGCAACTTTAAAAAGAAAACAGACAATACATCACCATTGAACTGGGCACCTGAAGTGCAGACAAAATAAATAGCTTGTGTTTAACATTAATCAAAATAAATAAGAGGCATAAGAAACGCAAGAAGTCGAAGCGCGCTTCAACTTCTCCCTGTCCGTCGGCCGACGTGACGGAGGAGTTGTGGCGCTCTAGACCTCGTTCTGCGGAACCTGTGCCTGGGTCTGCCGCACTTTTTCCTGACTTCCCAGGAGCCGCAGCAACCCCAGCCCAGCTTAAAGAATTCTGTGACACCATTTGCCTCCTATTTGGGTGACCTGACCCTCCTGTCGTGCCTTCGGGCCCCCCCGGAGGCTCAGAGAGGACTGCATCGGGTTCAGCGCCGGTGGCTCCGGCGCCGATGCCCCCAAATGGATCCAGTGGTGGATCCGGACCGGCACCGATCGTGCCCCTGCAACCTTCATAGAAGGGGTCATATGTCATAAAACATAATGTGTTGGTAACCTCTTTTTTCCATTTGAAAAATATTAAATGAATCCATAAATAAATGGTAGCCCAGGGTTAATTCAGATAACCATTGTGGCAGAATGGATAATTGATTGATGGTGTCAGAGGTATTTTTGTGTATATTCCTGCAACCTTCCCCAGCGTCGGCCCCTGCATGACTCCCGACGCCGCCAGCCCCATTCTTATCCCTGATAACCCGGAGCCGGATCGGCTCCTATCGATGCCGATTCTGGCACCGACGGCCCCCTTGGGTGCTGGGTCAGTTCCTCAGCCTTAGTTTGAGGAGCTAGGAATGGAGGAAGATTGGCAGGGGTCACTGGATCCTTTACAAGACCAGCCTGAGCATGAAATGGACTGGTATGAGGAATGAAAATTGTTCCTAACTGTCGTGTAGAAAAGTTTCAATTCTGTTACGGACACGGAGGCGAGGATTATGCTGAACTCTCTTCCCTTTTATTAACTAACAGCCTTTAATAAAAACATATGCTTGAAACTTCTTTTTGAAAAAAGAGTGAAGAAACCATCTTTAATCTTCTTTTCTATAAGAAAAACATTTAAAACTAAAGCAGATGTTTTTATTAAAGGCTGCTAGTTAATAAAAGTGAAGAGTCCAGCATAATACTCGCCTCCGGTCCTGACATAGAATTGGGTGAGGCCAGTGGTCTGGATACCTCCCCAGATTCTGGCCTGCTTTCTCCCCCTACCATGGATATAGAGGAGGGAGCTTCATATGTATGGTTGTGAGAAGGGCAGCCGAGGCCCTGGACCTTCAGGTCCCTTCGGTGGAAGTCAAGGCGAACATATTGACAGAGGTCCTGGAGCCAGTGTCTCCTCCTCCGAACCCCTTCTGCATTTCAACGAGGCCTTGAAGGATGTCCTACTGGGAACCTGGTCCAAGCCCAGCACAAGGGCTACTGTGAATAGGACAGTCGCCCGCCACCATCGCCCTGCACCAGACGACCCAGAATTCCTCACCAACCACCCTATCCCCGAGAGCTTAGTGGTCCAGGCCTCTACCTCACAAGGTGCATTCCCTTCTGCACCCGCCGGACAGGGAATCCATGAGGTTGGATAGTTGGGGCAAGAAGATTTTTTCTTCCACCAGCCTTGCATTGCGGTCAGTGAACACTGCATGCCTATTGCGTTTTACTCCCACTCCTTGTGGGAAAGAGTTGCACAAGTGCTGCTACAGGTCCCGGAAGAGGTCCGGGTCATTCTCTCCCAAGCGGTATCAGAAGGGAGATAAGCGGCAAGGTTCACCATTCATTGTGGGCACCATCGACTCGCTGGGAAAAGCAATGTTATCGACGGTGGCTGTTCGCCACGTCTGGCTGAGAATTTCTGGCATTTCTGGGGAGGCAGTTCTTGGGTATTGGGATCTGACTTCGGCCGAGGCCAGCAGGGCTCCGGCAGGGACAGTTGCAACAGGCCAGCTGGGCAGTTGTAGGGAGGATTCTGGAGCTTGTTGTGTCCCTGTAGCTCAGAAAAGGAGGTCAGCCTAGAGCCCCTTGGAGTCACTCTGGTAGTCCTGGTGTGAAGGAGATGGTCCTCTCCTTCAAGCAGTAAGGCAGGCCTCAAGCCGCTGGGCAGTCCTCTGAAGAACAAGCCAGGCCTCAAGCAACAGGGCTGTCCTCTGATGTACAAGGCAGTCCTTCTGAAGTGTTCCACAATTCCAGGAATATACTGATGAGTGGCTCAAGAGATCCAATATTTATACCTGGTGTCACCCTTTGAAGGGAGGAAAAATTCTAGTCTACCCCCACATCTGGTTCTGGAAAGTTCCTTCTTTCCCCCTCTGCCCAGGCTGCAAGGGGTTTAGAGTGACAAAAGGCGGGTGTCAAGTTCCTTTGTGAGTGTGCTGCAGGCCGCCCTTTGAAATGTAAGTGGGGCAGGGAACAGCTGCACCCCTCCCATCTTGGCAGGATGGCCCTTTCCCAGGTATACCCAGGTCTTATTGTTCAGTGTCTGGGCCCAATACGTATTCCTGATGGGGGAGCAATTGTTAGTCCCAGGCAGGAAACTCCTAGAATGCCCCTAAATGTTTAGAGCAGGAATATGCCAACTTTGTGAAAGCGATACCAAAGGGGGATGATGGACGGAGCGCTTGAGCAAATCAAACACTCACCCCCAGTCAACTGATCTGGGTTTAATCCATAATCATTCTTTAGCTCACTCCATCACCCCAGTTCAGACATGGCCATATGCAAATTAGTCTGACCCTGTGCCTCATGGGAACAGTCCAGCCCGAACTGCCAAGCCATGTCTTCCCTGGACCGGAAACAAGCATCCTAGGACCGGTTTCTGGCATTCCAGCCGTCATCAGCCAGGCTTGCTTGAATCCAGTGGCAAAGTGAGCAAGGGACCCACGTCTGGGCATACCCTGCCAACTTAGGGCGAACAAAGCGATACCAAAGGGGGATGATGGACGGAGCGCTTGAGCAAATCAAACACTCACCCCCAGTCAACTGATCTGGGTTTAATCCGTTATCATTGTTTAGCTCACTCCACCACCCCAGTTCAGACATGGCCATATGCAAATCAGTCTGACCCTGTGCCTCATGGGAACAGTCCAGCCCGAACTGCCTAGCCATGTCTTCCCTGGACCGGAAACAAGCATCCTGGGACCGGTTTCTGGCTATTCAGCCGTCATCAGCCAGGCTAGCTTGAATCCAGTGGCAAAGTGAGCAAGGGACCCACTTTGTTCGCCCTAAGTTGGCAGGGTATGCCCAGACGTGGGTCCCTTGCTCACTTTGCCACTGGATTCAAGCTAGCCTGGCTGATGACGGCTGAATAGCCAGAAACCGGTCCCAGGATGCTTGTTTCCGGTCCAGGGAAGACATGGCTTGGCGGTTAGGGCTGGACTGTTCCCATGAGGCACAGGGTCAGACTGATTTGCATATGGCCATGTCTGAACTGGGGTGGTGGAGTGAGCTAAAGAATGAAGATGGATTAAACCCAGATCAGTTGACTGGGGGTGAGTGTTTGATTTGCTCAAACGCTCCGTCCATCATCCCCTTTGGTATAACTTTGTGAAAGCGGCATTTTAAAAATTGTAATCTAAAATCTGACTTTACCATTAAAGAGGATTTTAAATTGCAATGCATTTGAGTCCAAACATGATATTTGTACCTGCTCCCAATAAAAGGTTAGCACTTAATAAATGTAATAAGGTAACCTAGTGTTATCCTATGGGAGAGGTAGACCTCACAGTAGTGAAGAACAAATGTATGAGTTTTTCTCTACCAGGACATGTAAAACTTAAAAACACATGTCCTACTTTTTAAATCCAGTGCACCCTCCATATGGGCTATTTAGGGCCCCCGTTTGGGGTGGCTTATATAAAGGAAGGTCTAGACCTGGTAAAAGGTTTATTTTTCCAGGTTGCATTAGCAGTTAAAAACTGCACTACACGCTGCAATGGCAGGCTTGAGACTACTTTTAGTGGTAGTAAGTTCTGGAATTTACAGGCCCTGGGTACCCATTATACCATATAGGAGGGACATGAAAGTCATTTAAATGCACCAATAAGGTGGAAGCCCATTGTACCATTTTTTAGAGGGAGAGCACAAGCACTTTACCACTGATAACCAGTGCTAAGGTGGACAGAGTCCTAAAAGCCAACAAAAAAGGGTTAAAAAAACAGGAGGGGTGAAGGCGAAAGGTTTTGTGGTGGCCCAGCAGAGAGGGTCAACTTCAATATATAGGCATAGAGATATAGGTCATTGATACTCATTGGTTTTGTGAGTCAACTGCTGACTGGTTGGGATTCTTCTTGGCCCAAGTTGCCCGGGTACTTTTGCTCTGATTTCTTCTTTATGGACATGCCCTTTGATGGCACCCGTCTCTTCGGAGACCATGCAGACATGGCCCTGGAGCGCTTTAAGGCCTCGCGTGCTACGTCCAAGTCCTTGGGCCTTTCAGTGACCTCCCGTTCCCCCGTCTGCTTTTTGGCCGTTTCGTTGCCACGGAAAGGGCTTTCAGCTGCGCCAGCCATATCCCAGCCACAAGATTGCACAAGTTCAGCAACCTCTACATGGCCATGGGCGCGGCTCCTTTCGACCCCGTAGGTCACACGGCCAGAGGTCCAGTCAGTCCACTCCTCCCCCTGCTGCCTCTAAACCTTCCTAGTCTGGCCCTTCAAGATCATGGGCGGCCGGTTGGTGGCAGGCACAGCCATCACCTCAACCACAGGCAAAACATCACATTGGACAAGTGGGTTCCTCAGATAGTCCGAAGGGCCTACTCCCTCCCCTTCGAGACTACCCATCCATCCATGCCTCCGATTTAAGACCGGCTGGTGAAGGGCCAACTGAACTTGCTTCAGGAGGAAGTCAGGACTCTCTTGGCCAAGGGAGCCATAGAGAGAGTTCCGGGTTCCGAAGTAGGCTGTCATTGCTATACCCGACACTTTCTGGTCCTGAAAAAGGACAAGGGCCTTCGTCCTATTCTGGTGCTGCGGGCCCTCAACTACTTCCTCAATAAGGAAAAGTTCAAAATGCTCACTCTGGCTCAGGTCTTGTCTGCTCTAGGAGACTGGATGGTAGCGTTGGACATGCAGGATGCCTATTTTCACATTCCCGTCCTGCCTGCTCATCGGCGCTACCTGCGGTTCACGGTTTGCCACAAGCACTTTCAGTTCACAGTGCTACCCTTTGGCCTTGCCAGCGCCCCTCAGGTGTTCACCAAGGTGATGGCGGTGGTCGCAGTTCATCTGCGCAGATCAGGGCTCCAGTCTTCCCCTATCTCGACGACTAGCTGTTGAAGGCGAGCTCGCCCCAGACTGTCCTCTCCCACCTCCAGACTACAGCGAATCTCCTGCTTTCACTGGGGTTCACTGTCAACGTGTCTAAGTCACACTTGACTCCCTCTCAGACGCTCCCTTTCATCGGAGCTGTTCTGGACACAGTGCAGTTTAGGCCTATCCGCCCGCACTGCGAGTCCAGGACATTCAGGCTATGACACTGAGGTTTGCCTCTATCCTGGATTTTGGTGAGACTGACTCTGAGGCTGCTGAGCCTCATAGCCTCCTGCATCCTGCTAGTGACACATGCCAGATGGAATATGCGGGCTCTGCAGTGGGACCTGAAGCCCAGTGGGCTCAGCATCAGGGGAATCTCTCTGACATGGTCCAGATCTCGGAGGGAACTGCACAGGATCTGCAGTGGTGGCTGATTGGGTCAGAGGCATACCCCTCTCCTTTCCCCAACCAGATCACACCGTAGTGACAGATGTGTCACTCCAGGGATGGGGCGGCCATCTGGGAGAGATGGAGATCAGATGACTCGTGTCTCCAGCGGAATCCCGACTTCACATCATCTTGCTGGTGCTACGAGTGATTCACTTTGCATTAAAAGCTTTTCTCCCTTCGATCAAGGGATAGTTGGCTCAGGTGTTTACAGACAACATCACCGCCATGTGGTGTTCTCTATCGCCCTGAGTGGCAGCCAGAGGAGGGTGAGGAGGACTGGGAGGGGTCTGTTGAACCTCTAGCAGACCGACTTGAGGAGCCGGCTGGCGAGAGGAGTTGGGTGATGCCAGTGATCTGGATACCTCCCCAGACCTTGGTATGCTCTCTCCCCCTACCGTGGCTACGGTGTGGTGTTGCGAAGGGCGGCTGAGGCCTTGGGCCTCGAGCTTCCTACGGTGGCTGTCAGGACTAACCTCCTGACTGAGGTGCTTCTGCCGGCAGCAGCCTCTTCGGACCCCATGCTGCCTTTTAATGAGGTCCTCACTGACATCCTTCTGGGCACTTAGTCCAAGCCCAGCACGGGGGCTCCTGATGATTGCCCGACGCCACCGCCTGGCCCCGGGCGACCCACTTTTCCTCTCCCAACACACTCCACCTGAGAGCTTGGTGGTCCAAGCCTCATCCTCAATGGGCGCATTCCCTACTGCTCCCCCCAGATAGGGAATCCAAGAAGCTAGACCATCTTGGGAAGAAGATGTTTTCTTCCACCAGCTTAGGACTGCGGTCAGTGAGCACCGCATGTTTCTTGGGCCGTTACACACACACTGTGTGGGATACGGTTGCGCAAGTGCTGCCGCAGTGCCCTGGGGAGGCCCGGGCCGTGCTCACCCGCGCTGTTGCTGAGGGTTGAGACACAGCAAAGTTCACCATCCGGTGTGGGCTGGATACCGCTGACTCGCTGGGTAGAACGGTTTCCACGTCGGAAGCCCTGAGGCGCTACACCTGGCTGAGAACGTCTGGCTTCTCGGGGGATGTCCAATCTACCCTTTTGGACATGCCCTTTGATGGCCGTTGCCTGTTTGGTGACAAGGCGGACAACGCGCTCCAGCGTTTCAGGGACTCTAGGGCTATGGCCAGATCCTTGGGCCTCGCGGCAACTTCCTGCCCCATGCAGTCTGCCTTTCGTGGCTACGGAAGGGGTGCCCCACCACGTTCCACCCAGAGCCACGGGGCTGCGCAAGCTACCCAGCCTCTGCATGGCCAGGGACGTGGGACCCAGCGTCGTGGGTCTGGGGGCCAGCGGCGGGCCAGTCCACCAAAGCCCCCCTCCCCCCTTGCAGCAGCCTCCAAATCTTCCTAGTCCGACCTTTCAGGGCCGCCAGTGGACGGCAGGATCTGCCATCAACTTCCCCCCTGCACAACATCACGTCGGACAGGTGGGTTTTGCAGATAGTCAGAAGGAGCTACTCTCTCCCCTTCGAGTCTACCACTCCCTCCCTCCATGCCACCAACACTCCATCGTATGTCGGAGGATCATTCGGCCCTTCTCCGCCAGGAAGTTACGGCTCTCTTGGCCAAGGGAGCTATCAAACGTGTCCCTGTGCCAGAAGTAGGTCGTGGTTGCTACTCCCACTACTTCTTGGTACCCAAGAAGGACAAAGGCCTGCATCCTATCTTAAACCTCAGGGACGTCAACCGCTTCCTCCGGAACGAGAAGTTCAAGATGTTAACCTTGGCTCAGGTCTTGTCTGCCCTCGACCCTGGAGACTGGATGGTAGCGTTGGACTTGCAGGACGCTTACTTTCACATCTCCGTCTAGCCTGCCCACCGGCGTTACCTAAGGTTCATGGTAGGCCACGAGCATTTTCAGTTTACCATGCTCCCCTTTGGCCTTACCAGCGCCCCTCGGTGTTCACAAAAGTGATGGCGGTGGTCCCACCTCATCTGCGCAGATCAGGGGTTCTAGTCTTCCCCTATCTCAACGACTGGCTGTTGAAGGCGGGCTCGCCCCAGGCTGTCGTCTCCCACCTCCAGACTACGGGGGACCTCCTGCATTCGCTGGGGTTCACAGTCAACGTGCTGAAGTCACAACTGATTCCCTCCCAGAAGCTCCTTTTAATCGGGGCGGTTCTGGACACGGCGCAGTTTCGGGTCTATCCTCTCGAGCAGCGAGTCCGGAATATTTGGGCTATGATACAGATGTTTCAGCCTCTATCCCAGATTTTGGGCTCTGCAGTAGGACCTGAAGTTCCAGTGGGCGCAGCACCAGGGGAATCTTTCCGATGTCGTCCAGATCTCGGAGGGGACTGCAAGTCAGTTGCAGTGGTGACTGACGAACCAGGATTGGGTGAACGACAGATCCCTCTCCCTTCCCCAACCAGAGTTCACAGTAGTGACGGATGCGTCACTCCTGGGATAAGGCGGCCATATGGGAGATGTGGAGATCAGAGGCCTCTGGTCTCTGGCGGAGTCCGGTCTCCACATCAACCTTCTGGAGCTCTGGGCGATTCGTCTTGCACTGAAGGCATTCCTTCCTTCTGTCAAAGGGAGAGTAGTGCAGGTGTTCACGGACAACACCACCACCATGTGGTACTGCAACAGACAGGGCAGGGTGGGGTCGTGGACCCTATTTCAGGAGGCTCTTCGCCTTTGGACATGGCTGGAACATCAGGGTAGATCTCTGGTGGTTCAATGCCAGGGCGGGCGAGCTCAGCCGCCGGTGCATGATGGATCAGGACTGACGCCCTTCACTCGGAGGTGGTGCAAGGTCTCTTTCAGCAGTGGGGAGAGCCTTTGTTAGATCTATTCGCCACCGAAGAGAACGTGCAATGTCAGAAGTTCTGTGCGTTGGAGTTCCCAAGGCAGCTCTCACTCGGCAACGCTTTTCGTCACGAGTGGAGTTGCAGCCTCCTGTATGCCTTTCCGCATGTACCACTTCTGCCCAGAGTGCTGAAGAAGATCAAGCGCGTCCGGGCCCAAGTCATTATTGTGGCTCCGGACTGGGCACAAAGAGTCTGGTACCCCGAGCTCTTGAGCATGTCCATCAATCCTCCAATCAGACTGCCTCTTCGGGAGGATCTTCTTTTGCAGCAGCAGGGCACGGTCCTCCACCCAAACCTGTCCAGTCTCCACCTCCTTGCGTGGAGATTGAGCTGCGACAGTTGACCGCTTTTGACCTTCCCCCCCGAAGTCTGTAATGTCATCTTGGCAGCCAGGCGGGACGCCTGGCTGCCAAGATGACATTACAGACTCCACTAAAATGGTATACGCCTGTAGATGGAATAGATTTGTGGCATCAGAATCAGAGATTCTCCTTTTCATCCTTTCTTTGGCCCAGCAGGGCTCTGCTCTGGGCACTCTTAAAGGCTATCTTTTGGCCATTTTGGCCTTTCTTCGCTTTCCTGATCAGCCTTCTCTTTTCAAGTCCCCTATTGTTAACAGATTTCCGAAGGGCATTACTCCTCTCTTTCCTCCTTCCCCTTTTGTAATGCCCCAGTGGGACTTGAATTTTGTCCTCACTTATCTTATGTGTTCCCTTTGAGCCACTACATAATTGTCCTCTTCGCCTCCTTACTTTGAAGACTGCTTTCTTGCTTGCCATCACCTCTGCTCGCAGGGTGAGTGAGCTTCAAGCCTTCTCTTCCAGACCGCCCTTTCTTGCTGTCCATCTGGACAAAGCAGTCCTCCTTACTAGGCCCTCTTTTCTGACCAAAGTGGTTACCTCTATCCACATAGGTCAGACTATCACATTGCCCACCTTCTTCCCTCCTCCGCACCCTTCCAAAGAGGAAGAGAAAGTCCACCGTCTGGACCCAAAACGTGCGCTCTCTTTCTACCTTGACCGCGCTAAAGACTTCCGGGTGGATGATCAACTCTTCGTGGGTTATGTGGGCGCCAAGAAAGGTCGGACAGTGCACAAACGTACCATCTCTCGATGGGTTGTCCTATGCTTTAAGATCTGTTATTCTTTGGCTAAAATGGAACCTAGAGTAGGACTGCGCGCCCACTCTACCAGGGCGATGGCAGCTACTACTGCTTTGGGACGTGGAGTTCCGCTGGTTGACATCTGCCAGGCAGCCACGTGGGCATCCCTGCACACGTTTACTAAGCATTACTGCCAGGACAGCCATGTCCGGAGAGACGGCTTTTTCGGCCGTTCTGTTCTCCAGGACCTCCTGGTGTGAACTGATTTCGCAGACCCACCTCCGGGGTTGGTATTGCTGGGGTATCTATTCTAAGGTAAGGAATCTATAACTAATAGTCTCTTTCAGATGAACAAGTTACTTACCTTCGGTAACGATGTATCAGTAAGAGACATATATTAGTTATAGATTCCTTATGGCCCCACCCATCCTCCCTGTTCTGCGAACTGACTTCTGGGGATAGGGACTCTCTTGTAGGGCCCTAGTTTTGTGCACCAGTGGTAAGTGTCTTGCATGGCTCTGCGCTTCTGGCATGGAAAGTTGTGTCAACTGACGTCAGCGCGCAGGGGCGGCGTCTATGTAGACACCGCGACAGGCTGTTGTTTCCCACCTCCAGACTACGGCGGTCCTCCTGCATTCGCTGGGGTTCACAGTCAACGTGCCGAAGTCGCACCTGATTCTTCCCAGAAGCTCCTTTTCATCGGAGCGGTTCTGGACACGGCGCAGTTTCTGGTCTATCCTCCCAAGCAGCGAGTCCGGGATATTCGGGCTATGATACAGGTGTTTCAGCCTCTATCCCGGATTTCGGGCTCTGCAGTGGGACCTGAAGTTCCAGTGGGCGCAGCATCAGGAGATCTTTCCGATGTCGTCCAGATCTTGGAGGGGACTGCAAGTCAGTTGCAGTGGTGACTGACGAACCAGGATTGGGTGAACGACAGATCCCTCTCCCTTCCCCAACCAGAGTTCACAATAGTGACGGATGCGTCACTCCTGGGATGGGGCGGCCATATGGGAGATGCGGAGATCAGAGGCCTCTGGCAGATTCCGGGCTCCACATCAACCTTCTGGAGCTCTGGGCGATTCGTCTGGCACTGAAGGCATTCCTTCCTTCTGTCAAAGGAAGAGTAGTGCAGGTGTTCACGGACAACACCACCGCCATGTGGTACTGTAACAGGCAGGGTGGGGTCGTGGACCCTATTTCAGGAGGCTCTTCGCGTTTGGACATGGCTGGAACATCAGGGCAGATCTCTGGTGGTTCAACGCCTGGCAGGTTCCCTGAACGCCAGGACAGACGAGCTCAGTCGCCGGTGCATGATGGATCACGACTGGCGTCTTTCACTCGGAGGTGGTGCAAGGTCTCTTTCAGCAGTGGGGAGAGCCTTTGTTAGATCTATTCGCCACCAAAGAGAACGTGCAATGTCAGCAGTTCTGCGCGTTGGAGTTCCCAAGGCAGCTCTCACTCGGCGACGCTTTTCGTCGCGAGTGGAGTTGCAGCCTCCTGTACGCCTTTCCGCATGTACCACTTCTGCCCAGAGTGCTGAAGAAGATCAAGCGCGTCCGGGCCCAAGTCATTCTTGTGGCTCCGGACTGGGCACAAAGAGTCTGGTACCCTGAGCTCTTGAGCATGGCCATCAATCCTCCGATCAGACTGCCTCTTCGGGAGGATCTTCTTTCGCAGCAGCAGGGGACGGTCTTCCAACCGAACCTGTCCAGTCTCCACCTCCTTGCGTGGAGATTGAGCTGCGACAGTTGACCGCTTTTGACCTTCCCCCCCCGAAGTCTGTAATGTCATCTTGGCAGCCAGGCGTCCCTCCACTAAAATGGTATACACCTGTAGATGGAACAAATTTGTGGCATGGTGCACAGCAAAGGCTGTGGATCCTCTCCTCTTTGAGATTCTCCTCTTCATCCTTTCTTTGGCCCAGCAGGGCTCTGCTCTGGGCACTCTTAAATGCTATCTTTCGGCCATTTCGGCCTTTCTTCGCCTTCCTGATCAGCCTTCTCTTTTCAAGTCCCCTATTGTTAACAGATTTCCGAAGGGCATTACTCCTCTCTTTCCTCCTTCTCCTTTCGTAATGCCCCAGTGGGACTTGAATTTTGTCCTCACTTATCTTATGTGTGCTCTCTTTGAGCCACTCCATAATTGTCCTCTTCGCCTCCTTACTTTGAAGACTGCTTTCTTTCTTGCCATCACCTCTGCTCGCAGGGTGAGTGAGCTTCAAGCCTTATCTTCCAGACCTCCCTTTCTTGCTGTCCATCTGGACAAAGTAGTCCTCCGTACTAGGCCCTCTTTTCTGCCCAAAGTGGTTACCTCTTTCCACATAGGTCAAACCATCACATTGCCCGCCTTCTTCCCGCCTCCGCACCCTTCCAAAGAGGAAGAGAAACTCCACCGTCTGGACCCAAAACGTGCGCTGTCTTTCTACCTTGAGCGCACTAAAGACTTCCGGGTGGACGATCAGCTCTTCGTGGGTTATGTGGGCGCCAAGAAAGGTCAGGCAGTGCACAAACGTACCATCTCTCGATGGGTTGTCCTATGCTTTAAGATCTGTTACTCTTTGGCTAAAAAGGAACCTCGAGTAGGACTGCGCGCCCACTCTATCTGGGCGATGGCAGCTACTACTGCTTTGGGACGTGGAGTTCCGCTGGTTGACATCTGCCAGGCAGCCACGTGGGCATCCCTGCACACGTTTACTAAGCATTACTGCCTGGACAGCCAAATCCGGAGAGACGGCTTTTTCGGCCGTTCTGTTCTCCAGGACTTCCTGGTGTGAACTGAGTTCGCAGACCCACCTCCGGGGTTGGTATTGCTGGGGTATCTATTCTAAGGTAAGGAATCTATAACTAATAGTCTCTTTCAGATGAACAAGTTACTTACCTTCGGTAACGATGTATCTGTAAGAGACATATATTAGTTATAGATTCCTTATCGCCCCACCCATCCTCCCTGTTCTGCGAACTGACTTCTAGGGATAGGGACTCCCTTGCAGGGCCCTAGTTTTGTGCACCAGTGGTCAGTGTCTTGCATGGCTCTGCGCTTCTGGCATGGAAAGTCGTGTCAGAACTGACGTCAGCCTGCAGGGGCGGCGTCTATGTAGACACCGCAACGTCATCCCGGCGACCACGACGACGGACGTGGAGTCAACCGACGCCACCTACCGATGCGCAGGGGTACTTCTAAGAAAAGATTTCTTCGGATCCAGTCTGACGCCTGGGGGTAATTCTGAGGTAAGGAATCTAGAACTAATATATGACTCTTACAGATACAGCGTTACCGAAGGTAAGTAACTTGTTCTTCACTGTGTAACCTTCGCTGGATTTCTCTTTGAAGTGAAATAGATGAAATTAAAATCTTTATTTCCAATTTTCTTTTGAGAAAATGCTGGGAAACTTCTTCAAAGTTATTTCCTACATAAGTTTCAAAATGTAATGGTAAAATCAGATTTTTTTTTACCTAAGTGGAAAAGTAACTTTGTAAAAAAGTACTTTGCACTGCCTGGCCAAAACTGACCTAAAACCAGTTCTGCCGCTCATTATACATCCAGAGTTGGAATACACATCCTTTACTGGAAGAGTTAAGTAGCCCTGGCTCAGAGGATAGTAGCTTACCTCTAGCCCAGTTAAGATGGGCTTTAACTGCTGACCTCATAACCGGGATTAACATCTGCCAAGAACAGTTGTTAGAACAAACATCAGATTTAGCACTACCTATTTTGACTTGGAGACCCTGGGAGGGTTTCTCTTATTCATTCCCAGAACGTTCCCAAACAGTCAGACTCCAGTCACAGTAGGGTACAGAACTAGTTTTGAGGCAGGAAAACTCATCCAGTTTTGACCCAGGAGAGCTCATCTAAATAGGGGATTGGCTAGAGAGCTGAAGACAGGTCTGCCTGGTGGCAAATGAGTTCTGCCATAGTGAAACAGGAGTACCTTTGGAAAACTATTTGTTGCTTCTTCACAAATCATTTAAAGTGGTTTGCTTTTCTAACAAGTCCCTTGTTGCATTTTGCTCTTCTTTTTGATCAGTTTTTCTGTACCGGTGGAGTCCAGGTATTGTGACATTAGAATGATGCAAGGGTCCTGGGCTTGGGGAGACAGGTCTTTGGTATCGGGATTGTTAGACCTGGCACCATTGGCGTGGGTCTCCCTTCCATTTTTCGCTGTTGTCTCCTCTGTTTTACTGGTGTTAGATGCTCTGGGCGCTGTGCCACTGCCATTCAGTGTCACAGCGCGAATGCTCCCTGTATAAATATGTCTATGTGAATTGGTATATCCCTGATTGGCTTATTTGGTTTACCTGTTAGTCCCTAGTAGTGTGGCCTATGTGTGCCCAGGGCTGGTAAACCAAATGCTGCTGGTGGGCCTGCAGCACTGATGTGTGCCACCCACAGAAGCAGCTTGTAAAGTGTGTCTCAGACCTGCCACTGCAGTGTCTGTGTGCAGTCCAGAACTGCCATCTTGGCTGTGAAGTGCACTCACTTCCCAGCCCCTGAACCTTCCCTTGGCATCCTGTAAGTCACCCCTACGGTAGGGTGCCTTGTATGTGTAAGGCAGGACATGCCTTGGTGTGTGTAGCATGTCCTGGTAGTGAATTATGCCCCATTTCGTTTTTCACTACTGTAAGGCTACCTGTTCCTCATAGGCTAGAATGGGCAGTTTGACTATTACATTTTATAGTCCTAACTGACCCCAGGAACATGGTAGAAAAACGAATTTAGTATGCCTGAACTCAGAATATTAAAATACATCTTTTAGTGAAGTTTATTTTTATATTCTGTGTTTGAAAATACCACTTTTAGAAAGTAGGTATTTTCTTGCCTAAGCCTTCCAGTGTGCTCTGCCGTTATGTGTATTGGCTGTCTGGTTTTAGAGGGGCAGGACAGGCTGAGTCAGACCTGGGTTGAATAGAGAGATCTGCATTTAGAGTGTGGGGAGGGGTGGCTCCTTGACCTGAATAGGGCTGTGCCTGGCAAGGTGAATGCTGGCTCCACCTCCCACTGTGTGTCTGCTAGCAGACCCCCTCTTTTGAAAGGAAGGATGCAGCCTGGTAAACAAAGTGCTCCAGGCCTGAGCAGAACTGGTTCTGGCTAGGTTCAGGGACTGGTAGCTTCAAGGATCAAAGGCTTTTGGGGTATAAATATCTGTGCTCAAGCCCTTACATTTTGTATTGCTTTTGGATCTGGAGAGGAAACTCTGTCCGTGCCACTGGAGGAATCTGCAGGAAGTGACTGTCCCTGTGCTGTGTGTTGTTTCTTGCACTGGCCTGCAGCAGTGACCACTGGACCTTGAAGAAGAGGAAAAGGAACTCTTGAGAGAACTTTTATTTTTGTTACAGCAATTACCCAAGGGCTAGGAAAAGAGCTAGCCTCCTGCTGGAGTCTCAGGCACATCAGACTCCACCACCAACCTCCTGCTTCCTCCCTGCGAGGACTGCTATCTGCTGAGGAGGCTCCTGTGAGTTCCAGGGCCTCTAGATTGCATCAGAGAAAAGAGGGTGAGAAATCGACGCTAACTCATCTTTGCGGGCCGCTGCAGTCGAGAGCGCTGGGAAAATCATCGCGCTACTGCCGCCGAGGGCCCGCAACACGAAACCATCGCTGACGCCCCTTTGCGAGCCGCTGCAGCCGAGACGCGCTGGAAAGATCATCGCGCTGCTGTCGCCGCGCACTCGCAACCCTTAAAGAAATCATCGCTCGAGACATCGCAGTGCGGACGCCGTGCGTCCGCCACTTTGATCGCATCGCACCGAATTTCGTCGCTCCCTCGCGGAGCGTCTTGTCTTCGCATCGCAACACGATCGCACAGCGCAACAGGATCACCGCATCGACTTCTCCCACACGGCAAGAAAGTCATCGCATCGGCGGTCCAGCGTGCAGAAGTTTGTCGCATCGTCTCCGCACGCATCCCGCAGATCGGCGCATCATCCTCCCTTGCGGCAAGGATTTCAACGCATCGCCGGCCTCGCGTGCCGAGAATCATCGCTACAGCTTATTTGCGACACTTTGTTGGTTTTGCTACTAAACCCAGGTACTTTGTGAAAGAAAGGGTCGCAGAGACCACTGCTTTGAACTTGAACCTTATTTTTGCAACCTTTGAACTATTTTTGACAGCCCTTCAACAGCTATCCTATTTTTGACAGTATTGTGGCTTTTACAGTTATTGGTCTTGTGATAAATCTGCCTTTATATAAAGATAATTATTTTTTATAATAACTACTTGTGTGGTGTCCCTTTGTAGTGTTCCTCACTGTGTTACTGTGTATGATCATAAATGCTTCACACCCTGCCTCTGAGATAAGCCTACCTGCTCGTGCTACGTTACCACAGGGTTGAGCAGGGGTATTAAAGAGGGTAGCCCTCTCACTCTGACTTAGGAAGAAGGGTCCCTACTTGGACAGTGGCCAGCCATTGCCAACTAGAGACCCCCATTTCTAACATTGGTGGTCAGCGGTGAGGATCTGGACTTGCATTTATGATCGCATACAGTAATTATAGTGTACACTACTAGTGAGTGCAGACCATAACGTACCGCATACATTTTTGAGAATTTTTTTGGATCCTATATTGTAATTGATATTGCCGGTGATTTTTCACCCGTACACATTTTCTGAGAGTTTTTGGGATCCTATATTGTGATTGATATTGCCGGTGATTCTTCACCCGCGCACATTTCTGAGAGTTTTTGGGATCCTATATTGTGATTGATATTGCCGGTGATTCTTCACCCGCGCCCATTTGTTGAAAGTTTTTGATCCCCTATTGTGATTGATATTGCCGGTGATTTTTCACCCGCGCACATTTCTGAGAGTTTTTAGGATCCTATATTGTGATTGATATTGCCGGTGATTTTTCACCCGCTTACATTTTTTGAGAAGTTTTCTTCTGTCCTTTATTGATATTGCCAGTTATTTCTACAATGGGCAAGCCCAGATCCAATGCCTCAGAGGATCTCTCCTGGGAAGAAGAGAAAATAGAAACCTACAATGCCAAGCAGCTCAAATATTTTTGCAAGCAATTCACAGTCCCTATCACAGGTCTCACTAGAAGGGAGGAGTATTACAAGGCGCTGAAGGCCTGGCTAGAAGCCAGGGATGCCCCTAAGGATATAGGAGAGCTTGTGGAGGGAGGAGAGCAGCGGGCGATGTAGTAGACTTAGTAGGAGATCCAGCCCTTTCCAACCCGGGCTCTAGTGTGTCCGCTAAGGGTCTGTCCCCAGAAGAGCTGGAGGACAGGGAGAGAGATAGGCGGCATAATATGGAGATGGCTAAGCTTAAAATGGATGGTCACCGAGACCTAGAGAACAAGAAGTTAGAAATTGAGATTATGAGGATGAAGCTTGAGCATGAGAGAGTATTGAGGGAGTTGGAGATTAAAGCTAAGAGCATGGAAATCTCCCCTCTGGTGGCAGCGTACCTGTAGTGCACCCTGAGAGTAGGGTGTATATACCCAAGGAGGTTATTAAAGATTTCCACAAAAGTGAAGATATTGGGCAATGGTTTGCCGCTTATGAATTAGCCATGGTGTCCCACCGGGTCCCTGAGAAGGATTGGGGAGCGGGGTTGTGGGGACGCTTTGTGAGTGAGGGGAGGGATACCTTGTTGGACCTGCCCCAGAAAGTAGGATGGTTTATGCCCACATGAAGGAAGCGTTGATAACCCGCTATGGTTTGACCCCTGAGATGTATAGGCAGAGGTTTAGGGTCTGTAAGAAGCTAGAGGGTACCACGTGGATTGAATGTCTTTTTTGCAGAGCCATGGAACGCTGGGTAAAAGGTAGCAAAGTAGAAACTTTTGCACAGTTTTATGATTTGATTGCATGGGAGCATTTATCTAGTAATTGTTTTCCTGAGCTACGCCAGCACCTAATTGATTGCAAGCTGACTAACCCTAGAAAGCTTGCTGAGGAGGCGGACCGCTGGGTGAGCACCCGGGTCCGCAAGGGTCCAGTGGGAGACGTCGCCAAAGGTGGGCAGGGTCCCCAGCAGAGAAGTGGGGGGGACAAGGGTCAACAGAGGGAGTTCCACCGAGGGCCCCAAAGTAATCCCCAAGGGAACCAAGCAGTGGTGTCCCAGCCCACCCAAGAAAGGAGGACAGGGCCCCCAACAGGTAGGCCTGTTCCCAGGGGGCCCCCCCACGTGTTACAACTGTGGTCAAGTGGGCCACAGATATTTTGATCCCCAGTGCCCCCAAAGGGGGCCAGTGCACCCCCCCGTGCACCACCCCGGCAGATTGCTAGTGTAGCCCTGGGAGAGGAGGAGATGGGTGCCCAAGAGGGGTGGGATCCCGTAGAATTGACCCTTTTCTCATTAGGAGACTTTGAGATGGTCCCCAAGCTTGCACTGCCTGCTAACACTAAAAAATACAGGCAGTGGGTGACCATCAATGGCCATAGGGTGGAGGCTCTAAGAGACACAGGGGCCAGTGTAACTGCTGTCAGCTCCCGGTTGGTGTCCAAAGAGCAGGTTGTCCCCCATGCATTCTACCCAGTAGTGTCCGCAGACAACTCCGAGAGCCAATGTGAGGTGGCTCAGGTTCCCTTTGAGTGGGGGGTCTCAGGAACTCTTCAGGTAGCTGTGAGGCCCGCCATGCCTGTAGACTGTCTGCTGGGCAATGATTTAGAGGACTCCCCGTGGGCTACGGTGGAGAGGAAGGCTCACTTAGAGATGTTGGGTCTGCCTGAGTGGGCGTGTGCTACCACTCGGTCCATGGCAGCCAAGGAGGGTGTTGAAAAGGATCTGGAGCCTGAGAGTAGGCCCCAGATCCCTGCCTTAGAGAGAGGGGCAGGGGGCGCGGGAAGCCGGCCCCCTTGGTTCCCACGGCCCAGGAAGGAGCAGACCCTGAGGGGGATGCCCTGGAGCCTACCGGGGAGCAGATCACCGAACTGGGGGACCTGCCTGAGCTGACCCATTGGCAGCAGGAAGGGGGACCCACCAGGGAGGAATTTTGTGAGCAGCAGAGAGTTTGCCCCTCTCTTGAGGGTATGCGGCGACAGGCTGCAGCCCAGGCAGAAGGTGACATGTCTGGTTCACATCTGATTTATTGGGAGAACAGTCCCCTGTATAGTGAGCCTAAGATTGCTGAGCCAGGGTCAGCCCGTGTGCTGGTGGTACCCGAGTGCTTCAGAACCTTCCTACTGGGGTTGGCTCATGACATTCCATTGGCAGGACATCTGGGGCAGACCAAGACCTTTGAGAGGCTGGCCGCCCACTTTTATTGGCCCCAGATGCACAAGAGTTCAGACTCTCATTGCAGGACCTGTGAGACTTGCCAGGCAAGTGGGAAGAGTGGGGGAAGATCAAGGCCCCACTCCAGCCCTTTCCAGTTGTGAGTACCCCATTCGAGCGAGTGGGCATTGACATTGTGGGGCCTCTGGACCCCAAGACAGCCATGGGCAACAGGTTCATCCTGGTCTTGGTGGACCATGCCACCCGGTACCCTGAAGCCATCCCGCTCAGGACAGTGACGGCCCCGTGGTGGGACGTGCACTGATGGGGATTTTCTCCCGTGTGGGATTCCCCAGAGAGGTGGTGTCTGACAGGGGGACCAACTTCATCTCCCAGTACATGAAGTCTCTGTGGAAGGAGTGTGGGGTAACGTATAAGTTCACCACTCCTTACCACCACGTTCAACCGGACCTTGAAGGGCATGATCATGGGCCTAGAAGAGCCCCTGAGGCGTAAGTGGGACGTCCTCTTGCCCTGCCTGTTGTTTGCCTACCGTGAGGTGCCACAGAAGTCCTTAGGGTTCAGGCCCTTTGAACTCCTCTATGGCCACCCGGTTAGAGGACCTCTGAGTCTGGTCAAGGAAGGCTGGGAGCAATCTCCCAGGAAACCTCCCCAAGATGTATTTAGCTACATGTTGGCCTTCCGGAACCAGACTCGGCGTTTCAGAAAGATTGCTGAGGCAAATCTGGAAGCCAGCCAGGAAGAAATGAAACGTTGGCACGACCAGAATGCCACTCTGGTCGAATTTCAACCTGGTCAGAAGGTTTGGGTACTGGCCCCAGTGGAGCCTTGTGCGCTCCAAGATAAGTGGACCGGTCCATTTGAGGTGGTGGAGCGCAAAAGTCCAGTTACCTACTTGGACTTTCAGTCTCCCAGGAACCCCTTGCGGGTCCTGCATGTGAACTGCCTAAAGCCCCACTTTGAGAGGTCTGAAGTGGGCATGCTTCTTGCCACAGATGATGGGGTTGAGGAGGAGAGTGAGCCTCTCCCGGACCTCCTGTGTGCAGAAGAGAAGGATGGGTCAGTGGAGGGTGTGATCCTCTCCACCACACTGACCCCTGAGCAGCAGAGAGATTGTCACCACCTGTTGGGGCAATTTTCTGATTTGTTCTCCCTGGTACCTGGTGTCACTGATTGGTGCGTCCTTGAGGTGGATACCGGGGACAGTTCTCCTGTCAAGCACAAGGCTTACAGGGTAACTGACAGGGTCAGGGCTTGCATTAAGGATGAGGTCTCCAAAATGTTCGCCCTAGGGGTGGTTGAGTCCTCTAGCAGCCCCTGGTCCAGCCCCGTGGTCTTGGTACCAAAAGCTGCGACGCCTGGTGCAACTCCTGAACTTAGGTTCTGTGTGGACTACCGAGGTCTCAATTCGGTCACCAAGACCGACGCGCACCCCATCCCCAGAGCTGATGAGCTCATAGACCGGTTAGGGGCTGCCCGGTACCTCAGCATGTTTGATCTGACGTCTGGGTACTGGCAGATCGCCTTAACTGATGGGGCAAAGGAGAAGTCAGCATTCTCCACACCAGATGGGCACTACCAGTTCCGTGTGATGCCCTTTGGGATGAAGAATGCCCCTGCCACCTTCCAGAGATTGGTCAACCAGGTGTTGGTTGGGCTGGAGGCTTTCAGTGCCGCCTACCTGGATGACATTGCAGTGTTTAGTTCCTCCTGGGAGGACCACTTGCGCCACCTCTGGGAAGTGTTGATGGCGCTGCGCAGAGCAGGCCTCACAATCAAGGCCAGTAAGTGCCAGATTGGGCAGGGTTCTGTGGTGTACTTGGGACACCAGGTGGGGAGCGGCCAGGTGGCGCCCCTGCAGCCCAAGATTGAAACCATCCTGGCTTGGGAGCCCCCAAGGACCCAGACGAGGGCCTTCTTAGAACTCACGGGTTATTACAGGAGGGTTGTCAAGGGGTATGGCAACATTGTTGCACCCTTGACTGAGCTGACTTCCAAGAAGCGGCCAAAGATTGTGAACTGGACTGACACCTGTCAGAAAGCCTTTGATGCCCTGTACAGCACCCGTACTCCAGGCGCCCAATTTTGCTAAGGAATTTGTTGTCCAGACAGACGCTTCAGAGCATGGGGTGGGGGCCGTTCTGTCACAGGTAAATGAGGAGGGACTAGACCAACCTGTAGCCTTCATCAGTAGGAGGTTATTTCCACGGGAATAGAGGTGGGGTGCAATTGAGCGTAAGGCATTTGCTGTGGTCTGGGCACTGAAGAAGCTGAGACCATACCTGTTTGGGACTCACTTCCGGGTTCAGACAGACCACAGGCCCCTCAGATGGCTGATGCAGATGAGGGGTGAGAATCCCAAGTTGTTGAGGTGGTCCATTTCCCTACAGGGTATGGACTTCACGGTGGAACACCGCCCTGGTACAGAACACGCCAATGCTGATGGTCTGTCCAGATTTTTCCGCCTTAGCGATGAGAACTTCCAAGGGGATGGGTAGTTCTCCCCACATTTCAGCTGGAGGGGACGTGTGTTAGACCTGGCACCATTGGCGTGGGTCTCCCTTCCATTTTTCGCTGTTGTCTCCTCTGTTTTACTGGTGTTAGATGCTCTGGGCGCTGTGCCACTGCCATTCAGTGTCACAGCGCGAATGCTCCCTGTATAAATATGTCTGTGAATTGGTATATCCCTGATTGGCTTATTTGGTTTACCTGTTAGTCCCTAGTAGTGTGGCCTATGTGTGCCCAGGGCTGGTAAACCAAATGCTGCTGGTGGGCCTGCAGCACTGATGTGTGCCACCCACAGAAGCAGCTTGTAAAGTGTGTCTCAGACCTGCCACTGCAGTGTCTGTGTGCAGTCCAGAACTGCCATCTTGGCTGTGAAGTGCACTCACTTCCCAGCCCCTGAACCTTCCCTTGGCATCCTGTAAGTCACCCCTATGGTAGGGTGCCTTGTATGTGTAAGGCAGGACATGCCTTGGTGTGTGTAGCATGTCCTGGTAGTGAATTATGCCCCATTTCGTTTTTCACTACTGTAAGGCTACCTGTTCCTCATAGGCTAGAATGGGCAGTTTGACTATTACATTTTATAGTCCTAACTGACCCCAGGAACATGGTAGAAAAACGAATTTAGTATGCCTGAACTCAGAATATTAAAATACATCTTTTAGTGAAGTTTATTTTTATATTCTGTGTTTGAAAATACCACTTTTAGAAAATAGGTATTTTCTTGCCTAAGCCTTCCAGTGTGCTCTGCCGTTATGTGTATTGGCTGTCTGGTTTTAGAGGGGCAGGACAGGCTGAGTCAGACCTGGGTTGAATAGAGAGATCTGCATTTAGAGTGTGGGGAGGGGTGGCTCCTTGACCTGAATAGGGCTGTGCCTGGCAAGGTGAATGCTGGCTCCACCTCCCACTGTGTGTCTGCTAGCAGACCCCCTCTTTTTGAAAGGAAGGATGCAGCCTGGTAAACAAAGTGCTCCAGGCCTGAGCAGAACTGGTTCTGGCTAGGTTCAGGGACTGGTAGCTTCAAGGATCAAAGGCTTTTGGGGTATAAATATCTGTGCTCAAGCCCTTACATTTTGTATTGCTTTTGGATCTGGAGAGGAAACTCTGTCCGTGCCACTGGAGGAATCTGCAGGAAGTGACTGTCCCTGTGCTGTGTGTTGTTTCTTGCACTGGCCTGCAGCAGTGACCACTGGACCTTGAAGAAGAGGAAAAGGAACTCTTGAGAGAACTTTTATTTTTGTTACAGCAATTACCCAAGGGCTAGGAAAAGAGCTAGCCTCCTGCTGGAGTCTCAGGCACATCAGACTCCACCACCAACCTCCTGCTTCCTCCCTGCGAGGACTGCTATCTGCTGAGGAGGCTCCTGTGAGTTCCAGGGCCTCTAGATTGCATCAGAGAAAAGAGGGTGAGAAATCGACGCTAACGCATCTTTGCGGGCCGCTGCAGTCGAGAGCGCTGGGAAAATCATCGCGCTACTGCCGCAGAGGGCCCGCAACACGAAACCATCGCTGACGCCCCTTTGCGAGCCGCTGCAGCCGAGACGCGCTGGAAAGATCATCGCGCTGCTGTCGCCGCGCACTCGCAACCCTTAAAGAAATCATCGCTTCGAGACATCGCAGTGCGGACGCCGTGCGTCCGCCACTTTGATCGCATCGCACCGAATTTCGTCGCTCCCTCGCGGAGCGTCTTGTCTTCGCATCGCAACACGATCGCACAGCGCAACAGGATCACCGCATCGACTTCTCCCACACGGCAAGAAAGTCATCGCATCGGCGGTCCAGCGTGCAGAAGTTTGTCGCATCGTCTCCGCACGCATCCCGCAGATCGGCGCATCATCCTCCCTTGCGGCAAGGATTTCAACGCATCGCCGGCCTCGCGTGCCGAGAATCATCGCTACAGCTTATTTGCGACACTTTGTTGGTTTTGCTACTAAACCCAGGTACTTTGTGAAAGAAAGGGTCGCAGAGACCACTGCTTTGAACTTGAACCTTATTTTTGCAACCTTTGAACTATTTTTGACAGCCCTTCAACAGCTATCCTATTTTTGACAGTATTGTGGCTTTTACAGTTATTGGTCTTGTGATAAATCTGCCTTTATATAAAGATACTTATTTTTTATAATAACTACTTGTGTGGTGTCCCTTTGTAGTGTTCCTCACTGTGTTACTGTGTATGATCATAAATGCTTCACACCCTGCCTCTGAGATAAGCCTACCTGCTCGTGCTACGTTACCACAGGGTTGAGCAGGGGTATTAAAGAGGGTAGCCCTCTCACTCTGACTTAGGAAGAAGGGTCCCTACTTGGACAGTGGCCAGCCATTGCCAACTAGAGACCCCCATTTCTAACAGGGATCTGACTTCGGCAGAAGCCAGCAGGGCTCAGGCAGGGGCAGTTGCAACAGGTTAGCTGGGTAGTTGCAGAGAGGCTTCTGGCGATTGTTGTGCCCCTGTAGCTCAGAAAAGGAGGTCAGCCAAGTGACCCTTGGAGTCACTGGTAGTACTGTGTTGGAGATGGTCCTCTCCTTCAAGCAGCAAGGCAGGCCTTAAGCAGCAGGACAGTCCTTCTGAAGTGCTCAACAGTTCCAGGAGTACACTGATGAGTGGCTCAAGAGGTCCAATATTTATACCTGGTGTCACCTTTTCAAGTGAGGTAAACTTCTAGTCCACCCCCACTTCTGGTTCTGGAAAGTACCTTCCTTCCCCCTTTCTCCCCCTGCCCAGGCTGGAAGGGGTTTAGAGTGACAAAAGGCGGGTGTCAAATTCCTTTGTGAGTGTGCTGGAGGCAGCCCTTTGAAATGTGAGGCAGGGAACAGCTGCACCACTCCCATCCTGGCAGGATGGCCCTCGTCCCAGCTACACCCAGGTCCTATTGTTCACTGTCTGGGCCCAATACACATTCCTGATGGGGGAGCAATTATTAGGCCCAGGCAGCTGAAAACTCCTAGAAGGCCCCTAAAAGTATAGGGCAGGAATATGCCAGCTTTTTAAAAGCGGCATTTTCAAAATTGTAATCTAGAATCCAACTTTACCTATAAAGAGGATTTTAAATTACAATCCAACAAAGTCCAAACAAGACATTTCTACCTGCTCCTAATAAAAGGTTGTGCTGCAGCAACAAATGATGGACGGAGTGCTGAATAAATCAAACATTCTCCCCCAGTCAAGAGATCTGGGTTAAATCCATTGTTATTTTGCTCACTACGCCACCCCAGTTTGGACCCAGCCATATGCAAATCTGTCTTGACCCTGTTCCTCACGGGAACAGTTCAGCCCGGACTGCCAAGCCAGGTCCTCCCTGGACCGGAAACAAGCATCCTGGGAGCGGTTTCGGGGTATATCACCCCTCATCAGCCAGGCTAGTCCGTCATAGATCACTTACAGACTACGGCTAAACTCCTAACATCATTGGGCTTTTCAGTCAGCTTGTTGAAGTCACGCCCAACTCCTTTGCAGTTTCCTGTTCATCTGAGCCACCCTGGACACAGTGCAGTTCTGAACTTTACCTCCGAGTCCACGAGTTCAGGATATTTAGGCTATAATCTCGATGTTTCAGCCTCTGCCCTGGATCTCAGTGAGTGTAGCTTTGAGAATTCTTGGCCTCCTGCATCCTGCTGACTGACAACATCTGATAGCACATGTGAGCTCTGCAGTGGGACCTGAATTCTCAGTGGACTCTGCATCAAGAGAGCAAGTCAGATTCCATCCAGGTTTCAGAGGAGACTGCAAAAGACCTGCAGTGGTGGCTGCTCAACCACAATTGCATTGGCAGTAGACCCCTCTTCCAGCCCCGTCTAGTCCTGATGGTGGTGACGGACGCATCACTCTGGGGTTGGAAGGGGAGTTCGGCTCTGAGAGTTGGAGCTCAGAGGATTCTCATGTCCAGTGGATACCCACCTCCACGTTAATCTGTGGGAGTTGCGGGCCAAACACTTGGTGTCAAAGGCCTTCCTACTGCCCATTAAAGGGAAGCTGGTTCAGGTCCTTGTGGACTACACCACTGCCATTTGGTACCACAATATCCAGGGCAAAGTGGGGTCCTTTGTCAGGAGGCCCTCCAACTCTAGAACTGACTGTCAACAGGGCACCTTACTTGTCATGAATCATCTGGCAGGATCCCTAAATGCCTGGGTGGACAAACACAGTCAGTGATTACTTTGCAGTTCACGAATGGCAACTGCATCTGGAGATGGCACAGGGCATCTTCCACCAGTGGGAAGAAACCTGGCAAGATTTCTTTGTGACTGCAGAGAATGCGCAGTATCAATACTTTTGTATGTTGGAGTTCCCAGAAAGGCTCTCGCCTCTATAAACTCATTCCGAATGGCGCTACCTCTCCTGCTCCGATTTCTGTAGTAGATAAGGAACAACCAGGCCCAGGTCATCCTAGTGAACCCGGATGGGGTAAGGAGATTGTGATACCTGGAACTTTTGGGCATGAGCATATATCCTCCTATCAGGCTGCCACTGCGGAAGGATCTTCTATCGCATCTGCAAGACAGGGTCCTGCAACAGGGCCTTCCCACCCTGCACCTTCATGCGTGGAGATCGAGTGGGGATAGTTGACTGCTTTTGATCTTCCTCCTGCAGTACAGGATGTCCTTCTAGCGGAAAGACATCCAGCTGCAAAAGCTGTGTATAATGGACACTGGGATAAGTTTGCAGCCAGCTGCAGTCCCCACCACACAGGCACATTACATTCAAAGTTATTAGATGTTCTATTTTTTGTGCTTTCTGTGGCCCAGCAAGGTCTAGCTGTGGGCACAGTTGAAGGTTACTTGTCGGCCCTTTTGGCCTTTTTTTTGTTTACTGGACCAGTCAACCTTGTTTCAGTCACTGTTTGTGGTGCATTTCCTTAAAGGTCTAATCCATATGCTTCCATCCAAACTGGTTGTATAGCTATAGTGGGAACTTAAGTTGATCCTCACCTTCCTGATGTGTACTCTGTTTGAGCTAATGCACAGCTGTCCTTTGAGGCATCTGACTCGCAAAACAATCTACCTCATCGCCATAACCTCAGCTTGTCGCATGAGTGTACTACAAGCTCTGTGTGTTCACCCACTATATACCACCATTTTACCAAACAAACGGGTGTTGTGGACTCCAGTGGGATTTTTGCCAAAAGTTGTGATGCCCTTTCCCTCGGACAATCAATCAAATTTATTCATGATCGATTAATTAAAATCATTACATGCTAAAACATAAGCAATGAAATACAGTACAAAGCGCTAACCTACTGTTAGTAATGGCATCAAACAATAAAAGGGCTTGCCACTAATTCCGTTAGCTTCATTTCTGCTAAAGACAGAAACTTTACAAAGTTGATATTTAAAAATGGGTCCTTGGAATTTAAGCAGCTAATGACAGCCTGGTGACAAGTTCTTATCCTTCATAATTTAAACACATAGGGCAGGCAGCTAAGTCAGATAATCTATTACCCTTCTTGCATTGCTTACTCTGCCTCACCCCTCAAAAGAGGAAGAGAAACTTCACTTTTTTGAATATCAAAAGAGCTTTGAGCTGTTACATTGATCACACCAAAGACCAGCGGATAGACAATCAGCTTTTTGTGGGATTTCAGGAGTGGAAAAGGGTAAGACATTGCAGAAAAAGACCGTTTTAAGGTGTATAAAGATCTGCCTCATATTCGCTAAGAAGCAGCCTCCAGAAGGGCTGAGGGTACATTTGACCTTAGCCAAGGCTGCTGTCACCGTGTTGACATAAGGGATGCCCGTATTAAACATCTGCCAGATTTCGACTGGGGGATCAGTTAGTACATTCATGAAACACTAATTCCTTGATAAATGGATCCAGTAGCTGTGGTGCTTTGCCTGTTCGTTACTGCAGGATTTTTTGGTTTGAGCCAATTCACAGACCCACCACTTGGGAAAGTACTGCTTTGGTACCTGTTCACAAGGTGGTTAGAAGTATCCATCAGAAGAATAAGTTATTTACCTTTTGTAGCACTTTTTCTGGTGAATACTCTTCCTGCAAATTCCTGACTGCCCTCTCTTTTCCCCGTTCTGAGGAATGAATTCCTTTCACCATCCATTAAAAGATTCCAGTTTAGTGATCTGCACATTCAAATATCCAAAAAGAAATCACATCAGCGTACAAGGGAGTGTATATATGTGGCTCCAGCATCACTTCCTTCCCGGGGAGCAACTAAGCCTCACAACACGTCCTAACAGCGTGTAGGAATAATGGTAAGAAAAATCTCTGGATCGTGTCTCGTGCCTGGGGGTTTTAACAAGGTGAAGAATCTGCAGTTAAATAGAGTATTCACCAAAAAGAGCATTACTGAAAGTAAGTAATTTGTTCATTTGGTCCCCAAATATCAGTTTCTCATTTTCATCAAGTACTGTTGTCAGACTAGAGTCGTGTCAAGTCACCACTAACCTGTAGATTCAAATGTTGTTACTGGAATGATGTGGAACCCATTCGACTATACCAAACATGCCTGATACTGAACATATCACCCTTCAAGGGTTTTCAGTAGCTGGGGGCTGTCGGGAGATTAAGTGAGCTATTGCCCAGAGTCACATGATGCTGAGCTGAGCTGCCGCCGGCACTGGGGATTGAACCACGGGCCCGCGCTCCAGAGTCAACCACTCTAGGCGCTGGGCCACACCTCTCCTCTGGCGCTGATGCCCAAGAGGGGTGAAAGGGAATAGGGATATTAAAGAAGGCACACAAGAGACATAGTTGGTTTGTAGTCCCACTTCTCATCTTGTCAGATGGAGGTTCTCTGAAATTTTCTTCAGGCTCTCACAAGGCACAGCTCTTTGTATGCTAAACAGATCACAAGGCTAATATTACTCCCTGCACTTACATCAACTTAAATTACAGTTTTCATTTGCATGTATTTCCCGTATATGGTATCATTCTGCATTAAGTGATACATTTACACGGTTTACTGTAGTAACTGCCGCACTATGCTAAGCATTCAGCTATCAATGACACAGAGCGTTTATCTTTAAAGATCCAAAAGAATTGTCATAAGACTGATCTTTTTGCAATTTCTTGTAGCATTTGGTAAAGTTCCACAACTTAAGACACTGATCATAAATAGAGGTTCACACAGGATCTGCACATTGCACTGCAGAGGCAGGAGACGGCAGTAACATCACAACTTTGAAGGTGTGACAGAATCAAAGTACTTAAGTGCTGGTGACAGTACTGGGGCCCGAAAGGGAGTCCCACAATCCAAACAAGTAAAATCTGACTCCCTTGTTATGACTGAAATAATGTGACTGAAGACCGCGCTGTAAGAGGTTGAATAATTTCAAAGATGCAAGATCTGTCTTTGAAATTACTCTGCAGAAGGAATTTGAAAAGCTTTACAACCAAAATATTTCTTGGAAATTGTTCTTGACTTCTGACTTGAAGATAATCCCAGGGACACAGATGAAGAGCTAAGTCTTAGCAGAGGAACACAGGTGAAGGTCAGAACCCAAGCAAAAGCTTTCTCTCATCACCAGGGTAGAAAATCAAGCACCTTGTAGCTTTTATAGAATGCAAGATCCTCGAATCCTGTAGATCCTTGTTATTCTTGTGGTAGATCTTTGAATCCCTGGATCCTCGAATCCTGCAGTAGAATCCCGCTGTAAAATACCACTCAGATGGGGCATACTGTCACAGCTTCTGAGCTGCCCGCATGGGGAAAAGATTGACTGTGCTGGTGATGATTGGGGGGGTAACACAAGTGTCAGCCACAATCCTGGATGACTTGACTCTTCTCAAGCAGCACAAACAGCATCCTGAAGGGCAGTGCCTTGAGCATGGGGTGTCCAGTAATCCCATCAGACCAGAGGTGGATGAGAGTGAGGGCGAGTACCTGTTACAAGCCATGCAGCTTACCACTGCCACCCATGGGCATACTGTTACTTTATGTCCACATATTATCATGGGGTACCAGAGATGTCCATCGTATGGAAGGGATTTCCACCACCAATTTGTCACGGGTAAGTAGCAATAGCTCACAAATGCTACAGTGTGTCAAAGATGGACTCGCTATTATTCAGGAGACAGCCAAATGGCTTCAGTATGCCAGGGCTGCAACATGACATTAATTTAGCAGGCCCAGCAAACCCGTCCCCCCTCCCCCCTTCCCCCCCCCAAGAACACATGTTCACATACACTTGCATGTACGGCCAAGCTAACTCTTGCACATTGGCCTATGCACACAGAGATTTGCTGCTCCCACTTTGCCACCTCCTCGGGGAAATGTGCAGTTAACAGTGGCTGCATTGCACTCTGTCCCTCTCAGATCCAGCATCATACAATCATCTGCTGCCCCTTATCAGTGACGGGAGTAGATGAGCACCCGCGGCTGTGCTGAGCTGCCATCAAAGAGCAGGACAAGAGATGTTCTCATAGTGAATCTACCAGAAAAACTGCCTCTTTGTCAATGCCCCCATGTCTCCACCATTCCTTCGAAGAAGCACCCCACTGCTGTGGACAAGAGAGAATGTCTCTTCATATGAATGGCAGTGTGTGCAAGTTAGAGAATGAGACATTTTAACATGTTTCTATAATGTACTTCAGCATTTCAAAAATGTTTAAGAAACATTTTTTTTTTTAAACTGCTGTTTACTCCAGTATTGGAACTTTCATAGATTCACATGCTTGAATCATTCCTTGTCGTCGAGATGGGAGTCCCCGGTATTATCAAAATAATTGTCTTAAAATCTTTTATAACATATCTCTGTCCTTTAATAAAAAAGGACCAAACTTAAAACTCAACCAATCAGAAGAGACCACCCTGTAGAACCTTCCTGAGAGAAGCTCCAGTCCCTCAGATTTTCTACCGCACGTTGTGCTAAGGGAGTCTCCACTGAGCTCTGCTCAGTTTTCTTCTCTTTTCAAGATTTGGAGTGTTTTTTTCACCCTTTCAACTTACTACCAACTCATTGGAATTATTTGAAGGTGATTCAAACTGACGTCCACCATGTTAGAGACACCTAAAAAAGATTTATTCAGAGCCTGTGGAACTTGCAGGAAGAAAAGGCTGCATATTGATAAGCATAAGGATTGCTTATAGTGCTTATTCCCTGACCACTAGCGAAAGGAGTGCAAGGTATGTCGTACCTTTTCTACTAAGACTCTTAAAGACCGAGAAGGAAGGCTTCTCTTGTGGCTTCAGAGGCTAAAAAATAGAGATAATGTGGTCTCTGATGAGGAGAGTGATACATCGTCTAAATCCTTCTCAAGAACACCTCAGAAACGACCTTTGGATGACCCTGCGGGCTCATCGTCGCAGCCACCTAAAAAAGCGTCAAAAAAGTCTGTTGAGCCCTCTCAAAAACAGACTGGATCTACCAGCAAAGCCTCTCATGAAGAAAAGAAGGCTTTAAAGATCAAGAAACCAGTTTCAGAACCTCCAACACCACCTATGAAACTGAAGCATACCTTCAAAAAACCTACCTCAGCTCCGCAGTTGAGCAGCCCGTCGACGACACCACAGTCGACGAGAAGATCATCACCGGAGGTAATTCTGGTAACAATGACAGTCTTCAATCAACACTGTGACTGTTTCTGCGAGACATCGTCGATTGATAACGTACCTCCATCTTGTGAGTTGCAGCCTACCTGTGCCCCAGATTGCAGTGAGCAGAGTCCAGGAAGTGGTAAGGAGGCAGACTAGTTCTGTCTCTTCCCCCCCAAGTTTTTAAAGAACGATTTTCCCTTGCTGTGATTACTGTCTTTGCCTGTGGTTGTTACAGTTTAAAATTGTAGTTTTAACCTGCCTGTGATTGCATATTTTATCACCTGTTTTGTGTGTTAAACTTGTGGATTTCCTGCCCATGATTGCTTCCATTTAACGTGTTGAATTGTGGGATTTGCAGTCCAAACTCTGTAGTTTTTCCCTCTCACTCCTGGTGACTATTCAGTTTTCCCTCCAAATGTCTCCTTTGCTCTGTGCTAAGACCTGTATGTTCAACAGTGCACCCCCAGCCACCATTTTGTGTTATCAAGCCAGTGAAACCAGCCCCCCCTGCCTCCCCCCCCAGCAACAGGGATATTCTACATCAGAGGGTGCTTCTGTGAGCTGTTTAAACTGTGTTTAATAGGGACTGTGCACTTCGTTTTTTGGCCAGGAGAGGGAGTAAAGTTTTATTCAAACAGTATTGTTAGATTTTAAGTTTGTGAGGCCTTTTACCTGCAGAAGTCCAAAGTGTGAATTGAGCCTGTCTGTCTCCTAGGAGATACTGGACAGGAGAAGCAGCTCCCCCAGCCCCCAGGCCAGCAGGCCTAGGACTGGGGATTGGCTATTCAGCTACCAGGCAACTCTGAGCCCTCCCCTCACACCTGCCCAGGCCCCTTAAGGCTTTGCTGGGTGCACCCCAAATCATTCTCCTCCATCTTGTGAGTTGCAGCCTACTTGTGCCCCAGATTGCAGTGAGCAGAGTCCAGGAAGTGGTAAGGAGGCAGACTAGTTCTGTCTCTTCCCCGCAACAAGTTTAAAAAAAACGATTTTGCCTTCTGTGATTACTGTCTTTGCCTGTGGTTGTTACAGTTTAAAATTGTAGTTTTAACCTGCTTGTGATTGCATATTTTATCACCTGTTTTGTGTGTTAAACTTGTGGTTTTCCTGCCCATGATTGCTTCCATTTAACGTGTTGAATTGTGGGATTTGCAGCCCAAACTCTGTAGTTTTTCCCTCTCACTCCTGGTGACTATTCAGTTTTCCCTCCAAATTTCTCCTTTGCTCTGTGCTAAGACCTGTATGTTCAACAGTGCACCCCCAGCCACCATTTTGTGTTATCAAGCCAGTGAAACCAGCCCCCTCTGCCTCCCCACCCCCTCCCCCAGCAACAGGGATATTCTACATCAGAGGGTGCTTCTGTGAGCTGTTTAAACTGTGTTTAATAGGGACTGTGCACTTCGTTTTTGGCCAGGAGAGGGAGTAAAGTTTTATCCAAACAGTATTGTTAGATTTTAAGTTTGTGAGGCCTTTTACCTGCAGAAGTCCAAAGTGTGGATTGAGCCTGTCTGTCTCCTAGGAGATTCTGAACAGGAGAAGCAGCTCCCCCAGCCCAGCAGGCCTAGGACTGGGGAGTGGCTATTCAGCTACCAGGCAACTCTGAGCCCTCCCCTCACTCCTGCCCAGGCCCCTTAAGGCTTTGCTGGGTGCACCCCAAATCATTCTCCTCCATCTTGTGAGTTGCAGCCTACCTGTGCCCCAGATTGCAGTGAGCAGAGTCCAGGAAGTGGTAAGGAGGCAGACTAGTTCTGTCTCTTCCCCCCCAACAACTTTTTTAAAAAACGATTTTCCCTTTCTGTGATTACTGTCTTTGCCTGTGGTTGTTACAGTTTAAAATTGTAGTTTTAACCTGCCTGTGATTGCATATTTTATCACCTGTTTTGTGTGTTAAACTTGTGGTTTTCCTGCCCATGATTGCTTCCATTTAACGTGTTGAATTGTGGGATTTGCAGTCCAAACTCTGTAGTTTTTCCCTCTCACTCCTGGTGACTATTCAGTTTTCCCTCCAAATGTCTCCTTTGCTCTGTGCTAAGACCTGTATGTTCAACAGTGCAACCCCAGCCACCATTTTGTGTTATCAAGCCAGTGAAACCAGACCCCCCCCCGCAACAGGGATATTCTACATCAGAGGGTGCTTCTGTGAGCTGTTTAAACTGTGTTTAATAGGGACTGTGCACTTCGTTTTTTGGCCAGGAGAGGGAGTAAAGTTTTATCCAAACAGTATTGTTAGATTTTAAGTTTGTGAGGCCTTTTACCTGCAGAAGTCCAAAGTGTGGATTGAGCCTGTCTGTCTCCTAGGAGATTCTGAACAGGAGAAGCAACTCCCTGGCCAGCAAACCTTGTCTGAGTTTGCTGGGACCTTATATAGTCTGCTAGTGGTTGGTACATGTATACACTGATTGGTGGTTGTATCTGATGTTTCTATTGGATATGAGTTAGTGTCCTCATTGGTTGGGTATTTGAGGGTTCTGATTGGTTTCTGGGTCTGTGATTCAATCAATGTAGGGTTGGGACTAGGGCTAGGGTTATGATTTCTATTGGAAGTAGGGACTAGGGCTTCCTGTGTTATTGGTTGTTGGGACTAAGTTGCAACTAGGGCTAGGGTTAGGCCTTTAATTGGAAGTAGCGATTAGGGCTTCTGGTGTTATTGGTTGCTGGACTAGGTGTGGGACTAAGAGTAGGGTTAGGCTTTCTATTGGAAGTAGGGACTAGGGCTTCCTGTCCCATTGGTTGCTTGGACTAGGGTTGGGACTACTGGTAGGGCTAGGGCCTCTATTGGACGTAGAGATCAGGGTTTTGAACTGATTGGGTGCTTGGACTAGGGCTAAGATTGGCTGTAAGGTCCTGGTCTCCTATTAGTTCTAGATTTTTAGGGCTAGTGTTGTGATAGGATAGTGTTAGGGCTAGGGTTCCCATTGGCTGACGGGGTCACCTGATTACTAGGGCTATAAAAGGCCAGGGTTAGGGCGTCGAGGCTAAGGGCAGAGAGGACGGGCAGTTGCCCGTTTGAGCCTGTTAAGGGCAGAGAGGACAAGGCATGTTCGAGACTGGCCAGGGCTAGAAATGCTGCCCATTTTCCCATTTAGCAACACGCAGCCCACACCATCCACATCCACAAACGGAGCAACACTCTCACACCAAATGTACACCACGCACAACACTATGCACAGATTAATGTACCAGCATGCCCTACTAACCCAACCAAACCACATCTATACACCCTACTATCCCAACTACCACACATATGCACCATCACCTACAAACAGTACACAACCCTATCGTATACCACTAACCAATACACTCATCACTAACACAACGCCAATCGACACCATACATAACTACATCCCATCCAGACACGCTCCCTGCTGTAATTACACCTAACATACCACCTTTTATCACTAACAAACATATAATCATCCTTCCATCATTTGTACAACAAACACCCTCCTCTCCCTTCTACCATAATAACACTAACGTACAACACACACACTGCAGACCACCACACTTTTTAACTCTTGCAACAAACCAGTCTAAGACAAACACTCTTACCTCTACGTCATTCCCACCTACACACATCATACACTCTACTCATAAACACATCACCACCCCTCTACCGTACAACCTCCTCTCACAAACAATACTATACAACCAAATCCATTGCATGAAACATATACATCAGCACCCCTTTTCACTACTCCTCAAAAACAAAACATATCACACACACCAGCACAAGATCTTCAAAGCACAACACCCCATAATACTTACCATCACAAAATACAAACATACACCCACCTTTCAAACAACACAAAGGAACCAACTCCAATGCCAAGCTTTCTCTGTTCCACCACACCTAACACAGATACAGCAACACAGCCACTCTCTTCTAACCGCCTCTCATCCATTGGACAATTTAGAACCTTACTACATGACCCACATGCTGCACCACCACCCCTGACTCATACACCTTCCGCATTAAACACACGCAAACAATATATGCAACATGCCATACCTCACAACTTCGCTTCCCCATGTCTACTTCACAACAATGTTACACCACGAAAACAACACAGCAGTCCAACTCACTCTCAAACACCATCTCCACCACATACACACGCAGACCCATCAAAATGCCTTCTTAGCATGCTGGATGAGGAACATGATACAGAACAGCTACACGATTGCTATCCTAATACAGCTAATACCAGCTCTAAAAACACACCTGCTACAAACCCACACAATACTAATCACTCTTCTACAAAACAAAGTCTCACTATCATCACAAGCTATTCTCTAAACTGTCTACTAATAAATGCTCGATCCCTCTCTAAAACAAGCATCACATCTACGACCTTCTCACAGATGCAAAACCAGACATACTATTCATAACCGAATCATGGTTGGGAGAGGATATGGCCCCAGTCCTGCATGAAGCCATTCCTCTAGGCTATCAAACAATCACCCAAAATCGTATAGCCAAAAAAGGAGGTGGTCTAGCTGTTGTATTCAGGCAAACAATACATATCACTAAAATTGACAACATCTCCATAAAGAATTGTGAGGCTCTTCTAACAAGATGCAATCCTACACTGTCTTCCTCCTGTAACTTCCTGCTCCTTTACAGACCTCCACCTAGCAAGGCGACATTCCCAGACGCACTTCTAGACACAGTTTCAAACCTGATAACAATACGTTCCAACCTATGCGTTCTGGGTGACCTCAACATTTGGTTTGACAAACCCAATATGACCCATCCAAAAACAATAATCACTGGCCTAGACGCACTGAACCTCCATCAGATTGTCCACAAACCGACACACACCGCTGGACATATCCTAGATGTCATTTTTGCTAATACTGAACTAGTTACCTTTCAAACTATAACTCCAGTCACATGGTCAGACCACCATTTGCTTGCTTTCCAACATAAAACAACACTAAGCGGCTCACCTAAAACTACCTTACATCCATCCACCTATCGGCCGTGGAACAAACTCAATTTGGAGCATTTAGAAACACAACTAACATCAAGTACAAATCTGGAAACAATAAATTCTGTTAAAAAACTATATGAGTGGCTACAAGAAGCTTTTGACATCCTGATACCACTCAAAACCACACAACAGAACAAAAGAAAAAAAGCACCTTGGAGAAACATAGAAATAAAAGACAAAAAACAACAAATTAGAAAGCTGCAACGTACCTGGCTCAAAACAAACGCCAAACAAGACAAACTACACCTACAAAAAATTAACAGATTATACAAGTCGGCTATCAAAAAAGCAAAGAAAAGGTACTATTCAGACAGAATTCAAAACGCAAAATGTGCAAATAAAGAATTCTATAAAATACTCAATGAATTTCGCAAACCAAATTGCCTAGAAGGAACTCATCCTGTTACTCAAGATTTCACAGACAAACTGGCAAATCATTACACGGACAAAGCAGACACGTTGGACTCGTACTTAAAACAGAAACAAAGCACCAGCACTAACCCTTGTACAAAACAACAATCCAAGAATACTCTAACCAAGCCTCTCCGTTCCTTCCAACACATCTCACACGATGAATTTATGGACCTGGTCACAGCAAGCAGGCCTGCCGGCAGCCCTTCTGACCCCTGTCCACCACAAACTTTCAAGACAATTCTTTTAACAACCTCTGCTGCCACTCCAGTAAGAAGAATCATCAACGATTCCTTATCTACCGGAATATTTCCAGAAGAACTCAAAAAATCACACATATGCCCTTTACTGAAGAAAACAAACTCGGACCCGCTGAACCCTGACAACTACAGACCCATTACAAATGGACCTTTCCTGGGCAAACTGATAGAAAGAGCAGCGTTCGCCCAGATGTCACAATTCATTGAAGAGAATGACATACTCTCAGACTTCCAAACAGGATTCCGTCCGGGAAGAGGCACTGAATCTGCCCTCCTTGCCATCTGGGATGACCTGAAAAATACAGTTGACCGCAACGGAGTTGCTGCGCTACTCCTCTTGGACCTCTCGGCTGCCTTTGACACGGTTGACCATGACACTCTGAAACAAAGACTCTATGAAGCCGGCATAGAGGGAACTGCTCAAGACTGGATCGCGTCCTACCTTCGAAACAGAACTAATGTCATCCATACCCCACCTTTCTCGTCCAAACCGTACTCCACAAAAGCAGGGGTCCCTCAAGGTTCTATCATCTCGCCCATGCTTTTCAACATTTACATGAAGTCATTACCAGTACTGATCAAACAATTTCACCTCACGTGCTATAACTATGCAGATGACACGCAAATACTCCATTAACTGGAATGCCCCAAAGACATTGGAAAATCACCAATTTTCAGCTGTCTCAGAGCCGTGGATCAGTGGATGACTTGGAGCCATCTCAAATTGAATACTTCAAAAACGGAAATACTCACGTGTGGCGATTTGGAAACATTACAACCCGCTTGCCGCATGGCCTAATGAACTGGGATCACCACCTAAAGTATCGAAGGAAGTAAGAAACCTCGGAATGACCATGGACTCCAAGCTGTCGATGAATGCCCAAGTGGACAAACTAGCAAGATCAAGCTTTGTCTCTATAAAAACGCTGCGACGAATTTTCCCTCATTTGGGATTTCCGCACAAGGTCCAAGCTACCATCTCCCTTGTTCTGTCCAAACTCGATTACGTCAATAGCCTCTACCTCGGATCACCTTTAACAACCATGAAAAGACTATAACGGATTCAGAACTCGGCTGCCAGACTACTCTTGCTTATCAAACCGCGAGACCACATCTCCCCTGCCTTGAAAGCCCTGCATTGGTTACCGGTTGCCAGAAGATCCACGTTCAAGCTGCTTTGTATCACCCACAAAGCAATACATGGAATGGGACCGCTCTTCATCAGGAATAAAATCACCAAACACATTCAACAGAGGAACCTCCGCTCTAAAGGAGCATCTCGCCTCAAAATCCCAAGATACAAGAAAAAAAACATGGGTGGCACATCCTTCTCTGTTCAAGCAGCCAAACTATGGAACTCTTTACCCCCAACATAAGATCCACCAACAACCACCTTATCTTCAGAAAACTACTCAAGAATTGGCTCTTCCCCACATAAGCACCATACGCAAACAGAAATTTACAGCATATCCCTCTATATATAAGCATTTGTTTTCACTATAGACATGTACCTATCTTTGTGTATTGCTTTGTATAAACATGTAGAATAATTATGTTGTTGAGAGGGGAAAAAAATAATAATAAATAAATAATAAATAAATAAAAATCATCCTTGGTCTACATGTACTTACTTCCATTGTGCATCTATGTACCTTCCATGTACTTGGATCTGTGTCTCTGTTACTTTTCTCCTGAAAAAGCATATCCAATGCACTACCCTATTTCTCATCCTGTGCCTCTATCAATATCTTTAATCTACATATACTTACCTCCTTTATGTATCTATATACTTTCAATGTACTTATGGATCTATATATTTATCACTTTCTTCGAATTTAGCATTTCCAAGGCACTACCCTATTTCTCAGCCTATATTTCTCTCAATATATCTTCTAGCCCAACCTTCTGACTCATCTCAAACTTCTCTCTACTACTCTACTCTCTCTACTACACTAATACTTATGGGTTCCAGAGTAGCGTGCTACTTGCGCTTCAAAACCCCATCAGGGGTAGCAAGCACTATATAAATGCAAACCTCTTTCCCTCTTCTATCCCGCCACCTACCCTTCTCTACCCAAATAACTGAATAACATATCCACTACTCAAATTACTTCATATTTTACTATACTAATTTTCAACACTAATCCTAATGGGTTCCGGAGTGGCGTGCTACTCGCCAGAAAAGCGCTTCAACACCCATCAGGGGTAACAAGTGCTATATGAATGCAAACCTTTCTTCCCTTTTTATCCCTCCGCTATCCTTCTCACTCCAAATAATTGACTAATATCCACCACTGAAATTACTTTCATATTTCACCATATTAATTCACCACTAATCCTTTATGGGCTTCCGGAGTAGCGTGCTTCAACACCCCATCAGGGGTAACAAGCGCTATATAAATACAAACCTTTTTTCCTCCTCTATCCTTCTGCTATCATTCCAAATCCAAATAACTGACTAACTATCCACCACTTAAAATGTACTTGCATGTTTCACTATACTAATTCAACACTAATCCTCTATGGGTCCCGGAGTAGCGTGCTACTCGCCGAAAAAGCGCTTCGACGCCTCGTCAGGGGTAGTAAGCGCTATATAAATGCAATTACAATACAATACAATACAATACAATACCTTTATCGTCGACGAAGCAAATTGTGTCGTCGAAATCTTCGTCGTCGAGGGGTCAACTTCCGACGACAACCCATCCGTCGACGACACCGCTCCCGTCGACGATCCCGTCGACGGAGACCTCGTCGACGACGGCGTCCACGAGAGAAGCAGCGTCGACGATGGAGGTGTCATCGGCGTTACCGTCGGCGAAGATCCCTGTCGCCGGCAGTTTGCCATCGACGACGACAATTCCGTCGACGGAGCAAGAAAAGCAGCCTTAGTCAATGAAGATGATTCCGGCGGTGATGCAATCGTCGACGGGCTCGTCGACGACAACATAAAATTTCAAAATTGCAGTTAACACCAGCTGTAAATTCACCTAGTCAGGTGCAAGCTCTTTTGCCATCACAGTTCTTAGAAGAAGAAGATGATGAGGACGAAGAGTTTGACGAAGATAGCCTCTTTGGGGCATCCTTGAGCCCAACTGATCTTCATGTCAAATATCAAGAAGAGTCTGATGAAGATGATGGTTATGGACGTCAATATTACCATCCGCGACAGCAATATCGCCAACAGGAGATGATGTACCTCTCGTCAAGTCTTATGACAGACCTGCAATTTATGCTGGCGGACTATAAGAGGAGATTTCCGCCAGAGCAGAATATCCAACAGACTCCGCCTCCTCCGCCTGTTATTCCACAGATGCAGGTTCGTTCTCCTGTTCTCCAACTGTCTCCTAGGGTCCGGCTTCCTACTCAAGCTCCTCCTGGCGAACAGTTAACATCCTCTGATGAGGAAGTAGAGAGAGAGGAAGGAGAGATTCAACAGGATGAATGGGATTCCTACATCATTCCCACTCCGGCATCTCCATCTCCACCACAAGCGGATTCACCTCCGGAAGATATTGCGCGGGCTTCCACAACTTTCTGGTGAGAGCGGCTAATCGCTTTGATTTACCGATGCCTATGCATCAGCAAGACTGTTTTCTGTATGATTTCAAAGAGCCTTATAGGAAAACAGTAAGATCTTTGCCAATTATAGATTACATATGGAAGGAGGGGCTAAGAATAATGCAGAATCCAGCAACTGTTACACCTGTGTTGCCGAGACTGGACAAAAAATATAAAGCTCCGGATGATGCTCCAGCTTGCTTATTAGGTCATCCATAAGCAGATTCTGTAATCTTGCAAGCAGCGCAGCGACGCTCTAAAAATCCTTCAGCTCCCCTGACGGCTCCTCCTGACAAAGAAGGAAGAAAGCTTGACAACATCGGCAAGCGTTTTTTCAACAATGTCAGCTATAACGGTCCGAGCAGCGAACTCTCTGGCTTTACTTGGCCGTTATAATAGGCAGATGTGGTCGTACTTGTCACCACTTTTGGGCAAACTTCCACCAGATGACAAGGAGGAAGCTAGGAGAATTCTTCTCGAGGGCGAACGGACTGCCTCTGAAGTGATAGACTGTGCTATGGATGTAGCTTCCACTGGGTTCAGGCAGCTAGCGGGAGCGGCCGTCTTGAGGCGTCAAGGTTGGCTTAAAGCCACCACATTCAGGCTTGAGATACAAACGAAAATTCTTGACCTCCCTTATAATGGTGAAGAATTATTTGGTAGCCACGTTGACGAAGCCTTGCAGACTATCAAGAAAGACACTGATACAGCTAAGTCTCTGGGGACTTTGCAGTACAAAAAGACTACTTTTTGTGGCTCACGAGGAAGGGGTTACCAATCTTACAGATCAGGATACCAACAATCCCGTTATTCAGCATATCCTGCGACCGCTCAACATTACAGACCCCAGTATAGTAGCCGCCAGCCACCTGCGGCAGCCTACAACAAGGCTTCTTTTAGAGGAAAATCAGGACGCCAGGGTAAGGAGTCCAGTCGACGACACTGACTTCTCCCAGCTGTCGGCCTCTATCCACTAACTCCATCCCCGGTGGGAGGCAAAATATCCCGTTATTTACAGCAGTGGCGGGACATAACTTCGGACCGATGGGTCCTAAACCTTATCCAATTCGGCCATTCTTTGGAATTTATAGAGATCCCTCCAACAAATCCTCCTCAGCCTCGCTTCTAGAAGCACCTACATCTCTTAAAGATGGAAGTTACCAACATGTTACAAAAAGAAGCGATAGAAAGAGTTCCTTTCAATCAGAGAGGGAAGGGGTTTTACTCCCAGTTTTTCTTGATACGGAAGAAACTAAAAAACTGGAGACCGATCTTAGATTTGCGGAACTTAAACAAATTCCTCAAAAAACAATCGTTCTGTATGATTTCTATTCAGGATGTGCTTCACCTCCTCAACAGAAACAATTACATGGCGTCGCTGGATCTCCAGGATGCATATTTTCATATACCCATACGCCGAAAGCACAAAAAGTTTTTAAGATTTACAGTGGCCGGGAGTCACTTCCAATTCCGCGTCTTACCCTTCGGACTAAAATCGGCTCCCTGCATTTTCACGAAATGTTTGGCGCCAGTCGCAGCATTTCTAAGGCAGCAGCATCATCAAATTTTCCCTTACCTAGACGATTGGCTTCTCAAAGCCCCCACATACGAAGCAGCAAAAGCATCCACCAAAGCCTGTCTACAACTTTTCAAGAACTTGGGCCTCACTTTAAATGTAGAAAAGTCGATTTTACAACCATCCCGCCGACTGGTGTTTCTGGGGGCTATCCTGGACACCATGGAAAACAAGGCCTATCCTACTCTGGAGAGACAACAGAGGATAAGATCTTTGGCAAACAGGGTCCAAAAAAGAAAGTCCATTTCAGTACGCCTTTTCAAATCCCTCCTAGGAATGATGTCTTCTTGTATCCCCCTCATACCTCATTGTCGTCTCCAAATGCGTCCTCTTCAGGAAGCTTTAAACGAACAATGGGTACAAATAGAGGGCTCTTTCGATGATCTGATCCGAATCACTCCTCCCATGATAATGGCCTTGGACTGGTAGACGCAACCTCACCAATTATCGCGAGGTCTGCCGTTCCTATCACAGGCTGTTCCTCTCGTGATTACAACGGATGCATCACTAGAGGGCTGGGGTGCTTTCCTGCAAGACTTGCAGGTCAGCAGAAGATGGCCACCTTCCCACAAGGATCTTCATATCAATCTTCTCGAGCTGCGAGCAGTTTACCTAGCGCTCCAAGCATTTCTGCCAAAAATACAAGACACATCGGTGCTTGTCAGGACGGACAACACCACGACAATGCTCTACCTCAACAAACCGGGAGGAACAAGATCTCTCCTGCTCTCTCAGGAAGCCCAAATCATATGGCGTTGGGCAATTCATCACAAAGTGCATCTATCAGCGGAGTACGTCCCAGGAAAACAAAATGTCACAGCGGACACATTGAGCAGATTAAAGACTATGTGCCACGAGTGGGAACTGGACCAGCACACTCTAGACAACATTTTCTCCCAATGGGGCAAGCCAAACATAGATCTGTTCGCATCTCCAGAAAACGCGAAATGCCGGTACTTCGCAAGTTGGCATCACCATCAGGGTTCATGGGGGAATGCCTTTTCAATAGCTTGGTCCGGCATATTTGCTTACGCCTTTCCCCCCATTCCTCTCCTGCCACGATTATTAAATAAGATAAAGACAGAACCATGCAAAGTCATTCTGATAGCTCCAGCCTGGCCTCGCCAGCACTGGTACAGGGAACTGCACCTACTGTCAGTCAAGTCTCCGATCCACCTCAGACCAATTCCGTCTCTCTTGACAATGAACCAGGGACAAGTGTGCCATCCGAACACCAGTTCTCTGAAATTGTCAGCCTGGTGCCTGAGTTCCGAGAATTTCAACATCTAAAAATCCCACAGGACTGCAGACAGGTGCTGGCTAAAGCAAGAGCAGACAGTACTAACAGGACTTACTTGTTGAAATGGAAGAGATTCTGCATGTGGTGTGCATCGTCTAAAGTTAATCCTCTCCATTCTCCTCCTGAAGAAGTCTTACCCTATTTACTTTTCTTGGCTCGCTCAGGTTTAGCCCACGCGTCAATTAAAGTCCATTTGGCTGCCATTTCCAGTTTCCGCAGAACAGCTAAAGCTCCATCTCTATGGTCCTGCAGAATAATAAAACAGTTTCTCAAGGGGCTTTTTAGAATGTTCCCTCCAATAAGGTTACCTCCTCCTACATGGCATCTAAATACGGTGCTCAGTCAACTAATGAAATACCCGTTTGGGCCTATTCATAAAACGGACATGAAATTCCTATCTTGGAAAGTGGCTCTTCTCCTAGCTCTTACTTCGGCGAGAAGAGTTGGAGAACTTCAAGCTTTCACTACTGAAGAACCTTTCTTACAGTTTAAACAAGACAAGGTTATTCTACGAACAAACCCAAAATGTATCCCTAAAGTCCCTTCGGATTTCCATCTTAACGAACCAATTGTTCTGAACTCATTCTTCCCAAATCCGCAAACTGCAGCGGAGCGTGCTCTGCACTCTCTAGATGTTAAAAGGTGCCTAAAATTTTACTTGAACAGGACTAAGTCATTTCGTAAGTAAAATCAACTCCTTATTGCATACAGTGCACCTAGAAAAGGTTTCTCCATCACTAAACAGAGCATCTCCAGATGGATTTCTAGTGCAATTGTATTCTGTCATCAACAAGCGGGCCATCCTCTGACGTCAAGAGTTCGTGCCCATTCTACAAGAGCGATATCCACATCTACAGCACTGTTTGCAGGTGTATCCCTGCCTGACATTTGTAGAGCAGCAACCTGGAAGACGCCGCACACATTCACCAGGCACTACTGCTTGGATGCTGGGAATAAGCAAGATGCGGCAGTGGGACAAGCGGTTCTCAGACATCTCTTTCAATAAGGTGAGCCTTCTTCTTGGGTTCCTTCCCACCATCCTGTACTGTCTTACATTTTCAATGGTTTGAATATTCTTTTTACTTATGCATTTATATATATATATATATATAAATATATATATATTTTAGTGTACACGATTAATGCTTTCAGGAATGCCTCTACTGTAGTGGTTTTATGGCATGAAAATGTGGTACTTACTGCTAACTATTCTGATTCAAGCATGTGAATCTATGAAAGTTCCAATACTGGAGTAAGAAACAAGTTACTTACCTGTAACTATAGTTCTCCAGTAGTGGAATCTTTCATAGATTCACATGCGACCCGCCCGACTCCCCTGGAGAAGGCTCACTTACTTATCTCAGTTTTTTTCTATTATGCGCACTTGTGCTTGGAAAATCTGAGGGACTGGAGCTTCTCTCAGGAAGGTTCTACAGAGTGGTCTCTTCTGATTGGTTGAGTTTTAAGTTTGGTCCTTTTTTATTAAAAGACAGATATGTTATAAAAGATTTTAAGGCCTAGGCCTTATGTTCTATGTCTATTAAGACAATTATTTTGATAATACCGGGGACTCCCATCTCGACGACGGGGAATGATTCAAGCATGTGAATCTATGAATGATTCCAGTACTGGAGAACTATAGTTACAGATAAGTAACTTGTTTCATTCCAAACATCTACCTATGTACCATCAATGCAGAGTTTTTTGACACCAGATGCTCTTTGTTAATCTACAAAGGCAAATTTTCATTCACACCTAAAGTTGTCATTGTATTTTGATTCACCAGATAAAAGAGCAGTACATTGCTTGATAACAGTGTCTTCTATCATTTTAAACTTATTTGACATGGAGAATGGCATATCATGTAACTATTACCTCTTCTAGGTCTTTTGGGGATTTCCAGGTAAGATCTACACCTGTGCCTTAAACAATTGTACATAAAGTCAAATTAGTGCTTGAAAAGTAAGGGGTCGAAGAGCACTGGCAATGAGGCCATGCTTCAGGGGCAGGACAAACACAAGTGGAGGAAGTAACGCCCACACAAGCTAACTAAGAAACAAGCAAATGAGAGTGACAGCAAAGTCACCCATGGTAAGCAGTGGGCAGGCTCTAAACTCACTGTAAGCTGACAATAGGTCTGTTTGCAAACAGACAGCTTGCACTGCCTGTTAGACGACCCCTAAAAAGGGTTGTTATATTTTTTGTAGTACCCAGTTTTCAGATGCTTTTGTTAAATCTCACACCCAAGTGCTGTCACGTTGCTTACTGGCTGGTTATAAACATAACAGCCATCTTAGAATTGTATTGTACAAACTCTAGTACTGGTTTACTAATCTAAGATGGCAGACATGCTTATAATGGCAAGTGGCTTGGCAGCACAAAACAGCGAGCGCTGGTAAAAGCGTCTGAAAAATGGATGGTAAAGAAAAGAAAGTCCCACGTTTGTTCTTCAGCACTATTGGGTACACAAGCACTGACAAAGTCGATAGGCTAACTTTTGTGCGGCAAACCTATTGACTTTGCCAGACGGATTAAGTTGGCACAAGTACTGACCTTCAATATTTCAGGGTTGGTTCACAATGTTTATTTTTCAGGCATAAGTCTGACTTCCACCTAGAAAAGTTGAAATTTAGAATATCAAATAATGTTTAATTTGAGTGAGATGTAAGTTTGCGTATAATATGCAACCTTTGCATACATAACATACAAAAATATGTAGAATAGATAAGAATATTTGTGACAGAGGGAGAATATTACAAGTGGACATGAAGGTGCAACAAATACTCGTAAAGTAGTACATTTTTTGGTACTCTGGAGCATAATTGAATGTTCGAGGCATATGAGCTGTAGATCATATACTTGTGCATAGATCGCCATCTGGTGTTGGGCTCGGATATTTGCACTTTGTTTTTGTCTTGGAAGAAGTCTTTGTAGTCACGAGGTAGGTGACTCCTCCTTAGGACGATAGTGCACCTGGGCATCGACTCCATCTCCAGATTGTTTTTTTCCGCCATCGGGTTCGGATGTGATTTGTTGCGCTCCGGGTCGGTTTCGAACCCCCCTTCGACGCGCAATTCCTCTCCACTCAACGGTATTGTCTCGATCGCGTTTCCCTTTCGACGCGCATCTTTAAAACAAACTCCTCGACCTTCGACACGGGCCGTTGGGCCTATCCGCGCCGACCACGCCTGCAGTCAATGGAAAGGACTCCTTTCAAAAAATGCCCCGGGTGTGGTGCTAAGTTCCCACACACGGACTTGCACGAGGTTTGTAATCTCTGCCTCTCCCCGGAGCACGAAGACCTGAACTGCAATGCCTGTGCATCGTTCAGGTCGAAGAAAACCATCCGTGATCTTCGGAGCAGATCCCAATGTCCAGCCAGAGCAACAAGGTGATGAAGAAGACATCTCCGTCTCCGAGGCCGACGACTCCGACATCGGAGAGGAGACACTCACCCCGGCTCAGCGGTCCGTGAGTACCAAAACCCCTCTCCCAAAAAACAAACCTAAGGCTTCGGTAATACCCTCGGGCTCTGGTCGACACCGACAACATGTCTCAGACGCCCCGCCCTCGGGCCCGGCTATGAAACCTAAAGATAAGCCTTCCGGCTCGGGCTCGAGCCAACCCCATTCTGGTGCCGAAAAGTCACCTTCGGCACCGAAGCACCAGACCAAAGATGTGCCACGCCCTTCTTCGTCGACGCCAAAGACCGCCTCCACGCCGAAGCCCTCGGCGTTGAAACATACCAAGGACAAACATTCGGAACCGAAAAAATCTTCAGAGCTGAAAACGGCTTCGGAACCCAAAAAATCGTTGGAGCCGAAAAAAGTCTCGGAGCCACAAACTCCTAGAACAAAACCTAAGGAGTCCAACACCCCACAGAAAGCCTCAGAGACTCAGTCCAAAGAACATTCTGACCCAAAATCTTCGGCACCGAAAAAAGACATTTTACCACACAGCCTGTACCTGATTTTTCGGATCCAAAACAAAAAACTCTTTTTATTGACCCCGAGACTGGCAAAGTCGTCGCCAAGCCTCCAAAAAAGAGGAAACTGGACACTTCAGAGGGATCTGAAATACCCTTGAAACGAGAGATGAGATGAGTACTAACACCTCCACACCTCCTTCTCCTCCTCCAGCTGATCCAAATCTTCTAATTTCTCCACCACACTCCCCACAACATACTTTTTCACCTCAAACATCAGATACTGAGGATGATCATACCGATAGAGGTGGGAATATAGATCCACATGGGGATGATGATGCACATACCATCCCACACAACGTAGACCCTTGGGATGACTACAACACAGATCCCGACCCACATAATGACCCGGACCTCTATCCATCTAGGCCATCACCACCAGATGACAATATTGGGTTTGCGCAACTAATAGGGCTGCCCAATACCACGGGATACAAATACATTCTGATCCCTTAGAGGAAGATTTTTTACTTGAAACCTTGGCACCCTCGCAAAACTCCACGCACACCCTGCCAATGTTAAAAGGCATGCTCAAACATGCCCCAGAAGTTTTTAAGGACCCTGTCAGAGCCAGGATTCTCAACACCAGGATAGATAAAAAGTATAAGGCAGCTCCCAATGACCCAATTTACATTAAAAGTCAGGTCCCTTTGGATTCTCCTGTGGTGTCTAATGCACGTAAGAGGGCAAACTCAGAGTACAGGCGGCACCCCCCCCTCCTGATAAGGAGTCCAAACTAATAGACGCATCTGGTAAACGTATTACGTCACAAGCTGCAAATCATTGGCGGATTGCCAATGCCCAAGCTTTATTGGCCAGGTACGACAGGGCTCACTATGACGAGCTTGAAAAGCTCATGCAACACCTTCCTGACCAGTACAAACAAAAGGCCAACGACCTTATACAAGAGGGGAAATTGATCACAAGCACCTCAATTAAATGTGCGCTTGACGCGGCTGATACCGCATCTCGCGCCATTAACACTAGCGTTTTGTTGCGCAGGCACGCTTGGCTCCGAGTCTCCGGATTCAAACAGGAGGTTCAATCTGCTATTCTAAATCAGCCCTTTGATCAAGAACATCTTTTCGGGCCCTCAGTTGACACATCTTTAGAGAAAATGAAAAAAGATACGGACATTGCTAAGTCCATGGGGGCCTTACAATTCCCTTCCCCTAGAGGTTCTTTTTGCCGCTCCGTCTACAGAGCTGGCTCCAAAACCATTGGCTCAGCACATCCCTCTTCTTCCTATAAAAGCCCCACTCAAACGTCCTCCAAAGGATACTTTCGCGGAGGCTACAGAGGCAACAATGGTTAGGGAAGAGGTCGCGGCAACAATAACCGCAACTCCCCTACCACCAAACAGTGACTTCCCTGCCCTTCCCCCCGATCATCCCACTCCTGTCGGGGGACGTATCTCACAGTTCCTACCTGTCTGGAATTCAATCACAACAAGTGGGTAAGACAAATTATCCATTATGGTTACTGCCTGGAACTCACCTCTACTCCCCCAAATATTCCTCCCAGACAACGTCCAATTTCCTCGGAACATCTGACACTTCTCAAACATGAGGTTCTCTCTCTATTACAAAAGTATGCAATAGAATCAGTCCCCTTGCCTCATCAAGGCACAGGGGTTTACTCCCTCTATTTTCTAATTCCAAAAAACGACGGCTCTCTCAGGCCCATATTGGACCTCAGACCGCTAAACCTCTACATTCAGTCGGATCACTTCCACATGGTCACTCTCCAACAGGTGCTCCCACTGCTTCAACAGGGCGACTTTCTCTCCACTCTGGATTTAAAGGACGCCTACTTTCATATTCCCATTCACCCCGCTCATAGGAAATATCTCAGGTTCGTGGTAGATGGTCAACACTACCAATTCAAGGTCCTCTCATTCGGGGTGACTACAGCACCCAGAGTCTTCACCAAGTGTCTCGCAGTAGTTGCAGCCCACTTACGAAGACAGCACATTCATGTCTTCCCTTATCTAGACGACTGGCTCATAAAAGCCAAGTCACACAGCAGCTGTGTGCAACACACACACAAAACAATCCAACTGCTTCACAACTTGGGATTCATGGTAAACCTCACCAAATCCCACCTCCAACCGTCCAGCATACAACAATATCTAGGAGCTACAATAGACACTTCAAAAACTCTAGCATACCCCAACCCAGTCAGGATAAGCACCATACAAGCTCTAATAGCAAAATTTCAGCCTCAACACTCACTACCAGCGCGAGTGTTCATGCAACTAATCGGGATGATGGCCTCTTGCATTCTCATCGTCCCTTATGCAAGACTCCAAATGCGTCCCTTACAGGAGTGTTTGGCACGTCAGTGGAACCAGGCTCAAGGTCAGCTAACAGATCTGGTGTTGGTAGACGACCGCACCCATTGCTCTCTGCAGTGGTGGAACACACAAAACCTTTCCAAAGGGCGGCCGTTCCTCGACGCGGTTCCACAGATAGTGCTAACAGCAGACTCATCGCTCACCGGCTGGGGAGCTCATCTTCAAACCCATACCATTCAGGGCATATGGACCCCTCAACAAAAACAATTCCACATAAATTACCTGGAATTGTTGGCAATCTTCCTAGCTTTAAAATCTTTTCAACTCCACCTCATAAGCAAAGCTGTCCTAGTCCATACAGACAACATGACAGCAATGTATTACATACAAAAACGGGGGGACACACTCTCTGCAGCTTTCACACCTAGCTCAAAGCATATGGAGATGGGCCATTCCTCAAAACATATATCTCCTTGCAGAACACCTCCCAGGAGTACACAATCAAATTGCAGATCTACTCAGTCGCCAAACACAGCAGATCCACGAATGGGAACTTCATCCTCAAGTTCTGCTTCCATTCTTTCAAATGTGGGGCCACCCAGAAATAGACCTGTTTGCCACACACCAAAACGCAAAAAAACAAACTTTGCATCCAGGTATCCACACCCATTGTCCAAAGGCAATGCGCTATGGATGAACTGGTCAGGCAAATTTGCTTACGCTTTTCCGCCTCTCCCGCTCATTCCGCTAGTCGTTCGGAAGCTCAAACAGCATTTCTTCACAATGATCCTGATTGCTCCAACATGGGCCCGACAGCCATGGTTCACAACCCTCTTGGAACTATCAGTAGTTCTGTCGTGTAGTTCCTATAGTACCCCTGCAGGACTTGCACGTTTGGATAACATATACTGCGGGCTTGGTGGCAAACTAACTCTGAGCACCCCCACCGTATATGTTAGCCTAGTTTGCATGAGCTAGCTCGCAGTGCCACTAGTGTCTCCTCTTATCGGGGAGAGATTAGTTTCTGGCAACCTTAGAACATGACAACCCTGATTCCCTCAGAATCGTGGAAATAATGTACTACCTTTCGCTCAGTCACTCGTGCTCACTTATTCGGTTTGTCTCAGAGAGTTACACAGAATAAACAGTTGGGCGTTTCAATAAGTATTTATTGAACAGTTGTTATTCTAGTGTAAAATATATGTGCTGCGGTAACCAGCAGACAATAGCAGAGATATATTATCAGCAGTACGATAAAAGCAAAGGGATAGAACAGTTCCACCATATTGCAATAATCATGAATACATATATGAATATAAAAGCATTATGCAAGTGCGCGTACTCCTACGATACCTAACTAGATGTACCGGAGTGTACCTAGCATATGTGTAGGTCTAAAAGCCTAAGAGCCAAGAATCCTTCTAGGATTTAGTCGAACCCCCATACCTGAATAGAGAGAGTGTGGGACCCCGTCCTGGTCTCGAGTTGGACACCCCGTCAGGGCTGTGTCAGACCGCTGTCAGCTGGAGCGACTGCATGCAGGACCCTCAGCGTCTCTGGTCAGTGTGTCAGCATGGAAGTCTCGGTTCCCTCTGTCTTACCGGGGCAAGATGTGGTGTATTTATACCCTAAAGAGTCTCGGTCCTCAGTATGGTTTGTATTGGACGTAAGGAAGACGTCAGGGGTGAACTTTGTACATACATATTATGCCAGTGGTGTATTCCTAGAGAGCCATGCATAATTAATGAGTGCAGTGTGGGCCTGTGTTTGGAAAAAACCCTGCTGTATTCAAAACCACAGGATAGATAACGTTCAGCCCTCAGAGCTCGTTGTGTACTAGCTGGGACCAATGTGGGTGAAAGATCATGCCTATATAAGGAATCATGGCTATAATAGGACATGTACAGTTATGACCATAATTGGGCATATGCGGCCATGACCATAATAGGGCAAGTACGAATACGACCATATTAGGGTAAATATGAATACGTCCATTTTAGGGCATGTACGAACGGGTCTACATTAGGGCCTCTATGCGGGATATAACACCCACTCCTCTTCCGAATTGGATAAAAATGACCATACTTAAAATCTGGACAATTTAAAAAAAAAATTTTTTAAAGTAAGTAAAAACATGGTTCTAAAAAATCGTTAAAAATCAGGTGCTTAAAAAAAAAAAAAAGTTATAATTCAGCTATTTCTAAGTGCCACTTTTAAAAAGTCACTATCGTCTCTCTATAGAAGTTGCATTACCATAAGCAGAAAAATGCCAGGCTTTTCTCAAGCAAAAGTGTCAATGTAAGAAAATGTTCCAAATTTAGATTGTTTATTTTGAAACGAGTGAAGAAGCCGAATTCTTTCCCAGGACACGATGAGCCAATTCAAGATTACGCGTCCTGGCTAGGAAGCACAATATTATCGGTGTCAGCTGCCGTAGACGACAAATCCAACGCCTCACAGAGAACGTCAATCGCACATAGATGGAATGTAGTACTGCCAACAGTCGGTGCTGCGGCAGTTGTAACCTGGGTGCCTGTGGAAGAGTCACCTAACCCAGCAGGAGCAAACGGCACCTGTGGATTCTCCAAGAATGCATTTATCAGAATCGGAAGCCGCTGAAGACAACGCAGACCTTTATGGGGTCCAGCATTGCATCCGTGTCCGGAGGCGCATCTGATGGAAATGTTAGACAAAGATCCAATGTGCATTCTTCTCCGCAGAACAGGCATCGAAGAACAGGTAAGATGCAGTCTACCCAGACTGGTCGAAAGGATAAAAACCAGGAGGCATTGAGTTCTCGTAGGCATGGAATGCCCAGAAGTTGTACCATGCGTTCACGGTATTTCCGCTCCAGGAGCGTGTTCACCATTCCCTCGGGAAGTGGGCCGTCCATTGCGTAGCAGCAATATTACAATCAGGATTCCTGCAATTAGGAACAAGATGAGCGGGAATCCTCCAAATACGCTTCCCAATACGGAGTGTATAAAATTTGGGATTACTCCGAAGACTCTGAAAGGTGCTTAACAGTCCTGACAATATGGTCTTAAATAGGTGTACAATTCCGCTCGTATCTGACATATTAAAGATACGTCCCACCATTTCTGCGAAATGAATGGGGCAGTTTGTACGCATGAGTGACTGTATCTCGATCGAGGTCCTTGCAACTTGAAGTTCATAGGTTTCTCGAGCGGAGATTAAGGGCACGGGTTGCTGTAAAAGCATGGCTTTCAATCTGCTCAGAGTATCAAATTGTATGAAAGAAATGTTCAGTGAAGGCCATAGTGGCACCTCCCTGACTGTGTTCAGTGGCGGAAACAATACTTGCATACAGCAAGTAACCCTGGAGTTAACAGTGACTAGATATGCGACGCCCGGAAGCATCCCACAGCAACCCTGATCATTTAGCATTAAGTAACTCCCATTCGAGAGCAGCTGGAAAACCGGCGTGATAATGGCCGCTGGGTCCCCTGACATGTGACAAGATAAGTTCGCCACTGCAGGCTCCGTGTAGAGAAATATCCTGACACATGAGAGAACTGCTTAAAGTGTTCTTGCAGTTTGTACCACTCAGATACACTTCTCGATCCCCATTCTGGCATCGGTATCTATATGGTAACTCCCAAGTTTCCTTGATGTATCCCTTACCCATTGTTTCATATTTGCCTGCCTTTGCTCAATGCAATATTGAAACTGAAACGCAGTGACCGGCAGAGTGATTTGGCCATGAATTAGCCATTCTGTTGATGGTGATTCGGCTACAGTGAATGGTAACCTTTCTAGTTTCTCAATTCGCAGCATTGTATATTTGGCTCCCCTTTGTGCCATTTCTGTCTGTTTATCAGTTAGATTGTATTCTGAAAACCGAGACGTGGTGTTTATAAAACGCCAGGGCACATAGCCTGCATGCAAAGATTGCAGGGTCCAGCTTAACATCATAATAGAACGTAGCTGAGATTGCCCGTGTTGTAACAAGGCCAGATCTTGTTCTAATATGTCGATCGCCGAAGACACAATGTTGCCCAAGGAGTAAATCCTGGAGGTCAAAGTTGTTAACCCATTATCCACCACAGCTAATGCCTTTTCTAAGTTAATACGGTCTATTTCCCGTATCCTTTCTGCGGCCTCTTGTTGGGATATTTTCCAGTTTTCATTATAGTAGGCATAAAGGCCTGCATATATGAAACGTTTCTTACGTTGTTTCCTGGGTCCTAATAGAAAATCTCTAAGATCCATGTCAGGTGTCAGTAAGGTCAAGTGGTGCTTTACTTCTGTGAGTGTTGAGGTCTCTAGCCAATCAAGGCACAACTTCCCAACACTATAGGATGTCACTACCCCCGGGTGATGTCTTTGTACATAGCGTGGGTCTGGCCTATGGATACTAAACCCTTCGGTTGTATTCATAAATCTCTGCTGACATTTGTTTGTGTCAATGGGCCAAACCAGCCATTCTGTCCAATCAGGATCTGATCTGCTGTACTGGAAAATGTCATCTAATCTCACCCCATGTGTAGTTGAATTCTACCCCCCACCCATCTGCGATGGTGTTGGAAACCCCAGTGTGTTCATTTTCTTGCCTTTGGCTAATCCAAGACAGGTTGTTTGTTGCACAGTTTCATTCAGAAATATTATCTGCTGCGGAATGAGGCATGCTCTAAAAAGTGCTTCTATTCCCTGGACTTGCCAGTCCCTAGAACCCCAGATCGATTTTGAATCTGTTGTGTCTTTCCATAGATCGAAACCCTGTTTTGACAACTGGTTCAAAAAAGGATGCAGAGTAAATATGTTTGGTGTTAGTTAACATAATTTTCTGAGCTGAAATTTTCGCCACTTTATAATAAAATGACTTCGGATCGGATGTGTTAAACCCTGAGAAGTATGTGAATTTCTGTGCAAATGCTTGCGAACTACCTTTTGGAGGTGTTGGGCAGTGTTCCCACTGGTGGTACTCAAATACATTTCTAGGTGTTATAGATTTGTGTAAGAAATGATGACCATATTGCTGGTAACAGTACAATGTATCATAGTCTGAAGTACCTTCTAACATTTCATTGCTCGGAAATGCAGCAGTTTTTTCTAAATCAAACATCATAGTATTTACAGTTTCAGTGTCCCAATCATCAGAAAATGTACTGGAGGTAATGATATCGCTTAAAGAAATTTTAAATACATGTTTTAACTTTAAAAGTTCAGTCGGACCGAATACATCATAATCAATCTTGTCCCATACTATCCCGTCCGGTATCGGAACTGCTGTGATGTTCACTGAAGACAAGTCTCTTGGTTCACGATGTGAAGACTGGTGTGGTTATAAAATCAAATTGACTCCTTGGGCTGTAGAGCTTTGCTGGAGGTATCGTCCATTAATAAGCATACTAAAAGTTATTATTAAACCTAGCCAGAAAATGAAAAATAAAATCCCAGTGATATACCATAGTTATATCCAAGGTGACACCAGGTAAGTCTTCCTAAAAAAGTTCAAAAAGTCATTGACTTTCTGTTGGAGTGATTTTTTGGCTGGCGTCGTTTCCGGTTCGCTTGGATCCAGTGAAAAAGTATCAAAGTTCATCAAATAGCCAGAAGCAGTTCGATCAATTGTTGGAATTGCATCGGGATTTGTTGAAATCGGATTTTGCTCTTGACAAGGCACATTGGCGTAGATGTCTGTAGTTGGTCTGATTGCAACTTGGTTGTTAAGTTGATTTTCATTTTGAAGACGTTTTTCTTGTTGAAGTGGAACGAGTTCCATAGCATCGTTGCTCAGTCCTTCATTCCGTACAGGTGGCTCTTCAAACGTGATGAGTCTTTCTGTTTGAACTTCTTGTATTGTAGCGAGAGGAGGGCGTCTGCTACTGTGGAGTCCCCGTGGCCTACTGTTTAGTATCGGCGACATAGTGTGGTTTGATTAAGTAGATTGAGACAAATATTTTCTCCTTTTTCCCGGCAAGAGGTGGCAGAAGTACCGTTCTTGTGCCGTGGATTGCTAGGACCGGTACAGGCTTTCTGTAGGATGGCCCAAATTCTTTCTTATCAGCAATCTTCTCTCTGACCAGATCCCTGATTTTTGGGATCCATTCAGGTCTTGCCGTTACTGCCTTGACTTCCTCAGTGGTGGCCTGTTTCTGGAGCACGTTACTTTGTTGTGTCCTGGATTCATTTAGATCCTGTAAAACAGCCAAACGATCATGGATATCAAATGGTTTTTCATCCGCCACTGTGCCTTCACAATGAAGATCGGGTACCCACATTCTTGTCCCAAATAGGACTTCGTAAGGAGTGACACCCCCTAGAGAGCTTCTTGGCTGATTATTGATCGCGCGCTGTACCCCATAAAGGTGATCGACTCATCTACCGCCCTTGCCTAATACCCTAGCTGTTAAAGATTGCTTTAAGTCTCGGTTTTTCCTCTCCACAACAAAATTTCCCTCGGGATGGTACGGAGAGGAGTAACGCAATGCTACGCCCATTCCTTCCATGGCCTCTTTGTAAGCCAGAGAGCTAAACGCCGGACCACGGTCAGAATGTAACGTGCCAACTGCGTATGGGCCGATAAAGACTCGCAAATCTTTTATAACAGTTCGAGCGTCAGCCAAGCGCTGAGGCCAAACCTTGAGGAAACTTGAGCTGGACGCGCACGAACGGACAACCTAATGCTGTCTAACAATGGTATCTGTACTGGACGTGTAGCGGTGGACCCTTCCATCTGCTTGCAGATGTCGCAGTTCCAGACATAGTCGCTAATCAGCCTTCTCATCACGGGCCACCAGTAGCGTTTCTTCAATAAAGCAACAGTCTCCCTAAGTCCGTTATGTACAGAACCTGTCCCTTCGTGTGCTGCCACAATTAAACTTAACCTACGATCCATATTTGGTATTACTCTATCCCCCACTCCAGGAATCTGAGCATATGGAATGTTTTGCGCATCTAACTTGTAGGAGTACTTGAGTGGAAATTTCTTTGGTACTGCTGTGCTGCCTTTGCGCGAAGCATTGACAGCTACCATTATCTCGCCGTCTATTCTCGTTCTTGAACGAGTAACTGCAGCTACGGCGGCTGTGCGAACAGCCCCCTTTGCGGCGTCATCAGCCAATGAATTCCCTTCAACGTGAACGCCATCACGCTGATGACTCAGTGTGTGCATCACATGAGCCCTTGGTAGTTCGTTTCTCAACTCCACTACCTGTTCCCATAGCATTTTATGCTTAATTGTGCCACCTTTTGCATCTTTGAACCCGTTTTGTTCCCAATGATGTAGATATTTATTGTACGACTGTACACAGTAAAAGGAATCACACACAATAAGTGTGGGGAATTCGTGATCCGTATTTATAAGTGCCAGTATTAGTGCTTTTAACTCTGCCAACTGAGCCGTGCAGTCTCCTAGAGATTGCGTTTTAGTGCAACTCGGATGGAACTTTCCATCGTGCATGCGACCTTTAACAATCGCACACGCCGCGCTGTAAGCTTGCTTGCTTCCTGTGGCTGGTTGAGCAGAACCGTCAGTGTAAATAATGTATTCATACTGATCTAGAGGCAAAATTTCATTTGGTAGAGGGTATTCTTGTTCGTATTGCAGGAATGCCTGTGTTTTTAAACTTGGATCAAATCTGTATTCAACATCCGTTGCAGTAAGAGAGTTAGCCCGTTGTATCCATCTGGGATGTAAGGCTTTCGCATTTGGAATGCTAGCTTTTGTAACAGCTTCTAAAGCTGGTACTGGGGTCACGACAATTATGCGTTTACCCTGAACCAGAGCTCTTTCTCTTGCTACAGCGGTTTGCACTGCTGTCAGGATTTTTTCTGTTGAAGTGAAACGCATCTCTGCGTTTGTGTACAGGTGTGATTTGTATGCGATTGGTACGGTTTCACCTTCATTAAAAGTTAAATAAGTGTACCCGCATTGACCCGCTATGACTCGAATCACTAAGTTCTGTGCGTTTACGCTTGTCTGTAAGTGTTTAGAAGCTATCATGTCTTCCTGTAGGGAACACAGGATATTTGTGTGTTCCTGTGTCCATTGTCTGACTGAAAAATCAGGTTTTATTAAGTCGTAGAAAGGTTTTACTCTTTCTGCGTAATCCAAAATGTATGTTCGACCAAAATTTAGGAATCCCAGAATTGATTGTAAATTCTTTAATGATTTTGGAGGTTGGAGCAGCGCACACTTTTCTAAAAAGTTAGCTGCTAGGCTTTTTCCCTCACTTGACAGCCCGTATCCTAAAAAAGGACGCTGAGGTGGGCAATTTTTGATTTTTTGAAATTAAATTTGTGGCCCTCAGAGGCGAATCCCATAATAATGGTGCTCACCCTGGTCAAGTGCCTCGGTAAGTCATCGTCCGTTAGATAAATATCATCCACATAGGACAATGCTTCTTCATCCAAATTTTGGAGTAACTCTGTTACTCTTGCTGAAAATACCCCCGGGCTGTTTTTATACCCTTGGGCTAGGTGACAAAATTGTCGCTGGGACCCTAACGCACTGAAGGCGGTCAGATACCTGCTTTCAGGCGCTATATTTTGGCAGAAAAATCCATTTGAGATATCAAGTGTTGTTTTGTATTTTTTGCGCACAATGTTATTCATTAATGCGGCACTGTGTGCATTTTGAACTGCAAATGTCTTTGTGCAAGTGTTTAAATGTCGGTAATCCAAAACTAAACGATATGTGTTGTCAGGTTTCATTACGGGAAACAAAGGATTATTCATAGGTGAAGTGCAATTTTCAATCACCCCCTGGTATTCAAGTTGATCTAGGATCTCCCTGACTTGTTTTTTAGCTTCCTGCTTTATAGGGTATTGCCTTTGGGCATTTGGGGAAATTTTTAACGGGATCACGTGGTGGGTTGAATCCTCATCCCAACCAACATGATTTTTATACAATGCTGGAGCTAGGGCAACCGCCCACTCCTGCGCATATGCATGTTTTAAATGTATGGGAACGAGGTCGGAAAAGGCTGGAAAAATTAGTTTCTCCCCTAGGGCACTCCATGACAAATGCTGGCGGCCAGTCTTGTTCTGCTAATAGAATATCATAACCAGATGACAGATTTTTCCAAAAGAGACCTTTAATTTTTCTGGGTTTGTCCCCCTCCAGCCGTAGTGTTATCTCATGTAACTTATGTGGGACACTTACCCGAGTATCAGGTGTTTCCACCGTGATATACTCACTCAACTCCGCTGTCACCAGAAATTCCTTCAGGTTCTGGCGAGCTATCGTTACTTCTGCCGCGCTACGCTCCTCTTGTCTGTATTCTGACCGTCCTTCCCTCTCAGAGTTTCTTGATGAACCCTGAAAGGAACGAGAGGAACGAGTATCAGTATCCTGATACCTGTCAGGTTTTTTAATATTATCCCTATTCCTGAGGTTATACCTCCTTTCAGAGGGCTCCTGTGGAGGAGACCTACCTCTGGACTGAGATCTGGTGTCTTTAGACTTTTGTTGTTTTTTATTTTCCCACTTCTTTTTAGAAGAAGTAGGTGTCTGCTTTATAGTGTCATTTTCAGGACTGCCCACCAGTTGTGGTTTTAATGCTTTCCCACCTAGACTGTCTCTGCCTAGTTCTGCATATGCAGTTTCAATTATTTTGGGTAGTTCGTGTTGTTGATCCCCTGGACCGAACTCCCTCAGGCATTGGCGGATCGCCACTGAAGCTGCTTCCCCTTTAATGTTAGCAAGTATTATGGTTGAGACCTGTTCAAAGTTGTTTAGCAACTTCATCCCTAAGTTAAGGGCAGGCTCTGCTCCGTACTCATTTTGTATCTGTTTTAATACTTCAGGTACTACTGCTATTGATGGGATACCATGTGTTCTGGTATATATGGCAGCAAAGACTGAACCCAAAGAGGTGCAGTCCTCTACTTGTGGTGTCAGACCCATGGGCAAGCAGATTGTTAGAATTCTGTGTTTTTCATAGGTGGTAGTATTCGGAAATACTGCCTCAAGCTGAGTTATTTTCTAAGCTATCCAGAATGGTATTTGTTCGCGTTTTGCGGGCATTTTGCCCATTACTGCGTGTAATGTTTGAGGAGTACTTTTATTTCCTGTACCCTGGACTGGAGTACTATTTGCTGCAGCTGGTGCAGGTTGGATTGTTAAAGTCCTCATGACAAATTGTGTCAGGTTTCTGTAGATTTTAATTAAATCTCTGTGTTGTACGAGTAAGTCTGGCTGTGGCATTGTTCCAATGTCCGGGTGCGGTGTGTAAGCCGCTAGTATTGGCCATGTGGCCCCGTCTCCTCCGAGCGGGCCTAATCTTCCTCTTCCTCGTACGTGGGGTAGGGCGCCATTAAACCAGTAAAAATTTTCCTGGTAAGTGAGTGGAATCTCTATGTCCTCAAACGGGGCATATTCCCTTGGTGCATTTCCTGCTATGTAGTAGTGAAATGTGTTTGTAACTGCATTCGCTGCTGGGAATGTAACCCATGAATAGATCACCTCTGTTTTATTAGATTCGTGTGCCTCAATCACGAAAATTACATTACCACCCCTGGCTCTTAAGCCATGTTCTAGAAGTTTTATGGTGACTGCCCTTCTGAAATTTGGTGCAATTTGTATTGCATCTTCAGGGTCTTCTTCTCCTAAACCGAAGAGGTCTGTTGTAACTCTACTTGTTTCGTTTGCTTCTTCCACCATTTTTAATTGGAAGAAGGGAGGTTAAAGAATTTTTAAGATAAGGTGAAAATGCACAATTGTAGGAACTAGAAGTCCTTCAAGCTTGAATAACCAACAGCCAATAAATAGTATTCTCGTACTACTAAGCTGCGGCAGATTTTTGTGCCCACCCACTCCTGACGTCTCTGGGGTTTTGTGAGTAGGTTGTCTGAGAATAGCACGACTGAACTACTCAGATTCTACTGTTTAATAAGTACCAAACCAACGTTGGCGGCGCCATGTCGTGTAGTTCCTATAGTACCCCTGCAGGACCTGCGCGTTTGGATAACATATACTGCGGGCTTGGTGGCAGACTAACTCTGAGCACCCCCACCATATATGTTAACCTAGTTTGCATGAGCTAGCTCGCAGTGCCACTAGTGTCTCCTCTTATCGGGGAGAGATTAGTTTCTGGCAACCTTAGAACATGACAACCCTGATTCCCTCAGAATCGTGGAAACAATGTACTACTTTTCGCTCAGTCACTCGTGCTCACTTATTCGGTTTGTCTCAGAGAGTTACACAGAATAAACAGTCGGGCGTTTCAATAAGTATTTATTGAACAGTTGTTCTTCTAGTGTAAAATATATGTGCTGCGGTAACCAGCAGACAATAGCAGAGATATATTATCAGCAGTACGATAAAAGCAAAGGGATAGAACAGTTCCACCATATTGCAATAATCATGAATACATATATGAATTTAAAAGCATTATGCAAGTGCGCATACTCCTACGATGCCGAACTAGATGTACCTGAGTGTACCTAGCATATGTGTAGATCTAAGAGCCAAAAATCCTTCTAGGATTTAGTCGAACCCCCATACCTGAATAGAGAGAGTGTGGGACCCCGTCCTGGTCTCGAGTTGGACACCCCGTCAGGGCTGTGTCAGACCGCTGTCAGCTGGAGCGACTGCATGCAGGAGCATCAGCGTCTCTGGTCAGTGTGTCAGCATGGAAGTCTCGGTTCCCTCTGTCTTACCGGGGCAAGATGTGGTGTATTTATACCCTAAAGAGTCTCGGTCCTCAGTATGGTTTGTATTGGACATGAGGAAGACGTCGGGGGTGAACTTTGTACATACATATTATGCCAGTGGTGTATTCCTAGAGAGCCATGCATAATTAATGAGTGCAGTGTGGGCCTGTGTTTGGAAAAAACCCTGCTGTATTCAAAACCACAGGATAGATAACGTTCAGTCCTCAGAGCTCGTTGTGTACTAGCTGGGACCAATGTAGGTGAAAGATCATGACTATAATAGGACATGTACAGTTATGACCATAATTGGGCATATGCGGCCATGACCATAATAGGGCAAGTACGAATACGACCATATTAGGGTAAATATGAATACGTCCATTTTAGGGCATGTACGAACGGGTCTACATTAGGGCCTCTATGCGGGATATAACAGTTCCTCATCAAAAGCTACGCCTCTCACCCAAGCTTCTCACTCAGAACCATGGAGAGATAAGGCATCCAGATCCCAGTCAACTCAACCTTGCGATCTGGCACCTGAAATCTTAGAGTTTGGCTACCTTAATCTCCCACCAGACTGCATTAACATCATTAAAGAGGCTAGACGTCCTACCACTAGAGCTTGCTATGCCGCAAAGTGGAAAAGATTTGTAATTTACTGTACAAATAACAAAATCAACCCACTAGATGCTTCTATTGAAAACATCATCTGTTACCTTTTACATCTACAACAATGTAACCTAGCGTATACATCCATTATACTACATCTCGCTGCAATAGCAGCCTATCTCCAAAACAGACAACACTTGTCTTTGTTTAGGGTACCAGCTATCAAAGCATTTATGGAAGGACTTAAAAGAATAATTCCACCTAGAGTTCCACCCTCTCCAGTATGGAACCTGAATGTGGTACTTACCAGACTCATGGGTCCCCCATTTGAACCTATGCATAAATGCGAATTACAATTTCTCACCTGGAAAGTAGCTTTCCTGATTGCGATCTCCTCTCTCAGAAGAGTCATTGAACTCCAGGCATTAACCATACAAGAACCATTTCTCCAAATACATCATAACAAAGTGGTTCTTAGGACTAACCCAAAATTTCTACCTAAAGTCGTCTCTGCTTTCCACCTTAACCAGTCTGTAGAACTCCCAGTGTTTTTCCCTCTACCAGACTCAGTAGCAGAACGAGCTCTTCACACGCTAGACGTAAAAAGAGCGATACTTTACTACACTGAAAGAACAAAATCCTTTAGAAAGACTAAACAACTTTTTGTGGCTTTCTCCCCACCTCATAAAGGCAATCCTATCTCAAAAACAGGGATTGCAAGGTGGATTGTTAAATGCATCCAAATATGCTATACTAAAGCCAAACGCACCTTAACCATTCCCCCTAGGGCTCACTCCACACGTAAACTAGGGGCATCTATGGCATTCTTAGGGAACATTCCCCTAGATGACATCTGCAAAGCAGCAACTTGGTCTACACCACACACGTTCACAAAACACTATTGTGTAGACGTGCAAGCAAAACAGCAAGCTAGTGTGGGCCAAGCTGTATTAAGAACGCTTTTTCAAACCGCTGCAACAGATACAGTTAGCCACCGCTAAGGAGGTAACTGCTGTATAGTCTATGCACAAGTATAAGATCTACAGCTCATATGCCTCGAACGGAAAATGCTACTTACCAGTATGCATCTGTTCTTGGCATGTAGAGCTGAAGATTCGTATACGCCCACCCGCCTCCCCGGATACCTCTATCTGTTCCAGTACTATCTTACTTAGATACATTACACATGGACATCCTTTTCTATTTCTTACTAACTCCATCATAACCCTCCATGGCAAAACAATCTGGAGATGGAGTCGATGCCCATGCGCACTATCGTCCTAAGGAGGCGTCACCTACCTCGTGACTACAAAGACTTCTTCCAAGACAAAAACAAAGTGCAAACATCCGAGCCCAACACCAGATGGCCATCTATGCACAAGTATACAAATCTACAGCTCTACATGCCAAGAACAGATGCATACTGGTAAGTAGCATTTCCTTATGATCCTGCTGTTTTCTGTGAACCCAAATAAATCCCATACATTTTCATCTGTTAATTACAGTACAGAATTAAACGCATAGCCAGAAAGATGAACATAACAATCCGGTATGCCTAAAGCTAATACATGCTTATGTAGCGTGTGCACTAAATAAGTTTAGAAATAAATTATTAGTATGCAACTTACTGACCTCAAAAGAACAGAAAGGTGAGTTAGCTTTGCCGTGGTTCACATTCAGACTAGAATGTCATAGCAATGTCAACAAACAGTGTTTAACTCAGTTAACTTACAGTAGTAATACAATAATACATGTGGGTTAGGACAGTAGGGGCAAGCTTCCGGTGTACATGAATAGCATACCCTTTTGTATGTCCACTAACGTGTAGAATGCCCATCAATGCCCAGAGAGTATTAAACCACTTGCTTGTGCCAGCGTACATCTTCCAATGTGCAGTCTACAGAAACAAATCACCTGCTTTGTGAAAATTGCCTATCTGTGTTTTATGAGAGCTTTTAATCTGCCAAGTGTATTTCAACAAGTTTCGAAAAGTGGAAAATAGTTTACCTTATGTGCAAGGATTTTTTTGATGTTACAGTGCATCAGAGCTCAAAGACATGAACGACCAGGAAGACCTATTATTGGAGCAGTTTCTGAATCTCCCACTGCTGAAACAGGTCATCATGGATAAAGATGAATTAGTGAAAAACATCGAAGAGCTAGCAAGTAAGACTTAACAAGTTTAACTTATGTATTAAATGGAGGAATGTATGTACCTAATGCAAGCATAACTTGCTTAATATGATCAGCCACAAATAATTCAGAATAAGTAGACTTTTTTAGCGAGCCAGAATGTGGTGTTACTACTGTCACTTATCCATTGTACAGTCAAAAAGATGTTCAAGATTAGTATAAAGTCATGACATTGTGAACACTGATACTACTTATTGGTGCTGTGTTTCTTGCTTCTGTCAAAATAATTGACCCATTCACATAGACTAAGTAAAACACAATTACCTCCTCGGATCACTGACACAATATCACAGACAACAATATCATGATGCAAAAATGTCTTGTCAAAAATATCGACTACAAAAATATTGTTTGCCTATATTTATATTGGTAAATAGAAAATATATAGAAAAAAATATTGTTTCCCACTAATATTGTTAAAAAACATACAGAAATATTGTTTTTTTAATATTTATATATTTTAAAATAGTCAATCATAATTTGTTTTAATATAAAACATTAATATTATATATATATATATATATATATATATATATATATATATGTATATCATAAACAATATTATGGAATCAACCGCAAAATATTACATAAATTACCGAATTAATTAAATATAAAAAACTATAAAATCCTCAGGAAAAAGGCATTCACGAAAAAGATTATAAAATAAAAATACAAAATTATATATATATGTATATATATTGTAGCTTCAAGGTATAAGAAATACCAGCACTCGCTGGAGCATATTACCCAGAGTGCTGGTATTTCTTATACCTTGAAGCTACAATATTTAGCGCGCCTTTCGCCGACGCGCATCACAGCACTCGTCCGAGAGTGCAGGAATCAAGGCGGAGGTCTTGGAGCGCAATGTAATTCTTCCTGCACCGCCGTGGTTTATCGTAAACCGGAATTGAACTTACCGAAGCCCAGAGTTCAGGAGTCCTGGAGGGCAGCAGTCAGAGTACTCGAGCATGACGTTCCTGTCTCAGCAATGGCACTGAAGAGCGGTAAGAAGATTACAGCGTATTGACACGCATACATTTCGTCTAAATACTATCGGTAGGGCGAGGGAGCATAAGCACTGAATTGACTGCATTCATACATTGACTCATATCATGTTTAGTGAAGCGGCGCACTGCGAGGCGGCTATTGATATTTTCAAAAGGAAAGGTGATCCCCAAAAAAAGGACAGTGGTGGCACTGGTACAGTGTATGGAGGGGATGAACTAAAAACTAAACTCCTGAAGCTAGAGAGGCTCTATGAGAGAGAGACCAGGAAATGGTGGGAGGCTACATCCCTCCAAAATTACATTGATGTACAGCGCGTACCACGTGGGCTGCGGATCTATACGGTTCCAGCTTACGAGAATCCAGACCCACCACTATTGGAGGAATGGGCCAGTCATACTGCTAACTCCTCAAATGGAATGTTAATAATTTTGGTCAAATTTGCCTGGAGCGATCGTGCATGGGCATTACAGGAAATTAGCATTTTGGAAAGCGACATTGCCACCCACGAAGATAAAAACAGAGTGGAAGAGCTAACCGCAGGAATGAAGAAACTACTGGCAAGCTACAAACAAAAGATTAGACAGAGAAAACATGAAAAATTCAAACGAGATGCTCGAGACTGCGAGTTAGGGCGGGTCCTCACGCACTTCGTCGACAACTACTAAGCAGCAGAAATCGGATCAGTGTGGAGCAACAGGTAACATCTGAATCTGATGTCACGGATACAGAACACGCAGGTGAAGAAACCGTGACACGACAAGGTAGCAGTGAACTCCCGACCCCTTTTCACGAAGAATTTCGTTTGATAAGACAAACATGGGGCAGAGGAGGAAGAGGCAAGCCACCGGATCCAAAAAAGAAACGAACAACGCGGAGGGGCGGCTGGAGCAAACGTAAACAACGCCTCACCTCGTGTGACAAGGAGCAAATGGGGGACCAAATGCCTATAGTAGATAACTTGACCATCATAAATCTGACCCCAAGGAAATTGACCAAAATAGAGGAGTCAGTACTGCAATTAGGACTGACCTTTTGTCCATCGAGAAGATTTGAATACACACAGACAACAATTGATCTCTTTAAGTTTTCAAGGAAAATTAGGTTAGATACGTTTTTTCAAATTCAAGGACCAAGAAGGCAAATAAGACCGGTCCAAATACAGGACACAGGAATGGATCTATTGACTGTAAGTGACCTGACAACTCTAGCCATTTTAGAGGATTTACATGAGGAAGGAGCTCTTTTCAGCGGCGATAGGACCATTGATCAAACGAGAACAGAACACCTGGAGGTGACGCAAGAGAGTTTGAAAAGTCCCTTCAAACCTGTGTCTAAATTCATTCCCCAAATGCCGAATGATGCCATCGACATATTCATGGATATAGTAACGAAGGATTTGATGAAATTAAGAATCAAAAAGAACGGACAAGAGATTAAGAATAACATCACAAGGAAACAAAGGGAAGCATTAAAAGGCTTGCAGGAGGACCGAACTATCGTGTGTAAACCCTCCGATAAGGGTGGAAACATTGTGCTCCTCACAGCGGAGAACTACTGTAAGGAAGCACTAAAACAACTACATGATACTGCAAGCTATATACCTATTGAAATGAAGGAATATGAGAAGAGTGTGGAAAGATACAGGTGTCTCATTGTTAAATGGAGAGAAAGAGGCATGTTGGACAATGATGAATACATCTTTTTAAACTGTAAGTTCCCACGCCTTCCGACCTTCTATCATCTCCCTAAAGTCCACAAGGACAACATTAATCCACCTGGCCGCCCTATAGTTTCCTCACAGGGAAGCTTGACTGAGAATATGTCTACTTTTATTGATCACTTCTCGTTTGATTTTGTTATTGAATTGGTTTCCTATGTACAGGACACCAAGGACTTTTTGAAGCAAATCGAGGGAGTCTGATTTTGTGATGATAACGTTCGACATCTCTAGTCTCTATACAAGCATTAACCTCAGAAATGGTCTTGAGGCCATTAAATATTTCCTAAATGGTCGCTCTTTGACATATATGGAGCATAACACAATGTTGTTGGAATTTGTTGAATATTGCTTGAACAATAAAATTTTCCTTTTTCAGGACCAGCTGTTCAAACAAACACAAGGCACGGCCATGGGCACCTGGTTCGCCCCCAGCTATGCGAATCTTTTCGTAGGCTGGTGGGAGAAGCGGGTGGCCTGGCCTGATGCCAATGATGAATGGACCAGTAGAGTGGTTAGTTGGAACAGGTATATAGATGATTTGTTCATCATATACAAAGGGACTGAAGAATCAGCTCGGGAATATGTGAGTATTCTCAATGTGAACGATTTAAACCTTAAGTTCACAGGAGAGATCAGTAAAATCTCTGTAGACTTTTTAGACCTGAAAGTGTTTGTATCTGACGACAAACTATGCACGACTTTGCACAGGAAGCCGACAGCGGGTAACTCCGTCTTGCACACCAATAGCTGCCATCTGGATAAATTAAAAAACAGTATTCCGTATGGTGATCTACTGCGGATTAAAAGGAATTGCACAAGAGAGTGCGACTTCCAAGTGGCGGCAGCTGAGAGTGTACAAAGATTTCGAGTGAGGGGCTACTCGAGTGAGGTTTTACAGGAGGCAAAAAAGAAGGCGGATACCAGATCAAGAACAGATCTAGTGAGTGGTGTGTCTGCCTCAAAAATAAGAGAGTAAAACCACAAAAAATGGTCTGAAAGATTGCAGAATGATTACCAACTATTAAAACAATGCCAACAAAATTAGCAAAGTGTTAAGAAAGAGTTGGCATATTTTGAAAGCAGATCCCATCATAGGGGGGGACCTTCCAGGGTCACCCCTGCTGACATTTAGGAAAGCACGGTCATTAAAAGATCAGTTGGTACAAAGCCACTATGTAAAGGAGAACAGGCAATCATGTTTTGGGTAAATCAGAGGTTTTTTCCCGGTAGATGTAAGGCCTGTAAGAACAGCCATAAGGTTTTATCATATGATGTACCTGGCCTAAAGATCCCCCCAAAAATTGGGAAATTTATGAACTGTAATACCAGTCACACGGTTTAGTATGTCCGTGTGGATTAAGGTATATTGGAAGCACTATACATCCGACGAAAGTACGGATTTTGGAACATCTCAGAGCCATTGCCACCAAGGATGTTACATATCCGGTGGCGAGACACTTTGAGAGCCAACATAACAGCAACAGGGATCTGTTGCGTTTTTTCTGTCTGGACCATGTGCCTAGAGATATACGAGGGGGAGACAGACAGTTAATGCTTCGTAGACTTGAATCTAGGTATATCATAGATGTACAAACAAAGATACCATATGGATTGAACAGTGGGGAGGAGTTGGCTATACATCTGTAATATAAGTGCACTGGATTCTGGATCATGAACACCACAACTGTAAAATTAAGGGGGTCTGTTTATTCATTGAAACTGTGGGTCAACTTTTGGCGTATACATTAATTAAGATGTTTTGAAAGTAGAGTGCTGATTAGGCCCATTCAGGGCTAAATAATGAATTTAGTCAGCACGTTTAATCTGTGGGGCATGATATTTATCTAAGCCATATGCCCATTCAGGGTGATGAGCTGCGCTTCATTAGAACATTGACAAGTAAAAAATGTATGAATTGAATACGTATTGCATGTTTAAAGATGGCCGACACCTGATGCAATGAGGACGGTAGTCCTTTTTCATTTTTGTTGCATTGTATTCACCAATAAATTTTGTATTTAAGTCATGCCGTCTCGGGCCTCCCGCTGATATTGAAAAAGGCGGTGCCGAAACGCGTCTTGTGTGCACTTAACCCCTATTAAATCTGGGTAATATGCTCCCGTGAGTGCTGATATTTCTTATACCTTGAAGCTACAATATTTAGCGCGCCTTTCGCCGACGCGCATCACAGCACCCGTCCGAGAGTGCAGGAATCAAGGCGGAGGTCTTGGAGCGCAATATATATACATATACATATATATATACACTAATAATTTAAAATTTAAAAAAAATAGCTATATTTAAACAATGTTAAGAAAAGTATTGAAATCATAGACATATTATTCCTACCACAGTTTATGCAACAGTATTGAAATTGTAGTCTTTCAGAGGGGTTACATTTAATATTCCCACTCCAAACAGGTCAACAGTGGGGAAAGTATTGGACCTAGGAGGGGTTAAATGTACTATTCCCACTCCAGTCTGTGCAACAGTGAGGAAGGTACTTCACTTCAAACACATTGCATATTTGAAAAACCCTATTAATTTAGAACAAATACAAAAGTTTTAATATGAACATTATTAATTAACCAATAAAAGTATAAAAAATTAAACAATTTACTTAATGTTAAACAATTTTATGTTTATCAGTTAAAAAGATTATTTATTTCTTAATTTCCCACACTATACCCCCACAAACCTAGCAGTCCACACTTAAAATATAACTAAAGTAAATAAGTATAACACAATTTGCATAATTAATAAATTAAATAACTAATAATAAATTAAACATTAATTGTTCATTATTAATTAACTTCCCATCTTATACCCCTACAAACGTAGCAACCCACTACGAGACTATAAAGTACTATTGGCATTTATTGAAAAATTATAAATTGCTTAAAATTACAAACCATATTTAAAAATATTATTAACAATTAATCAAACAATAATAACACAGAAAATTTATATAGGAACTAAAACACATTAAGATACTTAAAAGAAAAATATTTTATAACTATAATATTGAAAACCAAATTCTTGACAATATTACCTACCTGAAAAAATCGATTTTCTTGACAACAATATATCTGCATCACGATATTTTTGTATCACAATATTTTTTGTCCGATGGTTCTGTATACTAATATTTACAACTAGATATCTTAATACTACCTCCTCATTCTCATCCCTGTACTTTCAATGCTAGGTTTACCTCATGCTCCACCCCCTTTCTCACAATTCCTCAAGCTGGTTTTTATTTCCCAAGACACACGTTAAATGAATCCCTGCAAATCCCCTCTTTCTCGCCTTTTTTGGGCTCCTGAAGTTGCTTGGATACTCCTGGTTACATTAAAAGTTTCTCATTTCCCAGCCAACAGTTATTTTTTTTTCCTTAAGGCATTTGTCACTCAGGACAAGTTTCACAGAAAACCTCCCCTGGGGCTTGTGCTTAAGAGCGCATGTTCTCTCTTCTTGATCGTGACCTCGCGAGTTGTAATAATTAAATTACCTCTTGTTGTGTCGAGAATGTCATCTCGTAAGACAGGTTTTAAGCCTTGCAGTGCCTGTTACCGCCCGATGTCGGTGACGGGCCCACACCTTATCTGTCTGTGGTGCCTGGAGTGCAACCATGCCAACAAGTCATGGCCCGATTGCTGGATACTTCTCCAGTACTGGTATGCTTTCTCCCTCTACCGTGGCTATGGAGGAGGGAGTCTCGTACGCAAAGGTGGTGCGGAGGGCAGCTGAGGTCCTTGACCTTCAGTTGCCCTCGGTGGCCATCAAGACCAACATCTTGACAGAGGTGCTGCAACCAGGAGTCTTCATCGGAACTTAACCTTCCCTCACTAGCATCCTGTTGGGGACCTGATCCGAACTCAACACGGGATCCTGTGAATAGGAAGATCGCCCGCCACCATCGCCCCTGCCAGGGGACCCAAACTTCCACACCCAACACCCTACCTTGGAGAGTTTGGTGGTCCAAGCCTCGACTTCCCAGGGCGCATTCCCTACTGCTCCCCCGACATGGAATCCAAAAAGCGAGACTCTTTTGGGAAGAAAATGTTTTCTTGTGTCAGTCTAGCATTGCGGTCTGTGAACACCGCATGCCTTTTGGGCTGTTACTCCCACACACTGTGGGACACAGTTGTGCAAGTGCTGTTACAGGTCCCGGGGAGGCCCATGCCGTACCCTCTCTGGCTGTTGCTGACGGGAGAGACGCAGGAAAGTTAACAATTCGTTGTGAATTGAACACAACCAACTCACTGGACAAGCAGTTTCATCGAGGGTGGCCCTAAGGAGCCACGCCTGGTTGAGGACGAATGGCTTTTCAGGGATGACCAAGCTTCCCTTATGGAAATGCCCTTCGATGGCACCCATGTCTTTGGAGACAATGCAGTTTCAGCGCTGGAGCGATTTAACGACTGGCGGGCTACGGACAAGTCCTTGGGTCTCTCGGCTGCCTCACGTCCCCCTCGGCCTGCCTTTCGCGGCTACAGAAGGGGCTTTCAGCTGCACCACTATCCTACCAGCCACCGAGCCGCACATGCTCCCCAGCCTCTGTGTGGATGAGGGCGTGGTACCCACAGACCTCGTGAGTCAGGTAGTCAGCAGTCTAGTCCGTCCACCCCCCTAACCCCCCCCCCCTTCCCGGCAGCTGCAGCCTCCAAGCCCTCCTAATCAGGCCCCTTACGATCATGGGCATCCAGGTTGTGGCAGGAGCCACCATTACTTGCCCCACTGGCAGTCCATAACATCGGACAGGTGGGTCTTGCAGATTGTCCGCAGGGGCTACTCCCTCCCCTTCCTCCGTGGCACCATCTCACAATTGCCTGACGGAGGATCATTTGTGATTGCTCCATGAGGAAGTCATGGCGCTCTTGGCCAAGGGGCCATAGAGAGGCTTGTGGGGCCACAGGTAGGCTGTAATTTATATTCCTGCTACTTTCTGGTCCCCAAAAACGATAAGGGCCTTTGTCCTATCCTAGACCTTCGAGCCCTCAACGTCTTCCTCAAAAAGGAGAAATTCAAGATGCCCATGCTAGCTTAAGTCTTGTCTGCCCTGGACCCAAGAGACTGGATGGTAGCGTTGGACTTGCAGGAAGCCTATTTCCGCATTCCTGTCCTGTCTGACCACCAACACTATCTGCAGTTCATTGTGGCCCACGAGCAATTTTAGTTCACTGTGCTCCTTTTTAGCACCCCATGGGTGTTCGCATAGGGGATGGCAGTGGTTGAAATGCATCGCAGAGATTAGGGGTTTTGGCCTTCCCCCTCCCCCCTCCCTAATCTAGACAACTGGCTGTTGAAGGCAGGCTCCACCTAGACTGTCTTCTTCCACATCCAGACTACAGCAAACCTCCTGCACTCACTCGGGTTCACTATCAACGTGCCGAAGTCACACCTGACTCCCTCTCAGATGCTCCCTTTCATCTGATCTGTTCTGGAAACAGTGCAGTTTCGTGCTCAACTTCGTGAGCGGCTGTCCAGGATATTCATGCTATGATACTGATGTTTCAGCGTCTATTCAGGATTTAGGTGAGGCAGACCCTGAGGCTGTTGGGACTTATGGCCTCCTGCATCCTGTTGGTATCTCATGCCCAATGGCAAATGCGGCCTCTGCAGTGGGACTTGAAGTTTCAGTGGGTCAATGGGCACAGCATCCGGGAAACCTCTCTGACATGGTTAAAATCTCAGAGGAAACTATTAAAGCTCTGCAGTGGTGGCTAATGAATTGTGATTGGGTCAGTGGCAGACCCTCTCCCTTCCCCAACCACATCTCACGGTGGTGACCGATGCATCACTCCTAGGATGTGGGGGGCCTTCTGGGAGAGGTGAAAATCAGAGGACTCTGGTCTCCTTTGGAATCCTGACTCCACATCAACCTGTTGGAGCTCAGTGCAATCTGACTGGCATTGAAAGCCTCTCTACCCTCCACCAAGGGAAAGCTAATGCAGTTGCTCACAGATAACACCGCCGCCATATGGTACTGCAACAAACAGGGTGGGGTGGAGTTGAGGACCCTATGTAAAGAGGCCCTGCGTCTCTGGACATGGCTGGAACAGCAGGGCATATCCCTGGTGGTTCAACACCTGATTCGTTCACTGAACGCCAGGGGGAACAATCTCAGCAGTCGATGCCTAGCTGATCACGAATGGCGTCTCTATCCGGAGGTGGCACAAGTTCTCTTCTAAAAGTGGGCAGAGCCTTGGCTAGGATATGTTCGCCTCTGTCGAGAACGCGCAATGTCAGCAGTTTTGCGCACTGGAGTTTCCACAGCAGCTTGTGCTCAGAGATACTTTTCGTCTCAAGTGGAGCTCAGGCCTTCTGTACGGCTTTTGCCCATACCACTCCTGCCCAGACAAGAAGATCGGAATTAATGGGCCCAAGTCATCCTTGTGGCTCTGGACTGGACATGGAGAGTCTGGTTTCCCGAGCTACTGAGCATGGCCAGCAATCCTCCGATCAGGCTGCCCCTTCGGGAGGATCTTCTGTCGCAGCAGCAGGGGAGGGCTTTCCACCCGAACCATTTCACTCTCCATCTTCCTTCGTGGAAATTGAGCGACTGCAGCTGACAGCTTTTGACCCACCTCCCAAAGCCTGTAATGTGAATGTGGCAGCCAGGCGTTCCTCCACCAAGACAGCTTACGCCTGCCGTTGGAAAAGATTTGTGGCATGGTGTGCAGGAAAGTCCATTGATCCCCTTTCTGCCCATCTTTCTGAAGTTTTGCTTTTTGCTCTTTCCTTTACCCAGTACGATTCTGCACTGGGCACAATTAAGGGATAGCTTTCTGCTCTGTCTGCCTTCTTACGACTGCCTGACCAACCTTCCTTGTTTAAATCCCCCATTTGTACATAGGTTTTTGAAAGGTCTCGTCCACCATTTTCCTCCTTCAACATTCATTGTGCCTCAGTGGGACCTTAATTTGGTTCTTACATTTTTGGTGTATACACTGTTTGAGCCTCTAAACAACAGTCCACTCAGGATTCTCACACTCAAAACAGCCTTCCTGATGACCATTACTTACGCCCATAGAGTGAGTGAGCTGCAGGCATTGTCATTCAAGCCGCCATATCTCTCTATCCACATGGACAAAGTGGTGCTTCGCACATGGGCCTCCTTTCTGCCAAAAGTGGTCAGACCATTCCATGTACGACAGTTCAGCATCCTACCTGCCTTGTACACTCCTCCACATTCCTTTAAAGTAGAGAAGTGTCTCGACCCAAAAAGGGCGTGTCGTTCTACCTTGATCACACACTGGCATTCCGGGTGGACGACCAACTCATTGTGGGGTATGTTAGTGCACAGAAAGGTCGGGCAGTGCAGAAGCGAACCATCTCTCGCTGGGTTGTGCTATGCATCCAAATCTGCTATGGAGCCACCTCCTGAAGGCTTGCAAACTCATTCCACCAGAGCTACAGCTGCGACCACTGCGTTAGCTCGCAGAGTTCCAGTTCTGGATATCTGCCAGGCAGCAAAGTGAAAGACACACAATTGATGGACGGAATGCAGAACAAATCCAAACATTCACCCCCCAGTCAAGAGATCTGGGTTAAATCCATCATTCTTTTGCTCACTATGCCACCCCAGTTTAGACCTGGCCATATGCAAATCAGCCTTGATCCTGTGCCTCATGGGAACAGTCCAGCCCGAACCATCTCTCGCTGTGTTGTGCTATGCATCCAAATCTGCTACGGAGCAACCTCCTGAAGGCTTGCGAACTCGTTCCACCAGAGCTACAGCTGGGACCACTGCGTTGGCTCGCAGAGTTCCAATTCTAGATATCTGCTAGGCAGCAAAGTGGGCTTCCCTGCACACGTTCACCAAACATTACTGTCTGAGCAGTCAGGTCCGGAGAGATGGGCAGTTCGCCCGTTCGGTCCTACAGGACTTCCTAGTCTGAAATTGGTCCGCAGACCCTCCTCTGGGGATGGTATTGCTTGGGTATCTATCTGTCTGCGGCTAAAAGTCTTTATCAGATGAACAAGTTACTTACCTTCGCTAACGCCTTATCTGGGAGAGATTATATCTATCTGCACATTCCTTACCAACACACCTATCCTCCTCGCTCTGTGGACAGATTCTAGGGTCGGGGCTGATCCCTTTCAGGGCCCTAGTTTGGACACACCAGTGTCAGTGCGCTTCATGGCTCCATGCTTCTGGCATGGAAAGTTGTGATAAGTAATTGACGTCAGCGTGCCTGGGTTATGTTATGTTATCTGAGTTTATAAAGCGCACAGCTGCCCCAGCAAAGAGGCGTCCCGGCGCTACCAGCATCAGAAGGAACAGGGCTAAGAACACAACCAGTAGGCGTAAGGAATATACAGAAGACAAAAGGACTAAGCAGAAGGAAAAAGGAAAGTTTTAATTGCTTTCCTGAAGTCCACCATGCGATCCAAGCTGCGAATCTGAGGAGGCAGGGAATTCCATAGCTTGGCAGCTAAGTAATGGAAAGATCGACCTCCAATCCGAAGGCGCTTCACACGGGGGACAATTACCAAATGCTGTCCCAGGGAGCGCAGCTGGCGAGTGGGGACATACAGGGCTAGCAAATTAGACAGGAGACTGGGCGAGGCAAGTTTCAGGATCTTAAAAGATAGGCAAAGAGCCATAAATTGGATCCGTTTGGCCACTGGAAGCCAATGTAACCTCCGGATGGCCCCAGTAGAAGGACAGTTACGTGGGAGCCCTAACAGGGCTCTGGCGGCAGCGTTTTGAACACGCTGCAATCGCAATATCTCAGCCTGATTAGCTCCCAACAGGAGCGAATTAGCATAATCCAGTCTAGATAGAATGGCTGATTGAACAATCAGTTGGCGAGTAGATGAATCAAAAAACTTCAACAGGGGCCTAAGTCCCCGCAGGAGGCCAAAACCGGTACTCGCAACTCTTTTGGTATATTCTTGAAAGCTAAGGGTAGCATCCATCCATACCCCCAAATTTTTTACCACCAACTACGTTGGGCCACCATTGTTCACTCCAGAGGCTCCTGTCCCTCCCCACCAACAGTAACTCTGTTTGTCGCATTCAACTGGAGACAATTTAAAGTCATCCACTCTGCCACAGCGGCCAAGCCTATATAGGTGCCGCGCACATCACTTCTGGCGCGGACGACATCATGCGGATCCAATCAATGCCACTTATCTGCGTGCAAGGGTACTGCTCACGAAAAATCTTCCAGATCTAGACTGATGCCTGGGGAAATTCAAAGGTAAGGAATCTGCAGCTAGATATAGTCTCTACAAGATAAGGCTTTACTGAAGGTAAGTAACTTGTTCATCGAGTCAAGTGCACAAAGGAGGTAACTTGTTTATTGAATTGGAATTAAATGGAATCTTAAGCCTCACAAGCTCCATATTTCTTTAGTCTCTTATCTGTAAACATTAGGAATGCTTAGAAACCGGCTCAGTTAAGGTAGAAAGTACTATAGAAGCTCCTGCTGTGTTGAGACTATAACTGTTGCTGGTAAAAGTCGCATTTTGGGTGGTTCGTCTAATTGTTGTTTGTAATGTCTGTACACACGTTATTGCTTTTGATTATAACACTAGTTATAGATTCTTGTGAAAAGTCCGCTGAATATGTTGCTGCATTGTTTTCAGTGGATCCTAATGAAATGTGTTATAATGTTTAGTAATGTTGAAGTAATATCTCAAGTGTGCACCAGGTATTTGAGCAAATGCTATTTAAATTCTAGTACGTTGCTTTCTCCAAGACCTGCTTTGAACCAGGATAGTTGAAAAGAAATTTGCCAATATGGGCTTATTTGTGAATAACATTTTGCAATTTGCATGTGCCAGTGGTGCTGCAATAATTTTGAGAATGGGGGTTCCGCAATTGATGTTACATCACTGAAATCGTAGGGAATGTGAAAAATCTGTGTTTCACAAAAAACAAGTCTAGCAAATGTATTCAGCAGAAGAGTGGTAAGGATGTAATATGTAGCTGGTGGTACATTTTGGAGCACACTGTCGCAAATATATTTCTAAAGCATGGTGTGGCACCCCAAAGTCATTTACAGACAACACATTTTCCATTGAAACTACATTTGCATAGACATACAGTGTTAACTGATAAAACTATGCAGCGCACAAATGAAAATTTGTGCAAATCGGCATCACCAAGCATATTTATTTATTTTGATCCTATTGAAGCCTTTGTTTCTACCACACTTCAGAATTACAGAACAATTTGCTTTGTGATGCTTTCCTAACAGGTGATATATTCTGAAATATTTGTTCAGTTCATTTACAGGCATTTAAATGTTGTGTGCTAGAAAAAAAAATGGCATCTGTCAGCTTTTATTTTCACGCTTCCAGTACCCAGCAAGATTGTCACATAATTCCCCCCTCTTTGCAGACAGAGAAAGAAAAGTAAAACGCCAAGCTCCCTTTAGAAAGAATTAACAGATTTGTCAAAAACAGAACACGACGTTTGACCTATGTCTTTGAAAACACTGCAAATGCAACAAGATAAAAACAAAATGTAAAGGCCTCTTTATTGCTCATTGACTTTTGAACTCCAGCATGGTTATTGTGGGCGTGCTTCAGCACCCCTACTTCCAGCGCCTATGGCATGTGAAATTAAGGAATAGGATTGTTTAAGATATGCTATTGGTAAAGAGCACTCACCAAAACAAACAAGCTCATGAGAGAAGTAGAATCAATCATGCAGAAAGATAGAAGGCAAGAAACCATTTCAAAGAAATACAGTATGTCTACTGCTTCCTGAACTAAGTTCCACAATTTTGAGGAGCACAATATAGTTCTTTCACAAGAGTCCAAAATGAATCCCAAATAATTCGTAATGTTTGTGTTCCACTTTTGTTCAAACAAGTAACAAGCAAGTACCTCACTTAAGCTTAGATAAATGACAGCAAGAGAAATTATACTATTTCCATAACATACAAGTTACCAGATTGTTTTTCATCATCTTTATTCTTGGATTTCTCAAATTTTATAGTAAGACAAAAAACAAATGCACATTGGGAACAGCCTACGCGTTTCGTCCCTATTCGCATGGGACTTCTTCAGGGCAACAATCCAACTTTTGGGAAGTCTTGTCTATAATCAACTTATATAATTCCAAACACCTCTAGTGTACTATTAAAGCCTCCAGTGTCTCTTCTGTAGATCCAATGGTTGGTAAAACCCTCTATAGCACAATCGAATTCGAGACCGAAATCCCATTTATTTATACTCTCTCCTTATGATCCTGTGTTCAGTGATCAGGAGAGAAAGGATATGCAAACTTTCATTCGGCGAACATCTTCGTGGCAGGCATCAACTTCTATCCGCCCCTCTGCACTTATCCTTGAACACACAGGTGTGTAATGCCCCTGTTCCTCTTAGGAGTCTGTATATGTTTTTTTTTTTTATCCTGACTTTGGTGATAACCGACTCCTAAGAGGAACAGGGGGCATTACACGCCCGTGTGTTCAAGGATAAGTGCAGAGGGGCGGATAGAAGTTGATGCCTGCCACGAAGATGTTCGCCGAATGAAAGTTTGCATATCCTTTTCTCTCCTGATCACTGAACACAGGATCATAAGGAGAGAGTATAAATAAATGGGATATCGGTCTCAAATTCGATTGTGCTATAGAGGGTTTTACCAACCATTGGATCTACAGAAGAGACACTGGAGGCTTTAATAGTACACTAGAGGTGTTTGGAATTATATAAGTTGATTATAGACAAGACTTCCCAAAAGTTGGATTGTTGCCCTGAAGAAGTCCCATGCGAATAGGGACGAAACGCGTAGGCTGTTCCCAATGTGCATTTGTTTTTTTGTCTTACTATAAAATTTGAGAAATCCAAGAATAAAGATGATGAAAAACAATCTGGCAACTTGTATGTTATGGAAATAGTATAATTTCTCTTGCTGTCATTTATCTAAGCTTAAGTGAGGTACTTGCTGTTACTTGTTTGATCAAAAGTGGAACACAAACATTACGAATTATTTGGGATTCATTTTGGACTCTTTGTGAAAGAACTATATTGTGCTCCTCAAAATTGTGGAACTTCATGTAGAGATTTGGGGTTTTTCGGTTGACCCAAATGAGTGAGCATTTTTTCGAAAAATACTAGGGACAGACGGTGTGCAGGCGACGTTTTAGCCATAACCGGTTTCTTGTTGTACTATTGCTTCCTGAACTAGCATACAAGGAAGACAACTGAAATCACATGCACTCTCATTGAGTGCCTCACGAAAGAAAAAAAAAAATCCCGGAAAGCGAACACTCGTGGAAGAATACAAGGAGCCAGTCAGAGAGGTGGTAATCTGATAGAGACGTCTAGCTGCAGAATCCTTACTTTAGAATTATCCCCAGGTGCCAGACTGGATCTGGAATGTTTTTTACAGCATTACCGATGCGCGTCGGTAGAGGGCGTCGAGTGACTACATGACGTCGATGTGCACTGGATGCAACGTCGTCGGAGTCCATATAAGCCCTCCCCGATGCGCTGATGTCAGTTTCTTCCTTTCTGTGCTTCCACGCGGGTGCAAAGAGTGGTACCTCTGGCCATTTTTGGCCTACAGCGACGAAACACTGTTCTTTTTTCTAGATATCTTCGAGGACTACGATGTCGACCCCGCACCCTCATCCTCTTTGCATGTGGTGTCTCGCGCTCACCCTGACTCCGAATGGTGCTGCTTGAGGCTTCAGCTTCGGTTGTCGGCGTTGCAGGACCGCCACATGATGCTGTGAGTAGTGCGGTAGTCGACGGACCCTCCTCGGTCGCAGTCCTTTTCTTCCTCCGAGGACCGCTTGAGGACTAACTCCCAAAGTCCTTCGTCCTCGCTGTCGCCTTCTAAGATACTCGGTCGACGGCTCTGTCTTCCCCAACTTTACCTCCTACGCATGGTGTCCCTGACTCACCTCCTATTCCTCCAATTTCAGAGTGGGAGCGAGAATCTGGGCCACACCTTCTGGTGTTTTTCGGCACCAAGGCGACTCTGGCTCCATGACATTTTTGGCTCTCAGCCTCCCTCTGGTGCGGTTCTCGGCCCCAAGGAGGTTAGTGAGGTCTCGACTAACTCTAAACCGGCGGGACCTCCCTGGGTGTCAGCGGGGCCCTCCGAGTCCGTGATCGATTCCTTCTTGGCTCCGATACACAGCCCTTCAGGGTTCCCAACTGTGACGCCTGTGTTGGATCCGTTGTCGCAGACTTCAGCATCGATGGCACCATTCTTTGTCTCTCCTCCCCGACGCCAAGGTGTCGCCTTCTTGGCGCCGATAGACATCGGTAACGGTGTCGGTGAAAAAGTCCTCTTCTGGCTACCTTCCTCCGCTTTCGGGGAAGCCCCCTGTTATTTTCTCCTTGGCGCACTGGTATCTTGGTGATGTGGGTGATCACATGACTGAGCCCCTTCTGGAGTTTCATTTGGTTCCTGTCCTTGGTGGCGCTAGTGGCCTTGATTCTTCCCCATCCTTTGGCCTGTTTTCTCCTCCTGCCTCGCTTCGGAGGCTAGCTCGACTTTTGCTTAGCTTTTGCAGAGAGTTGATGTAGTTCTGGGGCTGCAGCTTCCTTCTGTGGAAGTGGCCATCTATCCCCTACAGGGCCAGCTGAGAACTGAGCCTGTGCTTCCCTTCAGTGAAACCCTCTTTGATATTCTATTGGGCACTTGGGCTAAACCAGTTTCCGTGGGCCGGTCTATAGCTCATAGGCACCATCCTCCCCCTAGAGACCTGCTCTGCCTTTCCCAGTGGCCTACTCTGCTCAGTTTTGTGGTTTAGACTGCTACAGCCTCCCCCAACATTGGCGCCAGTCCTGACGCCCCTCCAGACAGAGAATCTAAAAGTCTGGATGCTTTTGGTTGGTATATCTTTTCTGCTACCAGCTCCGATTTGCGGTCCCTTAATATGGCTTGTGTTTTTGGCCTTTTTTCTCATGTGTTGTGTGATTCGGTCTCACTCCTTCTCTCCTCCGTCTTTGATGACTTTCGGGACACTCTTTCTCAGCTGGACCAGGACGGGCATCAGGTGGCTACATTACTGATTTGTTGTGGCATGGAAACCACAGTTTCTGCTGGAGGGGCCATGGCCCTTTTGGTGGCTCTTCGCCGGCGTGCCTGGCTACCAACCTCCGGCTTTTCTGAGGCTTTTCAGTCTGCCTTGGTGGACATGCCTTTTGATGGTCAATATCTGTTTGACCCTCAAGCTGACTCCGCTTTATACCGTTTTCAGGCTAGTCCGAGTGGAGCAGAATCTTAATACCTGATTGTCCTCTTCTTCCCCCCGTTCTCGGTCGTGCTGGAAATGGTCTCCTGCATTCCCTTCTGTGTGGGCTATTAAAGGACAGTGCTGGTTGGCTTGTTCTTTTCACTTGTCCCGCTGTGTGCCATCCAATGTAGTGCCCTGCCTCTGCAGGTATTATCTTTTCTTGCTTTCTTACCCTGTCAACGACAGTTGTGGTCCGCGTTTGTTTTTTGTGACGTGTCTTGATTTCTTATTGTGTTTGGTGTCTATGCCGGTAGTTGCATTGTGTTCTTTACTTTGTACCCAAGTTCTGATTGGGGCGTTTTCATGGTATTGTGCAAATGCACTGTTGCCTTGTTCACTGTCTGACAGGGTACTTGGTCTGTATGCCTTACAGGTATTCAGTACGTTTCTGACACCATAGTACCCCTTATAGGGGACTTCACATGCTGTGCTTGGTGCACCGGTGCAGTAGGAAGATGGTGCATGGGAGTTCTTTTTGTCTGCCCCCCCCCCATGTTTATTGAGTATTCCTCGGCACTTGCCAGGGGGTTCTTTCCTTTCACCCTGTCTGGTACCCTTTTTTCCTAGCAGATGCAAGGGAAGGGGCATGGTTCTTGTCTGGTTCTGCCTTGAGTGGTGCTCCTTCTGTCTCTCTTCAGGCGTTAGCACTTCTTGTGCTAGTTCTCGCTATACTAAGGCGAGATGGGGCCCTGGCCGCTCTCTCTCTCTTAGGTTCCTTGTGGCCATCCCTTGTCCGTATCTTGACATGGGTGGCCACCTCGGCTGCCCTACTCCTTCTATGCCTCTGCATGGCCTGTTTTTTTGCACTGCTTGTACCTTGCGCGAAGCTGCAGTGGCTTTCATTTTTGATTGGAGCCGTTTTAATGACACCTACGATACCAAGCCCAACGTTCCGTTACTGGCCTGGCTGTCCTTTAGATGTGACTACTACCCTTTTGGGGGGTTAATGGCTGATTTAATCTGTCCTTCTCGGACATGGGTTCCTTACTCGTCCACTTGGGGTTGGTCTGTACGGAGGTTGTAATCCCTTGGGATTCTTTTCTGGGGAATTTCCTCCACTTCTTGCCAGCACAGCACGTGAGCCTTCGTCACGCCGAAACGCGTTTGTTTGTTATATTCTGTGTGTGCAAATAAATCCATAACAAGGATTTACCCAACGTGAGTGCTGGTCCTTTTCTTTTGGAGTGGGAGCGTGAGATTAAAGCGGCTCTGCCGCCGCAGGACCGGGAGCACCCGTGAAAAGAGTGCAGAGACTACTTGGCAGAAGTGTGGAGCTAGGGGGATATATATATATTCACTGAAAAAAACAGTAGGTTTCAGACATGTTATAGTTAGGAATTAGCATTTAAAAAACCTTTGAAATTCACTGAAAAAACCATAGGTTTCAGGCACGTTATAGTTAGAAATTAGCATTTAAAAAACCTTACAAATTCACTGAAAAAACCAAAAGGTTTTAGGGACAGTTATAGTTAGTTGGACATTGCACTCGTGAAATTCCCCCGTTATAGTTAGTTCAGCTAACTATAACTCGCGCCCCCGCAATGCACTGCTGATGACGTCACATATTACATCACTCATGACATGGTCAGTGACATCACTGATGACATCACTGATGACATCTCAAATGACATCACTGATGACATCATCCAGTGACTGTGTTTCTGTAAAGTTTAAATATGTTTAATATATATAGGGAAAGGCGTATTGAAGAATGAGTGGGTGTATAAGTGTCTGAATGGATGATTTAGTAGGTGCGTGACTAACTCTATAAGTGAGTGATTAAACGTATCTTACTGAATGCATGGGTTAGTGACTAAACTGGGTGAATGTCTGTATCCGTCTGTCTGTTGCTGTGTAAGTGGCTGCATGGGTTTGTGAATAGCTACATGAGTGTCTATATGAGTTATTGATTGGTTGTCTGAGTATATGTATGGGTTCCTGAGTGTTTGTGTGGGTGGGTTGTGTGCGACTCTGTGCATAGATGTGTGAGTGGGTGAATCACTGGGTGGATGGTTTCAAGAGTGCATCTGTGATAGACTGTATGGGTGGGTAAGTGTGTGTAAGAGTGTGTTAGTGAGTGAATGTATGTCCCAGTGGTACATGTGTGAGTAACTACATATGTGAAAGGCAGTATATATGTGTGTTGGAGTATATAAATAGCTATAAGCGAGAGTGTGTGATTGTGTTAGTGACTGTATGGATGAGTGTGTGCTTGTATCAGTGATTGTATAAGAGCGTAAGAATGTGCCAGTATTTGTATGAGTAAGTGAGCTGGTGTGTGTATAACTGTATAGGTGAGTAAATGGCAGTGTGTTTAATTATTTGCATGACTGACTAGGTGTGTGAGTACCTCTATGGATGAGTGGCGGTGTGTGAGTGTCTATATAGGAGTATGAGTGCATATGATAGTCCTGTACTGAGTGACCGTAAGTATGAGTGACTGTACGGGTGAGTGAGTGGATGTGTGTGTAGACCTAAGAATCAGTGAGTGGGTATGTAGTTATTGGTGTTGGAGTGTCTATGGTTTTGCGAATGGCAGTCTGTAATTTAGAGTGGGTGTATCAAAGGTTATATTAGGGTGTGAGGAGGTGCATCAGATTATCACGTGGATGATGTCATCAGTGATGTCATCAGTGATGTCACTGACCATGTCATGAGTGATGTAATATGTGACGTCATCAGCAGTGCATTGCGGGCGCTCAAGTTATAGTTAGCTGAACTAACTATAACGGGGGAATTTCACGGGTTTTCTACGAGTGCAATGTCCAACTAACTATAACTGTCCCTAAAACCTATGGTTTTTTCAGTGAATTTGTAAGGTTTTTTAAATGCTAATTTCGAACTATCACGTGCCTGAAACCTATGGTTTTTTCAGTGAATTTCAAAGGTTTTTTAAATGCTAATTCCTAACTATAACGTGTCTGAAACCTACGGTTTTTTCCAGTAAATTTCAAAGGTTTTGTAAATGACAATTTTTAAATGTATTAATTGTTATATTTATTTGTTTGATACTGATTTACTACATTTTTTTAAACTATTTATTTTTACATATTTTATTTTTTAAATTGCATTGTAATTACATTATACATTACATTACAAAATATACTTTCTCAGAATGAATTACTTTAGTTTAAATACTTTGCAAATAGGCAATAGACTTTTAAGTACAGTAGTTACAGTTGTTGCAATGGGCAACACAATTTCAAACACAATGCAACATTGAGCTCAATGTGAATTTCTAGTAAAATGCAATTAGTTACTTTATGGATTACTTTTCTAACCACAGGACTGGATCCTAGATTCAGTCCTGGGACATCTCCTGTAAACAGTTGAGTAAAAGCGTTTTGGTTACAGTAGAGATTTTTAAGGAATATTATTGTATTTTAAAAGTTGACACTTAGAAACTTTTTCACATAGAATCACCAATGTTATCCTATGGGAGGAAATTCACTTACCAGGTAAGTAGTGTTATCGTTACTTTTTCTTACTCAGTGGTGGATCCTGGATCCAGCACTGGTGCATCTCCTGTAAACAGTTGAAAGAATGCGTTTAAGTTATACAGGCGATTTTTAAGGAATATTTGTAGTTTGTGAAAATCGACACTTTGAAACTTTTCTGCTGAAAACCAGACAATGGATTTCTATGGAAGGAAATACAAGTTACTGGTAAGTACGGTTAGAATTACTTTTCAGGGTCAGTGCTGGCCTAAAAGATGCAGCACTGGGTTCTCTCCTGATAACAGGTGAGTAAATCTGAATTCGTAGTTCGGCTGATTTTAGAGGAATATTATAAAGTTCCAAAACTCCACACTTTGAAGAATTTCCAAGTGAAACCAGTCAATGTTAGCCTATGGAAGGAAATTCAAGTTACTGGTAAGTACGGTTAGAATTACTTTTCAGGATCAGTACTGGGCTCAAAGATGCAGCACTGAGGTCTCTCCTGATAACAGGTGAGTAAATCGGAATTCGTAGTTCTGCTGATTTTAGAGGAATATTTGTATGTTTCAAAAATCGACACTTAGAAACTTTTTCAGCAAAAAGCAGGCAATGATATCCTATGGAAGGAAATTCAAGTTACTGGTAAGTACGGTTAAAATTACTTTTCAGGATCAGTACTGGGCTCAAAGATGCAGCACTGAGGTCTCTCCTGATAACAGGTGAGTAAATCGGAATTCGTAGTTCTGCTGATTTTAGAGGAATATTTGTATGTTTCAAAAATCGACACTTAGAAACTTTTTCAGCAAAAAGCAGGCAATGATATAATATGGAAGGAAATTCAAGTTACTGGTAAGTACGGTTAAAATTACTTTTCAGGATCAGTACTGGGCTCAAAGATGCAGCACTGAGGTCTCTCCTGATAACAGGTGAGTAAATCGGAATTCGTAGTTCGGCTGATTTTAGAGGAATATTTGCACAATGGTGAAGGAAGGGGTGGGGCCTAAGGTGACATGTCTGCAAACACGCCCTGTGGCGCGTTTTAAGTTGGAGAATTAATTCCTCCTCAATCCCGAGGGTCCCTAGGGGCCAACTAGCCCACCAGATACCTCCAGTATGCGCCAGAGAGCTGCGTTGCAGAGAGGTGTTCAGAGGCCACGCCCCTTTTGCACCTCTCTGCAACGCAGCTCTGTGGCGCTTTCTGGACGTACCTGGTGGGCTAGTTGACCCCCAGAGACCCTCAGGATTGAAGGGGATTTAATTCCCCATCTTAAAACGCACCACAGGGCCTGTTTGCACACATGTCACCTGAAGCCCCGCCCCCTCCCTTCACCACTGTGCAAACGCGTCCCGTGGCGCATTTTAAGTTGGGGATTAAGTCCCTTGAATCCTGAGGGTCCCTGGGGTCCAACTATCCCACCAGGTACCTCCAGTAAGCGCCACAGAGCTGCGTTGCAGAGAGGTGTAAAAAGGGGCGTGGCCTGGGACACCTCTCTGCAACCCAGCCCTGTGGCGCATACTGGAGGTTCCTGGTGGGCTAGTTGGCCCCCAGGGACCCCCAGTATTCAAGGGGAATTTGTTCCCCCTTTGCAAACGCGCCAGGGGGCGGGTTTGCAGAGTGCTGCCAAGGAGGGCGTGGCCTCCGGCGCGACGCCGGATTTTTTTTGGGGATTTTTTTTTAAAGGGGGCTGTGTTGCCCCCTTCTTTTTAATTATTTTGGGCCCTGGGAACCCCATCCCCCAGGGCCTGACCCCCTTTTATTTTTTTTTTAAAAAGCAACTGGAAGGGGACCGCGTGGGCCCCCCCTCCCTTGGCCAATTTTGGCCCGGGGACCCCATCTCCCGGGTCTTTGCCACCTTTTTGTTTTTTTAATTTTCATGGAGGGGGGGCTGCGTTGCCCCCCTCCTCAGGCCTCCTTAGGCCCCGGGTACCCCATCCCCCGGGGCCGGCCTTTGTATTTTTTTATTTTTTTTATTACATTTTGGGTAGGGGGGCCATGTGGCCCCCCTCCCTGGCCACTAATGGCCCCGGGGACCCCATCCCCCAGGGCCTGGCCTCTGGTTGGGGACTGTGGGGGGTCCCCAATCCCCCACAGTCCCGCCGGCTCCCCGCATCCTACGGGAGCCGGCATTGCTTTCCACAAGGGAGCTGCTGACATGCAGCTCCCTTATGGAAAAGCAATCTGCTTTGCTTCATTGAAGCGAGAGCAGGTTTCCCTGCTCTCGCTTCAATGAAGCAAGCAAGTTTGCAATGACAGGGCGGGAGCCGTGAGGCTCCCGCCCTGCCATTGCAAACAGCAGTGTCCCGGGGGTAGGCACCCCGGGACACTGCAGGAGCCGGCCCTGGGGGGTGGCGGTCCCCAGGTCCACCACATGCTCCAGGAGGGGGGCCACACGGCCCCCCTCCCCACTTCTACATAGCCACGGGGAGGTGGTGGTCCCCGGGGCTTTGGGGTCCGAAACGGACCCCCACATGTATTTTCTTAGGGCCCCGGGGAGGTGGCGGTCCCGGGGCTGCGGGAGGGTGGAGAGCCCTCCCGCACCATTTTCTTTTAAACCCCGGGGGGTGGCGGTCCCCAGGGCTTGGGGGGCCTTAGAGGCCCCCCACATAAAATAAAAACCAACCCCCACATGCCCCCGGGACTTGGCCCACCCGGGGGCAAAATAGTATCCCGCGCTTCGATTATTATTTTTTTTTTATCGGCAGGATCCACACACCCAGCGCGTTTTTTGCCGATTTAAAAAAAATAAAAAAATAAATTGGGGCCTTGGGGGTCCTTGTAGGACCCCCTGAGCAGGCCTAGGGGGTCAGGGTGTTTCTACCCTGCCCCCTTTTTGCGTTTTGTGCAATTGTTTTTACTGTTTTTTTGTGACTCGGTTCTACCGAGTCACAAGATGGCTGCCAACACTTCCTGGTTTGGAGTGTTGACAACCAATTAGCATACAGCTGGTCATCGGGAGGGTGCGCGAATCCGACGCGGCCATAGATATATCTGTGATTTTCCTTTTGATTTTCTCAGGAACTACTGAACGGATTTACACCATTTAACAAAAAGGGTTCTTTCTGAACCAAGAACTACCTCTTTGCCAAATTTGGTGTAATTCCGTTCAGCAGTTCGAGCTGTAGCCGTGGCTAAAGTTTCCTATGGGAAAATGAATGGGGAAAACACGTTTTGGGACCCCCCTTTTTTCTCGGCCCCCGCTTGACGAATCACCCTGAGACTTTCAGGGTAGGAGCGGACCGGAGCGGGCCACAAAGTTTGAAAATTTCAGTAGATAATATATATATATTATCTACTGGCGGTCGCCAGTAGATAGTTATAGTTAGGACCTATTTTCCATAGGAAATCGGCAACATTCTATTTGAAATAACTCTGGCGTCGGTTGACGAATCTTCGCGAAATTTTCAAACTTTGTGGCCCGCTCCGATCCTGGGGTGATTCGTCAAGCGGGGGCCGAGAAAAAATGGGGGTCCCCAAAACGTGTTTTCCCCAGACACAAAGGTTGGCCCCGGGGGATGGGGTCCCCGGGGCTATTAGTGGCCTGGGAGGGGGGCCACGCAGCCCCCCTCCCCAAAAATAAAAACATTTTAAATTAATAAAAAAAATGCGTAAAAGGCCGGCCCCGGGGGATGGGGTCCCCGGGGCCTTAAATGGCCTGAGGAGGGGGGCTTACGCAGCCCCCCTCCAAATATTTAATTACAAAAAAAAAGAGGACATGCCCCGGGGGATGGGGTCCCCGGGGCCAATAGAGGCCCAGGGAAGGGGGGCCACGCCTCCCATACAAAAATAAAAAAAAGCCCGGATCGTGCCGGAGGCCCCGCCCCCTCCCTTAAACACTCTGCAAACGCGCCCCCTTGCGCGTTTTAAGAAGGAAGTAATTCCCCTTGAATAATGGGGGTCCCTGGGGGCCAACTAGCCCACCAGGAACCTCCAGTATGCGCCAGGGAGCTGCGTTGCAGAGAGGTGTACAGAGGCCACGCCCCTTTTTACACCTCTCTGCAACGCAGCTCTGTGGCGCTTACTGGAGGTACCTGATGGGATAGTTGGACCCCAGGGACCCTCAGGATTCAAGGGGACTTAATACCCCAACTTAAAACGCGCCACAGGGCGCGTTTGCACAGTGGTGAAGGGAGGGGGCGGGGCTAAAGGTGACATGTGTGCAAACAGGCCCCGTGGCGTTTTAAGATGGGGAATTAAATCCCCTTCAATCCTGAGGGTCCCTGGGGGCCAACTAGCCCACCAGGTACGTCCGGGAAGCGCCACAGAGCTGCGTTGCAGAGAGGTGCAAAGGGGCGTGGCCTCTGAACACCTCTCTGCAACGCAGCTCTCTGGCACATACTGGAGGTATCTGGTGGGCTAGTTGGCCCCTAGGGACCCTCGGGATTGAGAAGGAATTAATTCTCCAACTTAAAACGCGCCACAGGGCGTGTTTGCAGACATGTCACCTTAGGCCCCACCCCTTCCTTCACCATTGTGCAAATATTCCTCTAAAATCAGCCGAACTACGAATTCCGATTTACTCACCTGTTATCAGGAGAGACCTCAGTGCTGCATCTTTGAGCCCAGTACTGATCCTGAAAAGTAATTTTAACCGTACTTACCAGTAACTTGAATTTCCTTCCATAGGATATCATTGCCTGCTTTTTGCTGAAAACGTTTCTAAGAATCGATTTTTGAAACTTACAAATATTCCTCTAAAATCAGCAGAACTACGAATTCCGATTTACTTACCTGTTATCAGGAGAGACCTCAGTGCTGCATCTTTGAGCCCAGTACTGATCCTGAAAAGTAATTCTAACCGTACTTACCAGTAACTTGAATTTCCTTCCATAGGCTAACATTGACTGGTTTCACTTGGAAATTCTTCTAAGTGTGGAGTTTTGGAACTTTATAATATTCCTCTAAAATCAGCCGAACTACGAATTCCGATTTACTCGCCTGTTATCAGGAGAGAACCCAGTGCTACATCTTTTAGCCCAGCACTGACCCTGAAAAGTAATTCTAACCATACTTACCAGTAACTTGTATTTCCTTGCATAGGAATCCATTGTCTGGTTTTCAGCAGAAAAGTTTCAAAGTGTCAATGTTCACAAACTACAAATATTCCTTAAAAATCGCCTGTATGACTTAAACGCATTCTTTCAACTATTTACAGGAGATGCACCAGTGCTGGATCCAGGATCCACCACTGAGTAAGAAAAAGTAACGATAACACTACTTACCTGCTAAGTGAATTTCCTCCCATAGGATAACATTGGTGATTCTATGTGAAAAAGTTTCTAAGTGTCAACTTTTAAAATACAATAATATTCCTTAAAAATCTCTACTGTAACCAAAACGCTTTTACTCAACTGTTTACAGGAGATGTCGCAGGACTGAATCTAGGATCCAGTCCTGTGGTTAGAAAAGTAATCCATAAAGTAACATTGCATTTAACTAGAAATTCACGTTGAGCTCAATGTTGCATTGTGTTTGAAATTGTGTTGCCCATTGCAACAACTGTAACTACTGTACTTAAGTCTATTGCCTATTTGCAAAGTATTTAAACTAAAGTAATTCATTCTGAGAAAGTATATTTTGTAATGTATAATGTAATTACAATGTAATTTAAAAAATAAAATATCTAAAAATAAATAGTTTAAAAAAATTTAGTAAATCAGTATCAAAAAAATAAATATAACAATTAATACATTTAAAAATTGTCATTTACAAAACCTTTGAAATTCACTGAAAAAAACCATAGGTTTCAGACATGTTATAGTTGGGAATTACATTTAAAAAACCTTTGAAATTCACTGAAAAAACCATAGGTTTTAGGGACAGTTATAGTTAGTTGGACATTGCACTCGTACAAAACCCGTGAAATTCCCCCGTTATAGTTAGTTCAGCTAACTATAACTCGCGCCCCCGCAATGCACTGCTGATGACGTCACATATTACATCACTCATGACATGGTCAGTGACATCACTGATGACATCACTGATGACATCTCAAATGACATCACTGATGACATCATCCAGTGACTGTGTGTTTCTGTAAAGTTTAAATATTTTTAATATATATAGGGAAAGGCGTATTGAAGAATGAGTGGGTGTATAAGTGTCTGTATGGATGATTTAGTAGGTGCGTGACTAACTCTATAAGTGAGTGATTAAACGTATCTTACTGAATGCATGGGTTAGTGACTAAACTGGGTGAATGTCTGTATCCGTCTGTCTGTTGCTGTGTAAGCGGCTGCATGGGTTTGTGAATAGCTACATGAGTGTCTATATGAGTTATTGATTGGTTGTCTGAGTATCTGTATGGGTGCCTGAGTGTTTGTGTGGGTGGGGTGTGTGCGACTCTGTGCATGGATGTGTGAGTGGGTGATTCACTGGGTGGATGGTTTCAAGAGTGCATCTGTGATAGACTGTATGGGTGGGTAAGTGTGTGTAAGAGTGTGTTAGTGAGTGAATGTATGTCCCAGTGGTACATGTGTGAGTAACTACATATGTAAAAGGCAGTATATATGTGTTTTGGAGTATATAAATAGCTATAAGCGAGAGTGTGCGATTGTGAGAGTGACTGTATGGATGAGTGTGTGCTTATATCAGTGATTGTATAAGAGCGTAAGAATGTGCTAGTATTTGTATGAGTAAGTGAGCTGCTGTGTGTATAACTGTATAGGTGAGTAAATGGCAGTGTGTTTAATTATTTGCATGACTGACTAGGTGTGTGAGTACCTCTATGGATGAGTGGCAGTGTTTGAGTGTCTATATAGGAGTATGAGTGCATATGATAGTCCTGTACTGAGTGACCGTAAGTATGAGTGACTGTACGGGTGAGTGAGTGGATGTGTGTGTGTGTAGACCTAAGAATCAGTGAGTGGGTATGTAGTTATTGGTGTTGGAGTGTCTATGGTTTTGCGAATGGCAGTCTGTAATTTAGAGTGGGTGTATCAAAGGTTATATTTGGGTTTGAGGAGGTGCATCAGATTATCACGTGGATGATGTCATCAGTGATGTCACTGACCATGTCATGAGTGATGTAATATGTGACGTCATCAGCAGTGCATTGCGGGGGCGCGAGTCATAGTTAGCTGAACTAACTATAACGGGGGAATATATATATATATTCATACCTCTCTATTTATATATGTTTTATACCTTCTTTTCTTGGGTGTTTTGTGTTGCAGAGTCCCAGTAGGCTTCCTTCTCTCTCGAAGTGTTTCCTCTACCTCACATGGTCTATGGTCATTATTGTTGCTTGAGATGCTTTTCTTCAGCTATTGGTTAGGGCTCTCTGCCTTACCTACTTCTATGGCTAGGATCTTTGGCCCAGTAATTTTAGCCGTTGTCTTTAGCCTCCCGCCTCGGTCTCCTGGGCCGGTCGACCTTCCGGGGGGCTGGTTTATATAGAGTGTGCTTCCCATTCTTCTTGTTCTTCTGCCATGGCGTTTTCTCCCATGTTTTTGCACATCTGCAAATTATTTTGGTTCCGTACAGGGTTTTCCCTCAGTTTTCTGGTGGGATGTTTTCTTCCTCACCCTCCCTTCCTAACCAGCAGTCTCTCTCTCTCTCTCCTTTTCTTATGCAGACCGGATAGCCTAGTTGGTAATCTTTCTTGGAACCAGTTCTCAGACCCTCCTCCGGGATAGTATTACTTGGGTATCTATTCTAAGGTAGGTAATCTGCGGCTAGACGTCTCTATCCAACCATTAATAATTAATGTAGGCGTCTTTCAAAATAAGGATTCTTTTTGGGCACACTGTTTCCATGGCAGTTTCTATACATGGCTCCGTGTTTTAGCGCGGAAAGAAGTTACGGAAGAAACTAACGTCCGCACGTCAGGGGAGGGCTTATATTGACTTTGACGACGTCCTGTCCGGTGGACGACGTCATTACGGAGTCACTTGACGCCCTCTACCGACACGTAGAGGTACTACTGTAGAAATATTTCTGGATCCAGTCTGACACCTGGGGATAATTCGAAGGTAAGGAATCTGCGGCTAGATCTAGTCTCTACCAGATAAGGTGTTACCGAAGGTAAGTTACTTATTCAACAGGCTATGCTCCACGAGTTGGACACAAACGTGCAGGACGGCCTAAAACAAAGCTAGCAAATAGAAAGGAAGCAAATGTGATTTACAAACAGGAAAGTGAATCGTAAGCAATGGGCTGAATGCATTTCTAGGTAATCTTTCAGTATGTCTGCAGTATGTCTTTGAAACTTGACCGCTGCTCTTTCTGGTAGGCTATGAACTAAACCGAACTGGAGAATCTGCTACAGAGAGTATGAAGGGATAATGGAAGATTGGGATTCCTTAAAGCTGTGTCAGTTTTCCAGCCTTACAGGGCGGCAGCCTGTATGGCTGCACTGCCCTATCATTTTACTTAATTTCCTTTAAAGAAGTTTGTGAAAGAGGTTTTTTTTGTCACCTAAGTTGCATGGTGGCTTTTCTGACTTTTAATTGGGTGTATTGCCTTTAAAGAAAATAAAGGCATTTGCCTATATAGCCTTTAAATAGCTGCTAAATTATTTTACATTAAATAACAAAAAGTGAAAGCAAAATAAATTCTCTTTGAATACGTGCTGAGTCTCACACATGGGTGGGCCAGTTCAGTGCTTATTATTTCAATGGTGAGACCCTTGAAGTAGACTAGCATTGTAGATGAGTAACTATTTCTTATGCCATTAAATTACAGAACCAATTTCATTCCAGCGAACCCCACGTTCAGAAACGTTATAGGGTTTAGGGATGCAGAGTAACCCAAAATCAATGCAAAATATATTTGACTTGGGAAATTTGATATTTCTATTAAGCACCCATAAAAACACAATTTGTGGTATTCTGTTTCACCAAACAGACATGACCCTTAAAGTGGACTGAAAGAACCCAGTGGGTCTTTTGTAAGAGTGGCTGGACACATACAATTCATAGTCATTACATCTCATGAAGAATTACTTGATGTTTTGACTCAAGTAATTCTTCATGAGATGTATTGTGTTTAATTACAAAAAGTCACTGCAGTTAATAAAAGACGAAAATCATTTGAGAGAGTATGGGAAGAGAAATATGCTGCTTCATTCTGGCCACCATCAGTTGCTTCTCCATATTTTTTCTCCCACATGTGCTGTGCACTTTTTGCACTTCACATCTACCTTGCTAGTATTTAAAAAAATTAAATAAAAATCTACCTCGATTTGAGCCTACAGCAATGGAGACTTTTTGTTGATAAGTTTCTCGCCCCCTAAGTTTACTTTTTTTCAGTTACTCATTTTTGGATGATTGCATTGGGATCATCACCCTCAGTCACTGATTAAATACTACAACCCATATTATGGCATCTGCAACATATTGTCGTTTTATTCCAGTGTATCCTCCAGAATTAAATTACATTGTACTTGTATTACACATCTTCTAAATATGCTTGCTTTCCTCTGACTTTTCCATTAAATCTTTTTGGAGTAGTCTTTTAAACTCTCTCTTACCCACCCTTGCTTTTGAATTTTGTAAGCTAGTTGGTTTTTTAACTTTGTATTGTGTTCCTGATGTCCTGTTTTATGTGCACCATTTCCATTATACTCATCTTAGATTGTAAGTCTTGGCGCAATGAACTTTCCCGTGCCTACACCATTGTCCTGGGATGGGGAAATCTAATCCCCTACTTTCTCTATGATGCTTTCTGTGAGATGGTTAATTTTTAGGTCTTTGAATGCTTGCTTTATCATGGGATAACCTCTCACAGTCAAGATGGCTTTTGTTGTTTGTCCATCAATTAACTATTGATCATACTGAATCAGATATTCATTTGTACTCCTACATCTTGCTGTTACATGGCATACCAGGGAGAGCAGGTTTTTGAGTACTGGAGAAAGAATTTTCAAATTGAGTAGCTACACAGGGAGTTGTATTCAGAGCGCAGTGCTGGGTTTTTTCAAGTCATGCTCTCGGCTGTGCTGCATCCTCAAAACAAATATATGGTCTTAGCATCCTTGTTTTGCCGATTCATATTAGAAAGAACAATGAATCGGAGTACCTTCAGAGGCACGAATTTTGGTGAAAGGCTGGAAGGTTGACAAAAACCTGCACCTAAAAGTAAGGGAGAGAAAATAATGGAGAAAGGGTCCAAGAAAATGGCATAGCATCAGAATAGAGCTAGCTAGACTTCTTTTTTGTTTCCTAATTCTTTACTGGAAATTAAAGAGGAACATGTCAACATAGGTAACGCACAGTAAAACAAACTCACATGGTTTATCGTCATTGCAGGTATCTGCGTGTTGTTTTGCTTGCCTCGTACCAGAAGTGCTTATAGTTAATTTTCTCTGCAGTTGAAATGCAACAGGAGCGAAGGTCATACAATTAATAGTTTGCGAGTTCCTCAAGGCTGGGTGATTTTCTAGTATTCTGAGGGAAGAAATAGCTAATGGCGTGTGCATGTAAATGTTGGAGAACATAAAAGTTTTGGTTGCTTAAGACGTTGCTCAGATTGGGTTGTCAGACATAGGAGAGGAGTCCTGTAGCCTGCACCGCTATATTTTCAAAAGTGCACACTAGATGGAAATGGCATGGCTACTCTGATTTTAAAACCAGTCTGGAAACATTTCCACCATACAGAACCCTCTTTTCATCCAAGTGTTTTGGATACTTTGCCATATGAATAGGAGCACAAGTGCACTTAATTAAGCCTGCCAATGATAACATTAATGAAACCGAAACTTTAGTCACAACAATTGGTACTTTGCACAGAATATAAATGATTATTTGCTTCACAGACTGTTTTCCACATGCAGCTTCATGTAACAGAATAATACCAATGGCTTAACAGAGTTTGTCTATCTGGATCTAACTTCTCAAGAATTTCACATAATGGTACCCCTATACATTCACCTTACTTTGGCTATGTGGGAAAAACTAGAAACTATGCCAAAGGCTAAGAGTTGGGGGAAATGGATTAAAGGGATAAAGGAATTTCAGAAACCCCTGGGATGGACGGAACAGTCACTAGGCTATTACTGTATCAGTCTTAGAGGAAATGCTAAGCATATCACAGTACATGCTCATAAAAAAGCAGAATGAGAAGTGCGTATATTTATTTAGCTAATGTACAAACTGGATAGCGCGTCAGGGGATTAAGAAACCTAAGTCCATGAATGGCAACGGTAGTACCAGGAGAAGACTGAAGCAAGCTTAAAAAGTAAGCGAGTGCTAACCAAGGGAGAGTTAGTAAATTACAGAACGGGTCTCAGGGAACTGCAGAGTACAAAAGAAGAGCCAAAGCCATCAGTCAATTCAACATGCAGAGTTTCCAGACTGAAAAAATAACATCCACTGCTATCACTGATGGTGTTCAATTCAAGAATAAAGTCTTAGAGGCCATGTAAGTATCTGCTGTCTTGAATCGCGGTACCTTCAGACAATGCAAAGTTGGATATGCCTTGTGCACATGACCCTCCATTTGGGATTGGGGTTGTTGTACTCACAGTTCTGGAAGAGACTTTTAACAAAATATGTCTCACTTTTTGAATATTTGTCCAGGCATCAGACTGGATCCGAAAAATCCTCAGCAGTACCCCTGTGCACCAGCAGGTGATGCCGATGACTACACATCAGCAGTGGCGGCTGGTGACATTTCAAAGTGGTGAGGGCGTAAAACAATTGTCGTAGTTCACTGTGGCGAGCGAGCCTGAACCACCTACTGGGGATTCGGGGGGGTTCTCCCCCCGAGAAAAGTTTGAAAAAAGAGTGGGCAAATGGTGCATTTTCAAGCAATAATGAGAAGAACAGACGGAATTGGTGATGAAAATAACGGAAACAAAAAATGAGATAAAGAGAAGGGATCAGGGTGAGGCCTACAAGCGATGGACAGGTAATGTGTCAGGTCAGAGATCTACAAATAGGGACTGAAGAAACAGTGTGATGGACACAGGCAGGCGCAGGGGTGATGGACCGACAGTGTGACCAGGCAGGTAGGTAAGTGATGTACAGATCTCGTGTCATTCATTAGAACAGGAAGAGACAGATGGGTGATGGAGGTACAGTGTTTGTCGGAATAGACAGTGTATCAGGCACGTAGACTGTGGGTTGTAGATAGAGGGACTGACCGAACAGGCATGGGGTAAGTGATGGACAGAACGCGTGTCAAGGTGTCAGGATAGGCAGACAGATGCTTTATACAGGGGATGTCGGTGATGGGCAGAGGGGGTCAGGACAAACAGGATGCAGGTGACATGAAGGTTCCAGAGTGTCCAAATAAAGAACATGTAATGGCAATGACAATACAAGTAAGGTCCAGTAATCACAACCTAACTATGCATTAATATTTCAGGTAGGGTGCAGTAATCATAACAAATATGTTACACTGTCACTCTACCTCTTTGTGACTGTACCTCAATCAAAGAACATCCCCAGAGTCTCACTCACCATAGTAATAACCGGGTCACGGCCACATAACAACGAGACAACACATTCCCCCAAAGTAAGTCACATAGCATATCAGTGTCAGGAACACAGACCCTGTCCATAGGACCTGTATAGATTATCCTTCAATAATGGCATTGCGGTACCTTGTAAGGTAGAAGTCTGCAACCGCATATGTTCCCAAAATGAACACCATCTGGTAGCAACCGTGTGAAAGCCCTCGCTGTGTGTACGTCATAGCAAGCGTCTGCCGGTAAAGAAGGCCCGTGACGTGGTCAGTAGACGCTCTTTCAACCTGTAGAATTACAGTAGTATCTAGTAGGCGGGCACTATGAACCATAATAGCTTAGACTCGGTAAAAATGACGTCCGCCAAACTCTACCAACTTATAAAGGGGAAGACATGCCCACTAACCTGTGTTGTTACTGTTATTACGCAGGACTCTAACCCTCAGAGTGCTGGCAAGTAACGTGAAATTGTATAGACGTGCATGTAACTTCAGGTTAATCCATTCACTGAAAATAGACCTTTCTCTGAGCTTTGATGACGGGTATCATTCCTGGCTGCTTTCATTATAAAATGAAATGCCGATGAAAGAGGCAAGGCAGAACAAACGTGAAATTCATACCTCTACACGAGAATAAAAATGGTTTAAACAGTTCAGCTTTCAATAGTTACAAGAAATTGTATCATTTTCTCCATCAGCACGTTTTTTGTGCCACAGTTCGCTATCTGCGAGGCTTGCCAAGTAATAGATGCCTGGCATTGTTCTTGATTACTGAAGATAAAATGGCTGCCATTCCGAGTGCGCGCGCTGCCCGTTATCTCATAATATTAATAAATGATCCTCGATGGCACAATTTCAATAACAGAGCTTCGTGAGATTGCAAACGTCCCTGCACATCCGCGCAATAAATGGGAAACGATAGCAAACAATTCACTCCTTTGGCAATCGACTGGTGTCTACATTTAAATTCAGGGTTGTTTTTCAACACCAGAAAACATGACAAAAGATGACTGATTTCACAAACAAAAAGACATAGGGAGGGGTGAAAAAAATCACTTTCTGGGCCTGTGTATTGCGTCGCGCCGCGGGTGGGATGGGTGGGGAGGCGGGAGGGGTTTAATGGAAATAAATATATAAAATAAAACTTACTGTCCCGCGCCATCTTCTGGATGGGTCCCGATTCCCGCCGTCCGGTCCTGACTCCTGCGTTTTCCAATTCCGGGCCGGCCTGCTGCAGCTCTCCTCGTCATCAGGAAATGCAGCCTCCCTCCCTCCCCTCCGCCAATCACAACGCTGCAATGGCAGCGTTGTGATGGGTGAGGCGAATCTGAGAGCGCCCCAGCCGGGCCATTTTCTCTATGTAGGCTGCTGCATGCAGCAGCCTACATAGAGAAAAGGGAGAGTGGGTGGTCCTGCTCGAGGGCAGGGGGGGAGTGGCTTGCCCACTGTTGTGCATACTGACTGTTTGGTCGGCCCCAGGGCCGACCAAACAGTCAGTATGCACAACAGTGGGCAAGCCACTCCCCCCTGCCCTCGAGCAGGACCGCCCACCCCCAACCAGGCACTTCTGCTTTCTCGCAGTGCGAGAAGCAGAAACATAAATTGGTAGTTATTAGCATTTATGTTTCTGCCTCTCGCTCTGCGAGAAAGCAGTGGGGCGGTGCCCAAACGCCCCTATGGAGGAGCCGCCACTGCGCATCAGCATCGTTCATCGTTCCACGCCACACATGACGTGCTGGGGCTTATATAGGCACCCACCCATGTGTGCTGACATCAGTTCATTTCTTTCAGCCAACTGACTTGGACCCAGAGCTACCCCTTGTATTTTTTTAGACTATCTTTTGGCGTTTCCAAAACAAAACTGCAGTGTGCAAGGGGCTGTGTCACCTCCCATAGCTACAGGATTAAAACCATGTGGGGAATGTCGCAAACATATGTTGACCCACGTGGTTTGCCTGTGTTGCCTGAGACCACAAAAGTAGCAATACAACAAGATTATGGACGGAGTGCTGAAACTTTTCAATCACTCACCCCCAGTCCCAGATCTGGGTTAAATCCATCGTTCTTTTGCTCACCAAGGCCACCCCAGTATGGACCCAACCGGTCCCAGGATGCTTGTTTCCGGTCCAGGGAAGACCTGGCTTGGCAGTTCGGGCTGGACTGTTCCCATTAGGAATTAAACTCAGATCTGTGACTGGGGGTGAGTGTCGGAAAACTTTCAGTGCTCCGTCCATCATATCCTTGTGTTTGCTTTGTTCACCAAAGTTGGCGGGGTATGCCCAGACGTGGGTCCCTTGCTCACTTTGCCACTGGATTCAAGCTAGCCTGAGTAATGACGGGTGAAACCCTGAAACCAGTCCCAGGATGCTTGTTTCCGGTCCAGGGAAGACTTGGCTTGGCAGTTCAGGCTGGACTGTTCCCATGAGGAACAGGGCCAAGCCTGATTTGCATATGGCTGGGTCTGAACTGGGGTGGCGAAGTGAGCTAAAGAACGATAATGGATTAAACCCAGATCTGTGACTGCGGATGAGTGTCTGAAAAGTTTCAGCGCTCAGTCCATCATCTCCTTGGGTTTCCTTTGCAGGCTCGCCTGGATGCGGCCCTCTTGGTTTTCACAGGATGTTTAGACAAGTCTTATGGAGATACCATTAGACTGTTCCCATCTTTTTAAGGACAATGCTGATTTGGCCCTGGAGCAGTTTAAACCTAGCAGGGCCATGACGTGCTCCCTGGGACTTTGTGCTCTACTGTGATAGCTGCATCATCAGTTTAGCCCCCTCTGTGGACATGATAGCAAATATCAGTATTGCCAGCTAATCCAGCGGGTGCAGCAATTTCTCCCACCCCTCCTCCTCTTCCCCCTACCAATCTTTTCATGGCCGTGGCACCCACCGAATACGTGGACAACCGGAGCAGTGTGGGGCCCAGTCCCCCGCTCTTACAGCTGCTGCATTCCCCAAACCATTTTATCGTGGCATTGCCGGCACACAACAACTCTGTCGGAGTCAGCATCTGACATTTTCTGTCAGGTTGGCAGACAGTAACTTCAGACAAGTGGGTCCTGTAAATTGTGTTGTGTGTTACTATACCATTCCTCGAAAATCCGCCACACCTTCCACCATCCTCAGAATGGCTGATGAAGGAACACCTATACCTGGTGCAGCAGGAAGTGCAGGCTTTTTTTAGCAAAAGACCCATAGAGAGTGTTCTGACGCCAGAAGTGGGTCGTGGGTGTTATTCCCCCTACTTCCTGGTGCTGAAAAAAGTTGGAGGCCTTTGTCACAATTCCTTCCTACTAAAGGACAAGTTCATGATGCTCAACTTGGCCCAGGACTTGGCTACCTCAGCCTTGGAGATTAGATGTTGGTGTTGGACCTGCAGGATGCTTATTTCCATATCTCTGTCCTGTAGGCCTACAGGTGTTACCTACAGTTCACGGTGGGCCAGGAGCATTTACAGGTCACTCTACTCCCTTTGGCCTTACCAGCGCCCCTCAGGTGTTCACTAAACTGATGGAAGTGATTACTTACATCTTCGGAGTTTAAGGGTCCTTGTCTATCCTTACCCCGACAACTGACTGATCAGGACGGGCTTGCCTCAGGCAGTCATCTACAGACTATGGCAAACCATCTAACATCATTGGGGTTCACTATCAATGTGCCACAGCCACACCTGAGTCCTTCAGAGGCTTTGTCATCAGGGCAACTCAGGACACGGTGAACCTTTGCGCCTATACCTCGGAGCGGGGAGTCCAGGACATTCGGGCTATGATCCCGATTTTCCAAGCCATGTGCTGGATTTCAGTGAGGATGACTCTGGGGCAGCTGTGATTGATAGCTTCCTGTATCCTGCTGGTCACGCATACCAGGTGACATATGCAGGCTCTGCAGTGGGTTTTGAAGTCCCAGAAGGCACAGCACCAGGGGATCTTTCCGAACTGGTCCAGATTTCGGAGGAGACTACAACAGATCTTCAGTGGTGGCTGCAGGACCACCATTAGGTCAGCGGCAGATCCCTCTCCTTACCTCACCCACAACTCAGTGGCGAACAATGCATTGCTTCAAGGGTTGAGGCATCCATTTGGGAGAGGTGGAGATCAGAGAATTTTGGTCTCTGACATAGGCCCTACTTTGTATCAACCTCTTGGAGTTGCGAGCCATCTGCGTGGCGGTGAATGCCTTCCTTCCATCCATCAACGGTAGCTGGTGCAGGTGCTCAGGGACAACAACAGCACCACCATGTGGTACTGCAACAAGCAGGGCAGGGTTGGGTCGTGGACCCTGTGCCGGGAGACCTTGTGTCCCTGGATGTGGCTAGACCCCTAAGGAATTTTTCTGGTGACACACCACCAGGCTGGTTCCTAGAACACCAGAGAGGACAAATTAAGCCGTCAACAGGTTGCGGATCACCAATTGTAGTTACATCCGGAGGTGACGCTGGGTATATTTGACATATGAGGAGAAGGTCGATTCTCAGAGGTTTACTTTTTAGACAATTGTGTTTTAGACAAGAAGGCTAGCGAGTACAACATGAACACAGTCAAATAACTGCCATCCCATATAAGCTCCATAAAACCCTCTTCCTCTTTTGTAGCTGCCGTATCTAACCAATACGTTCCAAAGACTGTACCTCCTTGAATACATTAGTGTTCTCTTCCAGGATATATCATTGGTTCTCTTAAAAAAATTCAAACAAAGCTTTTGAAATTCATTAATTCGAGATAACAATATTTATACTAAAAACCCACAATACTAACCAAATATTTAAGACGTCATCAAAACATTTAAAATAAATGTACTCCATAATAATCTCATCCTCACTAAAATAATGGTGGAAGGGAGGGATAATACTTGCCACCTTGTCTTTAATAAAAATCAAGATTCTCCATACAATACACCTCTAAAAATCGAAATGTTATGGCAAGACAGGAACTTGCATTATTCATGTTCAAAGCCTTTTAATGCAAAGCTCTAAACATGCTCAAATGTTTCAGTAGAATTACTTGAAAACCTCCACATTAGACAAATCAGCTGCCTTCATTATCCCATCTAACCTTCCCCCAGCGTTAAAGAACTTCATAGCCAGATCTCCCCTCACCGAATGCGCTTTCAGCAATGATTCACTCTTGCTTTCTTCAATACATTTTTATCCCCATATAGCAATAGTCGAAAAATAAACCACATCAAAAGGTTTCACATAGAAAATCAATAACTGATCCTCCCACCGCACTCCTATGCTCACTAACTCTAGCCTCATACTCTGTAATACACTTCACAGCACAAAGTTTAGGGTATTTGTCAACATTAGAGTAAGAAAGCTGACTCTGACATAAACTCCAGAACTATCGTCTGACACTCCTTTAAAAGAAATCAAGCATAATAAGGTCACCAACTTCAAAGATAATTCTCTAGTACTAAAAAATTTATTAAAATGCCACTTCTCAAACAACCTAAAAATTAACTCTACATCCCAAGGTTTTTCATACCTAGGTATTAGTGGCCTTTTAAGACTTATTCCTTTCATGACCCTACAAATTAAAGGACTCCTGCCAACTGACATGCCATCCAAAAGTGAATGTCAAGCTGCTATTGCTGAGCCGTAACAATTAACTGTTCTATGACTAAGACATTTTCCGAACATTTCTGCTAAAGAATTAGCAATCATACCCTCACCAGCCACCATGGGATCCAAATCCCTCGGCAAGCTCAAACGAAGCCAGATGTTCCAAGCACACCTATAGCTCTTCCTTGTTCCTGGTGCCCATGAATCATTGAGTACTTCTGAAGCTTCTCAAGAAAGACCAGCAAATCTTCTGAATTCCTTAACTTTTCCAATCTAGGAGGCTAAGCACTCCTGACTCTACCAAAGAATGCTCCTCTCCTTCTGTACCTGCCAGTAACCCTTTGCATGTCCATACCATAAATGGCATTTCCACTACCAATTCTATCACCAATGGAAACTATGCCTGAGCAGTCCAAAATGGTGTCACCGACACCAACTGATGTCTGTCTCCTCACCTTCAACAAAACCCTCTGTATCATCGAGAAAGATGGAAAAGAATAAGCTGTCATGTTTTCACAATTCAGACTGAAAGCATCTATCGATATTGCTCCCAGACCTGGACTCACTTCCTTATCTGAAAAGTTAAACAGAAGCAAAAAGAGCCACCTCTACAGGACCAAAACTCTGTTGAAATTCTTGAAACACCTCCATCTTCAGCTTCCAATCATGAAATGTACCACACAGCGAGAACTCCAGTCCGCCACATTTTCCTTTCCTTGTAAATACTGAACTCTTAAAATGATCTTGTTTTCCAAACAATACTGCCACATCTCTTTTTCTAACTCCAATAGCTTCTTTGATCTGCTTCCTCCCAACCTGTTTTTTTTAAAGTTACAGCAGTAATGTTGTCCATCTTCAATATAACTGTATATCCTTGAATCTGTTTCATGAAGCTGCGAATTGCAAAAATACCTGCGTTCATCTCCAAACAGTTGATATGATCCTGCCTCTAATAAACTCCATTTGCCTCTAATAACGTTATCCTCTAAAATCCGTTATCCTCTAAAATCACTACCCTGTCGAAATTGCTCGCATCTGATTCCAAAATATAGTCTGGGACTAGACCAAAAATAGTTCGACCATTTGAAGCCTGTACATTTTCAATCCACCAAACCAACTCTGTCCGAGCTTCTTACGACAACACCACCTGGTCCCCATACCAAAGACCTTTTGATAAACCTGACCTGTTCAGACATTGCAAGGCCATGTAAAGTACAGGTCGTAGGAAAAACTTCCTGAATTGAAGAATGCAAAAGCCCAATTACTCGAGCCAACTCCCTTAAACTTGCACCCACGTTTTTCAATAAACGTCCTACTTCCCATTTTATCAAACAAACTTCTTCTCTGGTAAATGAAGCTGTACTTTCACTGGGACTATTGTAAAACCCAAAAATTCTATCCTTTGTGATGGAATAAGAAATTACTTCTCCTGATTGATTATAAAACTCTGAGACTCCAACAGATTCTCTGCCATAATCAACTGATCCTTCAAAACCTCCACATCCCGATTCTTGATCAGAATGTCATCCATTTTGAAATACCTGTATGGCACAAAATAGTTCTACTGGTCTCCAGCCTTTGTCCTTTTATTCTGCTAAAAACAAGGACTCGCAAACCCAACCTAATCCTCATCTACTTCCACAACTGCACCTTTCACTAACCTCTGAGCCATCTCGTCTGCTACAATCTTTCTCAGATCTTGCTGAAATGTAACTCTTTTGGTGCTTTCCTTTGGAGGAGTTTTGACTGAAGTCTATCACGTATCTGGAAATTGCTCCAATAACGCAAGGATTGTTTGTAATCTTTTCCCTTTCTTGAATGAAACACTTCAACCTGCATCCTAATTTTCCCCTGGAAACAGCCCTCATACTCACCTTATTTTGACAAAATGGCTTGTGCTGTTCCTCTGGCAGACCTACCCCTCCCTCCCTGCCTCCTCTTCCTCTCTGGGGAGAAATCCTGCTGATCCCTGTTTTCCCCTGAATGGTGCTTGTGCCTGACCTTAAGGGGTCTTGTAATAGGCTGGGCCGAAAGGTTGCCCTCTCCTTCCGGCCCTACCATGTGATCTTGCTCTAACAAATACCTTCTACGTAGAACTATGTGCCTTATCCAGAGCTCTAAAAGTTTGGACATATTTTCCAAGGGACTGAACGAATCCCTCACCAAAAAGCAGACCTTTAGCCTCTTCACTAGACTATTTCTTCGACAAGTCATCCAAATTTTGGACTAATACGCAGCAACACTGCCTGACGTCTCTCAAATGAGGCTTGCATTGGCATTCCCCAGAAAACAAATTGCTCTCTGTCTCCATCCTTTTAATAAATTCAGATCCATATCACTGCCCGTTACATAAGCCGCTTACACCAAATCAAAACGTCTCGCAAGAGGATGCATCACATACAGCAACTTATGCTTGCGTTGCTTCAAGGGCCTCTCCAGTCCTTTTCTCTGGTCTCTTCCCAACTTAAAGAGGTATGTAATTAAATCAGGATCCAAATTAGGAGCCAGAGATTCCTTATCATCAATCATGGGGCAAGGACATTCCTTTCTAATAGTGTTTCTCTCTTCCCTTTTTAAAGGCCTCTTGATCCAGAATTTAATATATACCACCACATCATCCACTAGCCTCCAGTTTAGCTTTGTGGATGTCGAATTTCTGACAGGCTAAACATCTTTTATCCCATAGGATCTCTGATCTCCTTTCTCACATTACCTCTCAAACTTTCACCACCCGCAAACTCATCAGTGAATCCATCATCATTACCTAAAGACAGGATATATTCATCCAAATCTCCCTGAAAAACTTGTTGACTTCAAGTTTGCTGAATAACCTTCTCCTTTGACGGGAGTTCCTGCCCTCTTTGTGTGCTTAGTTGGACACCACTATCTTGCGAGTCGCTAAAGACATCCCTTCCAACTTTAGGAATCCCTCATACTCCTGGATCTTTACCATACTTTCTTTTCTTTAAACACTTTCCACCAAGACCTCTATTTGCCTTTTCTTTCTCTTTTGATAAGGACCAAAACTCGTAATCATCTATTATACTTCCTTTTACTTTCCTTTAATAATGATCTTACTGTTTCATGGACAGTCTCTTTTATCTCCTTACTAATGATCCTTGTAATAATCCCCTCCTGCTCCTTTTTGGTAAACACATGAATACCCTCAGACATTCTCCTCTTATTCAAATACTGATTCTGCCGTATGGAAAGATGTATTGATTCTTCCCGGACTCGAATTCCTCTGAGTATTTCTCTTACCAGAATTGTCTATCGGCTGATCTCGGAGGTGAAAAACTGCAGCTGAAAGAAACAATTGAATTGCCTAGCAACATACTAACTATGATCAAATTCCCTTCAAAATAAATGTCAGCCCAGCAAAATGACAAAACATGCCAAACATCCTTTAAAAATGTTGCGCAACATGACTCAGCGTCATCACGGTAGTCCATAACAATACACTGAGAAAGAAGTCACGCTGCCTACACTTTGCCCACAACATGACAGCGAAACGTGAGCCAGTTAAACGGTCAATTTTTTACGGCTTCGCACAACTCTGAATTCTACATATTTTCACTGAACCAACAACATAATTGTTCAGACCTTAAAACAATTACCCGCATAAGAAATAAAAACTAAACCTGGCCAAAAAGATAACTTGCCCTAATGTGTTACCTAGTGAACTCCCACACAAAACCAAAATTTGGATCTTTCAACTCGGTCTTCAATTCTTCTAGTATCATACATCTATTATAATCATACTAATAAAATAATGTCAGAGCCAAAAACAATACAGATCTGCTCAGAAGCAGCAAACAAAAGAGGAAGAAGATGGAATTTATATGGAACAGCAGCGTTCTATTTGATTGTGTTTGTTGTATTCTAATACTTGAAACTTTGAAGTGTGTTGCTCAGAAGGGGTGAATAAAGGTTTATGCATAATGCTAGCCTCCTGTCTTGATATTGTCGCCAGCGCTGAGAATGTGCAAAGTGAGCACTTTTGCATATTGGTATTTCCAAGACCTCTCTCGTTCGGAGATGCATTCTGTGCAGAGTGGAACTCTGGACTCATCTAAACCTTTCCACTGACACCATTCTTGCCTCAAGTTTTGAAGAAGATCAACTACCTGGCCCAAGTCACCATAGTGGCTGCGAATTGGACATGGGGAGTATGGTATTCCGAACTCCTGGGCATGAGCATATGTCCTCCGATCAGGCTGCCTCTTCAAAAGCATCCTCTGTTGAAGCAGCAAGGTTTAGTTCTGCACCCGAACCTGCACACTCCACACCACCATGCTTGGAGATGAGTATTAACAGTTGAGTGCTTTCAACCTTCCTCCTGAAGTTGTTGATGTAATCTTGGTAGCCAGCCGTCCCTCAACCAAAGCTGTATACACCTGTGTTGGGATAAGTTTGTGGCCTGGAGCGCTTTTTTAACAGATCGACTCACTTCATGCCAAGTTGTCTGAAGATTTGTTATTTGTGTTGTCTCTAGCCCAGCAAGGCCTTGCTTTGGGTACAGTTGAAGGGTACCTGTTGCCACTTTCAGCCTTTTTATGGCTGCCGGACCAGTCCTCATTTTTCTAATCACCAGTTGTGATGGGTTTCCTCAAGGTGTTGCAATATGTTTCCCCATCTCTATTTGTTATGCCCCAATGGGATTTAAATTTGGTCCTAATTTTCCTTATGTGTGCTCCCTTTGAGCCTCTTCTCAGTTGGCCCCATCGTTCTTTGGTCCGCCTCACCATTGAAAAGAGTTCTTGGCTTCTAAGTTGATTGTACCAGAGAACACCGGTTAGATGATCAACTCTCTATCTGATTAACTGGAGTAAAAAAAAAAAAAGTGAGGCTGTGCAGAAAAGTACCATGTGCGGAGCTGCCGGCACCACCTGTCCGCACTCAGGGGTATTGCTGAAGCTTTTCCGGATCAAGTCTGACTCCTATGGGAATATTCAAAAGGTGAGGAATCTGCGGTTAGATGGTGTCTCTACCAGAAAGAGTTATCAAAGGCAAGTAACTTATTCATCAGAAGCAGTTGTGTGCAAGCACCCTGAAATACCCACCACACGACACTCAGGCCTGGGGGTCAAACAGTGTCCTGTGAGCATCGAAGTTGCTGGAGATGCTTGACTGATCTACTGCTCTTCAGCAGAAACTGTACTACCTGTTACAAGCAAGATGCTAATAGTTTCTTTTCCCAGGAAGGTGCCCCTGAGCGAACAGCAGTTGAAGATGTTTTAAAGCATGAACAATAGAATCCACTTCCACTTCCACAAAGCTTGCAGATTTCTAGGAATACTCAATAACACAGTTGTACTCCAGTCAGTGACCTAGTTGAGGTGATCCTGCTATCGACAAGAGTTGAAATTTTTTCTAGACTTCGTTTTGGTTGCAGTAATGTGAAACACAGTTGACTTTTGACTTGGTTATAACCAGTTAAGACACATTTCGTTTTTAAAACTATTTTTATTTGCACTGTTTCCAAATACGTAAATTCAAGCTTTGGTTGATTAGAGCATAGGACAATGATTACACACAAAACTAAGTTCAGAGAGAAGTTTGAATTGTGTGCACTACTATTTAGTCGTTCCTGGCTTTTAAAAGTATGACTGGCTTGAAAGTCGATTAACTTGCAGATGTTCAAGTCCTTCCATACATTCATTCTCATCCCCTTCAGGGGAGGCCATGTAAAGTTCACGAGGTGGCACAGGACATGAATATTAGCAATCATCATAGAGCGCCAGAGTGAGCATCATTGGACACGGCCAGTTTGTGGCTTTGAGTACAAAGGACTGTTGACCACAAAGGATGAATAGTGGGTCATTCTGATAAAATATGCAGGAAAGCACCAGGAGAAGTTGGACAGTATTGGACATTGTTCAGGTCGGGGGTGAGGGGTTGGTTCATTATGGGGTGTGGTTGTGCAGGTGTATAGCATGTGTGATACAGATACTTAAGTTGAATAAAACAGCCTTGCACAGATTTAAATAAACTAGTTCCAATATTTAGTCTATTAGTTAAAGTCCTCCTCCAAACCAGTCAAAACGGATTGATTCCATTGTTTCTTCTTGATATACAATGTTATGGTAGGTTGTGATATATTTTTGGTCTTCCATCAAGACTTGATTGAGAAGCGTGGGCAGAGGGAAAAACAACTTGTGTTCCCATGTAATCATAGCATATTGTAGATGAGTGTAGAACAATAAAAGATGCTACTGATGTGTGTGCCTCATACTCCCAGCTGCTCTGTATTGTCCTTCCACGCGCCACTCACTTTGGCCAGTTATGAGGTGAGCCACTGGGGTTAAGACTGGACTCCTGTGGAACACTGCTAGGATTGCCATCACCAAATGGGATAACTTCGAGTCTGACCTTCAGCTCCCAAACCACTGTTCCAGGCAACGTCAGGGCTTCAACTATATGTGACTGGCCCAGCCACAAACTCTTCACGCTATCTATGTGTTAGCCTGTGCTCTCGGCCGTGCTGTGTGTTCGTCTCTTGCTCCACGTTTTTTTCTCTCTGGTATGAGGAGCAGGCACTAAGGATGCGAACAGGAATTTTTTAGAATTACGCTAGGACTCCCATTACTAGTATCCACTGCATTGAGCTCAGCTGGCAGGTCCAAACCCTGATCGCTTCTCGGTATGAAGCTTGAACTACAAATCATTGACTGGGCCATGCACAGCACGGGCGAGCTGTGGACTTGGCTTAGGCTAAGGAGGCTAGTCTGAGCCTATTCGCTTAGTGTGTATGATGTACTATAAGGCGTACAGCTGTATAGCATTTTATAGTGTTTTTTTTTATTTTTATGGAAAGGTCTCCCAAGGGAAAGGCTACCTCCTCTCATCATGCTCTTCTCCTCTACAGGCTTTATAAAAAAGGTATCGAACACCAAAGATGATGCCCTATACGTTATTGACTTACTGATTAATTGATAAATAAAGTAGAGATTCACATGGGATTTAGGAAAGCCTGTTCACAATCCCTGCTATTGGGCAAGGGCTCTGATGGATCACAATTGACACAAACTAAACGTAAATTTAATAAAAAATGAATCCAGTGCTGATGTGAAGCAAAATTAAAGCTCAATCTGATGCAGGGAAGTCCAGCCCTATGGTTAAATATTTGGGTTTATCAACTTTAAGGCCATCTACAGGAAAATGGTATGGTGATTTTTGAGGGTGGAAATTGATATTCAGCTCTGTCTGGCGAACTATCAAGTCCCCCCCCACCCCCTCTCAGCTGCTGCAAATGAGACAATAGTTGGCATGTAATGAAAAAATGCAAAACGTCACCATTCTGTATATTTGTTTTATCCAAATACTGCTTTCATTTGAATATTGATATGGTTTTGCTGAATGCTGTCTTTAGCCCCAGGACACTGGGTAACAGTAGTGCTCTGTAAAACAATTAACATAGCATACTTTCCTCCCTGCCCCCGTTGTTATCAAATCAAATCCAGACACCAGTAGAAATTAGTCACTACCTTTGCAAAGTTGCCAACCTAGCGACAACTAGCTCTTTTAACTGGCCTTTTATACCAGAGTGTCTCTTGTTGCTAATAGTGATACTTCAGTGATTGTCCACACCAACAAGAGACACTCCAGGTATCCCAATCCAGCTAAGTCCATGGTAGTGGACCAGTGGAAGCTCTCAATAAAGCTATTCACAGGTGTAGGAATGCCTGCAGTTGTGCTTTAGTTAAAGATCAGATCCAATATCTAATTTTTATTAGGCTAGGACCCTTTACATTTGAAGTATGACTCAATTAAGTTCACTATAAATAGCCGAGATCTGGAGGAGGGGTTGCTCCATATGTAGTGTTCAGTCTCTTCCATACATACCAATATCCAAATAACAGCCTTGGAAAGATCCGGGTCTAGGCCTTGTGGATGCATAATCGCAAGCCAAACTATGGTTCTGCTGGGGACCCAGTGTCTGACCATATCCTCTCATTCTTCTTTCAGGGGAAGGGAGAGAATTATTATGGTCTGAGCCTGCAAGTATCATTCAGATGCTTGAGCCATTGGCAATGTTTAGTTCTAGTGCAACATCTGTGGAAAATATGCAGATGGATTTTACAATTTTTGAACCCTAAATGACCCTAACTATGCAGTTCCTAACTCATCAAAAAAGCATTGCAGCTGCAGATGAAATAGTACATGTTATGGGCCCTATTGGAAGATGTAGATTGACTGGAGTTAGAAGTAGTGGATACATTGCCATCTAAAGGTCCTGACTCCATTAGTAATTGTGGAACCTTGAGATTATGCCTTGGAATATCGCAGGCCAGGAGGAAAAATAGGAGGTGCACTGTGTATCAGTTTCTTTGTAGCACATAAAAGGGTCTGCTTCCAGGATACCTGTGCGCTCTCTACGCAGGGATCTCGGTCGAACTCATCCAAAGACTACAAACCATACAGAACACCGCAGCCAGACTCTGCCTCGACCTCCCAAGATGAACCCACATTACCCCCCACCTCAGGGAGCTCCACTGGCTCCCTGTTCATAAAAGATGCCAGTTCAAGCTCCTGACCCACACATTCAAGGCTCTACACAACTGCGGACCTGCCTACATGAACCACCACTTGAACTTTCACCAGCACACAAGACACCTCCGCTCTGCCTCCCTCTCGCTGGCCCATACCCCCGCATCTAACGTAGCTGGAGCGGACAACGCTCTTTCTGCTACCTGGCAGCTAAGACTTGGAACAAACGTCTCCTATATCTCTGGACCTCTCTTTCTCTACCGGAGTCCCGTAGAGCCCTGAAGACCTGGCTTTTCGTCTGGTCATCTGGACCTTTCCAGCACCTGGATACCCTCGCAAGTGACGAGCTCCGCTTTACAACTCGACTGATTGAGTGATTGATTAATTGCTTGGTTAGAATGTATGTGAATTGATACTCAACTGTATCATAGTGAAGCTGCTGTTGAGCCAGACCCTCTGGTAGGTTAACAACCTGGATAACTAATGCTGCTCTTCGGTCCTTTACCACTTTATCGGTAATGTGGACATACAATAACTATCTGCATCCTATTGCCTGGCCACAATACCTATAGTAATTCTCTACTCTTAACTATAGCCACATATCAGTCATTTAACTCTAGTAGTGCTTCCCTATTTGTTTTTGAAGACATAGGTCCTGATTTAAAGTTTGCCGGGTGGATTACTTTATTACCAACGTGACAGATTTCCTGTCCACCTTATTACAAGTGCATTATATCTTATGACACGAGTAATAAGGTGGATAGAACATCAGTCATGTTTTGACAGAGTAGCCCACCCGCCAAACTCTAAATCAGGCCCTTAATTCCTGGGGGGAGGAGGCTTGCATCTTTACAGGTAAGATTTATCATTTCAGTTGAGTAATGGGCACAGCTACACCTATCTTTGAAGAGGTGAAAGACCAGCGTCCCAAAGAATGGCTTATGTTCATGGTTTACGAGCAGTAAATGGATGCTAGGCCGTAGAGTCACTAGGCTGATTATATTGTTGCCCAGCTAGAGAATTGGGGAAACATGAAAGATCTGTATGTGATAAGATAGTTTGAGAACAATCACAGCCCTGTAAGAACAACCATAAATCAAGATGACATGGTTTAAGCAAACACCCCAACCGCCCTGAAGAACTATAGTAGATGCAGCATATTTAGCAAGAATTAATTAGAACCAAGATATAGTTTACATTTTTTATCCTGTATGGATGAATAATGTACTATATAATGAATATCATCCTGGGGATGGCAAGTTATATGGCCTAATGCAGCACGTGTCATGGCAGTGTAATTTCACTATTTTGTCTTTTTAATGCACATTAACTCCGGGTAAGCCTTTGCCCCCTCATTGCCAGGTTGACACCTGAATGGTGCAAGCAGCAGCTTAACGATGGCCAGTTAACTTCTGTAAAGGACATGCGACTGTGCTGCATCACTTTTGGTACCTTATATTAGAAATGTTTGATCCGTTTGAGCTAGAAGCATATTAGGTTTTTATTGAAATCTGCAGATTCTGCAGCAGATGGCAGATTGTGACAAGTGTGGCAAAGCCATAATTATACTGACAATACAGCTCTTGCTCCATTGCATAATGTTCTGAACCCCCAAATGAAGGGCCCACCTGGAAAAATGTCCTTTGTCTTAAGGAGGCTTTGCTTTTTACACCCCTTTTGGTGATAAGAAAAATGGACTGGTGTCTCTCACTCTTCTCTAAGATGAGGTAGGTTCATTTTGATCCATAGTGTTTTTTTTCTTTTTTATATATGTTTTGATTGGCATTTCAAGCACAAAGATAAAGGTTACACACAATGTCTCAGTGGAGCCAGAATATTGTCCTAACATCATAAACATACATGTCTTATATTAACAACCTCCCTCCCCCCCCTTCCCCAGGTTCAGTTGACCATGGACCAGTGTACAAGTGATTCCGAACTGCCTTACTCTTGGGGTGCTCATAGATTACCAAACTTGGCAACAACACAGAGGAATAGCTTGTGTACCTCCTTACCAGTCTCCCAAGACTTCTTGCGTTGCCACCTTTCAGCTTTAGTACCTTTCAACCCCCAACATCTTTGGAGGTAGCCCATCTGGCGGCGTCAATAATTCTGCAAGCATTGCCACCCAGGCCTTCATATCATCACTTATTCTTTCATCCCTGCGAGTTATTTTCATATGACATCCCTCAGCATTAATTCATTCAGCCATGTCTCTCAACCATTCCTCAATCTTCGGGCATTTGGGGGACACCCACCCGATTATGATCCTGCGTTTAGCCAGCAGTAACCCCAGGACAAGGAACCTTCTACTTGGCTTCTTTTTCTTGCTGAACGGAATTAGTCCCAGTAAGCATTGTGCTGTTTCCCTAGGGATCTCCCACCCTGTGACTGCGAAGAGCTTCAATAGGACAGTCTGCCAGAACTCATCAATTTCTGGGCAGCTCCATAGCATATGTAGAAAGTCAGCGGGCTGTCCTCTACATCTAGGGCACTCCGCCAAACGCTCCGGATTCATGCTTTGCAGCAGACTGGGAGCCAGATACACCCGATGCACCACATTGTATTGGAGGAGCTTGAACAGCGCGTTGGTGCTTTTGACCCCCTCGTGAATTTTTTCCAAATCCTCCACAGTGAGAGGCCTCTCTATCTGTGCTTCCCATCTCTCCTGCACCTGCAGTGCTTTCCTGGGGGCATCCTCCCTCAGGGCCCTATAAATATGGGAAATCAACATCCAACCCCAAGCCATCATTAAGATTACCTTCATTGTTCGGGAAGCAGTGGGCGCTTTGGGAAATGACGGCCAAATTTCCCGTGATGTGGCTGCAATTCTTGCATATAGCAAAAAATGCCCTGTACCAAGTTGGAATGTTTCTGAGGCGTCCGCTAGCGTTATTTTGATCCATAGTGTTATAAATCGGATAACACTGCCTGAAACCCTTCCATCTGAGGTGTTTGTAGGAGCATGGGCCCACACCATGATGCCTGGAAATAGTAGACACACACAGCTTATGGTGCCTTCTCTTAATAGGTGCAAAAGGAACAAATGATGGACGGAATGCTGAACAATGCAAACATTCACCCCCAGTCACAAAGATCTGGGTTTAATCCATCTTTTGTTTGTTCACCACGCCACCCCAGTTTGGACCCAGCCATATACAAATCAGTCTTGACCCTGTTCCTCTGGGAGCAGTCCAGCCCGAACTGTCATGCCAGGTCCTCCCTGGACCAAAGACAAGCATCCTGGGACCTGGTTTGGGTCACCCCCCCCTAACAGCCAGGCTAGCTTGAAACTAGTAGTGCAGTCAGCGCAGGACCCACGTCTGGGCATACCCTTCCCACTTAGGGCCACAAAAGCAAAAGGGACAAATGATGGACGGAATGCTGAACAATGCAAACATTCACCCCCCAGGCACAAAGATCTGGGATTAATCCATCGTTCTTTTGCTCACCACACCACCCAGTTTAGACCCAGCCATATGCAAATCAGTCTTGACCCTGCTCCTCATGGGAACAATCCAGCCCGAACTGCTAAGCCAGGTCCTCCTTGGACCGGAAACCAGCATCATGGGACTGGTTTCGGGGCATCACCACTCATCAGCCAGGCTAGCTTGAATCCAGTGGCGAAGTGAGCACGGGGCCCATGTCTGGGCATACCCTTCCCAAAGGAACAAATGATGGTCAGAATGCGGAACAATGACTTATGGAAAAGTTCTTTAAAGTAAATTACAAAAGAAGATAGTTGTGACTAGTCAAGCAATAGTTAGGAAATTCCTGTAGTGCCAGTTGTACTTTGACATTTCATGATCTTGATGCCACTCTTGTTAATATCGACTGCTCTGTATTGAGAGAATATCTGGCTGCTCATAATGTGCACCCAGATTTCCTGAATGATGTTTTCTTTCAATACCAGCAGCACTTGGACTGTGTGAGGTCTGGCATGGTTACCGCACAAAATTTAAAGTGCGCTAGGGGTTCATTTAGTGGTGCACACAAGACTCTTTTTTAATTTTTTATGAGGTTTCATATATATACATATATGAAACTGTTTTGCTGTCACAAAATTGCAAGCTTTGTGAGCACAGAACAATGTGTTGAAGTGTACAAAAGACACATTGGGAGTCAGAAAAGTCTTTCCGACTCGCAGATTGCCTTTTGCTACCAATACTGATTCTCAAACTAAAAGGTTCAGGTAGCAGGTGCCCCCTCTCCTTTGAGAGTCGATAGGCAATTGTTTACAACTGCATTTGTGGTTGCAGATCATTGGTCGGTAACCAAAACCCAAAAAAGGTGGTAATAGATCTGCAAAGTGGAAGCTCTCCCTAAGGTTTTTACTGTATCACCTAGTCACCTAGCTAGACATGACATGGGCGCTCAATCATTATCTTCTAATCTGTTTGAATTTGTACATATTTACTGAAAGTTAAATGGGCTTAGTAACACACCTAGTTCAAGTTAGGAGGGCTTGAGTCACACTTAAGTGGTTATCGAAGGAACACACCTGTTGCAAGGCAATGTATCTCCTTTTTACATTTTTGCTTAATGTCGCCACAGAGCAGTGAATTGAAGTGAAAAGGAAGAGAAAATTGGGTATTCAGCACGTTCATTGGCATACCAGACAACCTGTTGCTATGTGTATCCTTCAGCTTGCCTGTTAAGGAATCCCTTTGTAGCAATGTCTGCACTACTTCTCTATGCCCATGGAGGTGCATTAGCACAGTAAAGCGATTCCACCGGTGCCTGCCCCAAACCACCTGGCATATCTAGACCTTGAGCATCAGCTTCTAACATGGCACTGAGAGAGGACCCAGCGGCTGCTGTAGACACTGGGCAACACAGCTTGTGGGGGCTGTTAGAAATACTCGTAGCAACACCTAGAGGACACCAAGCGCGCGTTTCCAACAGAGCTGAGCCCTGGACAAGCGAGGAAGATGCATCGCAACCTGGACTCAGCCACAGGTAGCAGAGCTGGCCTCCTCTGCCTCCCACGTAGGTACTGCTTTGCCCCCTACAGGGCCACTCCTCTGCCCCCTACAGAGCAGCTCCTCCTCGTCTTCTCCAGGGTGTCCCTTCAGCTGGGGCTCTGCTTCCAAATGATGAGGTGAGGCATTTGAGCAGGCAGACCTTGTCTGCTAGGGAGTGTCGTCTACCCTTCCTATCGACACCCCCCTCCCTACTCCCTCCCCCACAGTGGTGGGCTGTGACCCCTGCCACTCCTGGCTTTCAGTGCTGCTGGGACAGATGCTCGGTTTCTTACTTGCCTCCCACCTGCTGCTCCAGTAGGTTTCAGGGCACCGCTGAAGGACTCATAAGAGGGCATCAGCTGCAGTACCCCTGTGGCTGGAGTAAGACCTCCGACCCTCGGTCTAGGTCCACTCTCTCCCCGCAGCTCAGCTGTGCCGTCTCTTCCCTCCAGACCCCGACCTCCTCCATGTGAGGTTCGAGGCTGCTGCCCGCTCCTGTGCCTGCTGCCCGCTCCAACTGGGACCAGACTGCCTGCAACCACCGTAACCTTTCTCAGCCGTTTTTTCTTCTTAATTTTTCCCTGTTGTGCCACTGTTATTGTGCCCATCTGTGTCTTGCTCTAATTCCACCACTGTTTTTATTTTCTCGTGCCTGCCTGTTCCTTTCGCCGCTGCTGCCCCTGCGGCCCCTCCCCCTCGGAAGTCCCCCCCGGAATTCCCCTGCTCCCGCCTCCCAGCCTCTCCTCCCTCCCACCTCCCCTACTTAATGGCGGCCGCTGCGCGGTCGCGCCAAAGGCAAACCCGTCTGCGTCCGTCCGAGGCCCGACCCGACCGCGGCTAGCGCCAGGAACCCGGGACCTCCCACTACCCATCGCTACGACACCACCACCCTCCTCGCACTCAACCCTGGAAGACTTGGAGAATGCCAAGAGGCCTTGCCGAACACGACCCACGGCCAGTTCTCCTGCCTCCACTGCCGCCAGACCCTCACCGCCACCCCGACCTCCAACACCACCGACGCCAGCACCGGCGACACCCTAAAATGCATCCTCCTCAACGTACGCTCCGTACACAGACACGCCATGGAAATCTGGAACCTACTCTACTCTCTCTCTCTCGCCCGACATCGCCTTCTTCACAGAGACCTGGACCAACGCATCCTCCGCCCCCGACATCAGCACCGCCATCCCAGACGGATACAAGATCCAGAGGAAAGACCGCCCCAACCAACCAGGAGGGGGCCTCGGCATCACCCACAAGAGCACCCTCCGCCTCACCACCTCCAGCGAAACCTTCCCCTCTGCCGAACACCTGCACTTCCAGATCCAGACCACCCCCAAAGCCACACTCCGAGGAACCCTCATCTACAGACCCCCCGGCCCCCGAACACCCTTCGCCACCACCAGCACCGACTTCATCGCACCCCACGCCATCGCCTCAACAAACTACATACTCATTGGAGACCTGAACTTCCACCTCGACAACCCCAGCGACCCCAACTCCACTATCCTTCGTGACAACCTCGCCAGCATCGGACTTTAACAACTCGTCAACACACCGACTCACAGAGCAGGACACACCCTCGACCCCATCTTCACAGCAGGAAACAGCGTCCAATTCAGCCACACAACGCAGCGCCATGGACCGACCACCACTGCGTACACTTCGCCATCAACAAACCCAAGGCACCCATACCAGCCCCACGCCCACCTCGAAGGAACTGGAGCAAGGTTACCGACAAGCAACTTAACTCCACCCTCACCCGAGACAACCACACCAGGGCACCCGACGCAAACGAAGCAGCCAGAGAACTCCACACCTGGATCTCCAACTGCGCAGACAAGCTCGACCCGCTACGCAACCCCGACAGACAACGCCCCACGAAAGCCGCCTGGTTCACCACCGCTCTCCAAAAAGCCAGACGCACCTGCAGACGCCTGGAGAAGAACTGGAGAAACATCAAGACAACCGAAAACCACACCACCTACAAGGACGCCGTGACGGACTACCACAACCAGATCAGAGCCACCAAGAGGAACTTTATCCACAACAAAATCCTGGCCAAATCCACCAACTCCAAGGAACTTTTCAGTGTCATTCAAGAATTCACCAACCCACGCAGCGAAGCCACAGACATCACCCTATCCCAAGACCTCTGCGACAAGCTTGGAACCTATTTCCACCTCAAGATCAAAAACCTCTACAACAACTTCATCGACCATCCACCAGGCGCCACAGACAGCCCCCCGCCCTCCAGAAACACCAGCCAGCCCACCATCTCCAACTGGACACCGATCACGGCCGAAGACACCACCTCGACCATGAAAAGCATCCACTCGGGGGCCCCCACCGACCCCTGCCCCCTCACATCTACCACAGAGCCACGGCCGACATCGCACCCGAACTACAACGCACCATCAACACCACCTTCAAAACAGGCACCTTCCCAGACGACTAGAAGCACGCAGAAGTCAGACCCCTGCTCAAGAAGCCCACAGCTGACCCCACCGACCTCAAGAACTATCGGCCCATCTCGCTCCTCCCCTTCGCAGCCAAAGTTGCAGAGAAAACAGTCAACAGGAAACTGACACGATTCATTGAAGAGAACGCCGTCCTCGACCCGTCCCAATCTGGATTCCGAAGCAACCACAGCACAGAGACCGCCATACTCGCCGCCACAGACGACATCCGCACCCTCCTGGACCAAGGCCACTCCGCAGCCCTCATCCTACTCGACCTATCAGCGGCCTTCGACACCGTCTCCCACCGCACACTAGTCGCCAGACTACACGACTCAGGCATACAAGGAACAGCCCTGGACTGGATCCGATCATTCCTCACCGGAAGAAGCCAAAGGATCAGACTCCCACCCTTCCTCTCCGACCCCACGAAAATCACCTGCGGAGTCCCACAGGGTTCATCACTGAGCCCCACCCTCTTCAACATCTACATGGCCCCCCTCGCAGCCATCGTCCGACAACACGGCCTCAACATCGTATCCTACGCCGACGACACCCAGCTCATCTTCTCCCTCACCAAAGACCCCACCACTGCCAAACTCAACTTCCAGAAAGGAATGCAAGACGTCACAGTCTGGATGACCAACAGCTGCCTGAAGCTCAACGCCGAGAAGACAGAAGTCCTCGTCCTCGGTACCACCCCTTCTGCATGGGACAGCACCTGGTGGCCGACCGCCCTCGGAAGCCCACCTACCCCCTCAGACCACGCCAAGAACCTCTGCATCGTACTCGACTCATCACTCGCCATGAACCCACAGGTCAACGCCGTCACCTCCAGCTGCTTCAACACCCTCCGCATCCTCCACAAGACCTTCAAGTGGATCCCCCCTGAGTCAAGGAAGACAGTCCCCCACGCACTCATCACCAGCAGACTGGACTATGGAAACGCACTCTACGCCGGCATCAACAAGTCCCTACTCCGCAAACTCCAGACAATACAGAACACCGCCGCCAGACTCGTCCTTGGTATCCCCCGACACAAACACATCAGCCAACACCTACGAAGCCTCCACTGGCTCCCCGTGGAGAAGAGTCACTTTCAAAATTCTCACTGACGCCTACAAATGCCTACACAACAACGGACCCAAATACCTCAACGACCGAATCAACTTCCACGTACCCAAAAGAAACCTCCGATCTTCCAACCTCGCACTGGCCGAAACCCCACGCATCCACAGAGCCAGAGCAGGCGGAAGATCCTTCTCACACATTGCAGCCAAGACCTGGAACGAGCTACCGGCAGACATCAGACGCGCCGCCTCCCTGAACACCTTCAGGAAGACCCTCAAGACCTGGCTCTTCGGCTAAACAGATCTGCGGACCCCCCCCCTCCCCCTCAGCGCCTTGAGACCCTCACAGGTGAGTAGCGCGCTTACAATTCCCTGATTGATTGATTGGTGAGCTGGAGAGCTCATAAGGGCCAGAGGCTGGCAAACTGGCCGAAGACTAGGGGCCCAAGTGCACTCTGCTGGACAGCAGATCAGATTCCTCATCGCAAGAGTCATGACCACCCTCAATTACCTACAGAGCGGAGTGGTGGTGGGGCACCGGTAAGCTATCTTAGGAGTGTGAGGGTGAGTAGAAACAAGGTACAGAAGTATTTGCAGTGATTGAAATGGCTGGAGCTGTCAGTTGGCCTGATTATAGAGCTGGTGTCACAGCAGCCAGAGGCCTCTGTGCTAGGCAGTTGCTGAGTTTTTCATCTCTGCTCTGGTTGACGAACTCATTCAGAAAGTAAGGGGCCCCCATCATCTTTGTGCGGTCTTCCAAATGTGCACTGACCCCGTGGCCAATGGTGAACAGTGTATGGGGTAACGCAGTGATAATGCATATTGGGGCATGGTTTCGGAGATGTCCGTGCGAAAAACATGAGCCTGTCTTGTAGTATGTGGTGTTAAGCAATCATATGGAGTAGCTTATGATTGTGTTGAGTGTTTTGGGTGTTCTCTCTCTAGTGGTATAGGCAGCAGCTCTGGGCTTGTACACTGCAGCTGTTTTCTGGCAACATGCTGGCACAATGGTGGCAATTCCTAGCAACATGCTGGACCTGGCACAATAGTGGTAATTCCTGATGCAGTGCTGACTCTGGTGCAATAGTGGTAATCCCCGTTATATTGTGGACAGCCATGGTATTATGGTGCCACAAATGTAAATAATTCTGAATACATAAAAATTTACGTAGGCTTAGAGAAGAGCAAGTGCCAGTGAACTTATGTAACTGGTGTGCTAGAATACATGCTTTTCTAATATCTTCAAAATCCCAAGAAAAACGTCTTTGCCATTGCCCACATTTCAGGGAGATGGCTGGACAAGCAAAATGTATTACATTTGTAAATGCTTGTTGTTTGCGCCCGCAGATGTTGCCGATGGCAATGTTCTCATTAATACAAGTCTTCAAGTATGGATGTTTTACTGTAGGTTTGGTGAATGCTTATTTCAATATTGAGAAGGCCTCAGCTCACTCAGCTGGCCGGATAAACATCACCCCTTTCAGTATTGATGTTATTGTCAGAGCTAGCTAGTGTCTCAACGCATTTGGTTTCCCTGTATACCGATGATGCTCTCTTCTATCTGAGGGAGTCCCGCGCTACGGTGCCTTACTTAATACGCTTCTTGGAGGAGTTTGGGGGGATAGCTGGGCTTCGGGTCAATCGACACAAGAGTCTTAATTTTCCCCTGTGAGAGTTTAACTGGGCTGGAGAGAGAAACACTCACCAAATTGTGAATACGGTGGAAAAAGGATGTGTTCCGATATCTGGCAGTTAAGGTTGCACTTAAAGCAGACAGTCACTATGCCTATAATCTAGGGAGGGCGATAGAGGGGGTCTGTGCTCTTCTGGTGCATGCTTCCACAGTCAATTATGGGACGGGTGGTGATGGCCAAGATGGTGCTGCTGCTGGGTTACCTATACCATCTCCAAAACGCTCTTTGTCCAATGGAAGCCTGACATATTTAAGCAGTTGAACAGTATCTTGCTGTCACTGGTGTGGACTGGTGGGCGCCCTAGGGTGGCCCTGGAGACCTTTCAAATGGATCAGGAGCTGTGAGGCCCTGGGTACCGAGCTTCAAATGGTATGATGTGGCCCACATTCAACATTTTGCTAAGTGACTAGTGGGTGAAGATAACTGGGAGAAGCGACTACTGAGGGCCACGTGCAGTGGAGAACCTTTGTCAGTGCTGCTGATGAGAGGGGGTGGCCTAGGGTCTTCGGTGCCTTACATTGTTAAACAAACTGCCCGAAGATGGGAACGGATTGCTAAGAGGGTTGTCAGGTGCCTGCCATTTGACAGGCACTTAAATATCCGCCCTTTCTTCGCATTTGAGGTGACATTACGATTGTGGCCCAGAGCCCACCTTCAACGTGTCTTGCTCCTCCTGAAAGGGGACAAAGGTGTCCCCCGGGTATAAATTGCCAAACAACTGACATCCCCCTTCTCTCCAGCCACAATCGTAATGTATCTGACCAGATCTTGGGTTGCCCCAGATTTGTGGCGGAAGCGTTCATCAATATGGCTTGGTCCTGTCCGCACACCTTGAAATATTGGCACGGGGGGGGGCAGTACTGGGAGGTAGTGGGGATTCCGTTGCCTTTACAGCCTTGCCAACTGTTACTTGGTCTTGTAAAACAACGAAAGAAAGCGAACATGAAACACAATTCAAAGGAAGCTTTATTCGACAATACATGTCATAAAAGCATTGAGCATAAAAAAGGTTAAAACAATACAAAAGTTAGAATCTGAATAAAAACTTTTTTGTGCAAAGTGGCAAGATAATGGTCATAATGTCCCAGTATAATACGAGGTCATAAATTCATAATATAACATGCATAAAAACATATATATCAATTGATCTCAAGGACATTTAAAACCATGTTAGACCCCACACATCATTTTCGATTTCAAATGATTTTATTAGGTATTTTCAAATAGAGAAACACAAAAAAACGGCATACTGTGTACAAAGGTATAAAATTAATGTGATACATCAGTTAGGTAAAAACATAGCAGCTTCCGCAGTATAATGAACAGAAATTATTTTCACATGCGGTAGACAAGAAGCATGGATTACATTGTACTGGATGAAACAAGAAACTGTACACTGATGAATATTCTTCGAATAATCCGTGAAATAAAGAAATAAGGAAATAAAGAAAAAATAAAGAAAGGAAAGAAATAAGAACCATGCTTATGTTGGGTATTGCGTCAAGGTTCGTATCTTGACTTAAGAGTCCTATGGAGGTAGAAAGGGAATTAACCTATGGATAGTGTCTGTATGCTAATCATGGTGGCTTGTGTGTGGTGAAGTATGCATCTAATGTGTCCCACATGTGTCTGGGAGAGGGTTTCCAGGGAGAGTTTTGAAGAGCGATATTGTCTGCGCCTCTGAGGTGTGTGATCCAGGTCATCCAGCATTTGAATGATGCTTTATGTGTGTCTTTCCAATTCAGGACAATTTTTATTGCGGATGTGAATAGGAGCGCCAAGAGGGCCTTGTCTGTATTGTTTAATGTATCCATATCAAGAAAGCCAGTTGTTAAAGTGGAGAATTCTCTTTTTAGTTGGCAATTGAATAGTTTCGATAGAAAATCAAATACGTTGTCCCAATATGTTGACACAGCATTGCAGTGTAAGATAAGGTGAGCTAAGTTGCCTGTTTCTCTTCTTTACAATTCCAGCATAAAGGGTCATCGCAAAAATGTTGAGTGTAGTCGAGCAGGTGTCCAGAAGGCTTTATGAAGGAGCCATAATTTTGTTTGAGACAGGACCGGAGATATTTTATTACGGGTAGTCGAGCTCCATATTTGAGGCCATTTAGACTCGGGTAGAGGATTAGAGGAATGAAGCTCCCAGAAGGTAATAAGGTTGTTATTGAGAGTCGAGTTTTTTGGGCGAAGTAGTTTGTAAATAAGTGATACTTGGTGGCCTAATTTGTTGATCTTCATTACGAAGTTTGGTAGAGATGGAGGTGAATTATGTAATTTGGCCTTTGATAATGCTGCTCTGACTTTTAAAAAAATTGTAAAATTCCATATCATCTAAATTATAATTAGCTTGGAGTTCCTTAAAGGTAATTGGGTATGAGGAGCTTTCAAGCTGTTGGGGGAAGATCGCCTTCGTTAATCCAAGCATCATAGAGTAAAGGTTTGCCTTTGTAAAGAATGTTATGATTGTTCCATATGGATTCCATCTTGGAATGTTTTATGGATGAGTTGAGTTTCTTATCCAATTTTAGTAACGCTGCTTTTGTATTTTTAAAAATGGACTTTGATCTAAGTAGATTTACGTGGCTAGAGTTGAGCAGGACCAGAGGGTTAGGGTTATCAAGAATAGATTTTTCAACTTCTAGCCATACAGGGGTATAATTGATGGGAGGCGAGAGCCAGTAGGAGCCCTGTTTTGCTAGGAAGGCTGTTTGGTATGTTTTAAAATCGGCTAGATTAACTCCCCAAGAGATTTATCCAGCCTTAGTTTTTTAAGTCCTATTCTAGCTTTCTTGCCTTGCCATATACATTTTGATAAGAGTATATCAAGTTTATGGTGGAAGTCTTCTGTTAAGGTGAGATTGAGCATGTTGATTAGGTAGTTGATTTGGGGTGTAATCAACATCTTTATTGTTTCGATTCTGCCCCACCAAGTGATACATTTTGGAGACCAAGTGTCTAGAAGTTTCTTAATTTTCTCTAGCGTAGTATTTTCATTATGCTGTAGCGTGTCAATTATATTGCCACCAAATTCTATACCTAAGTATTTTATATATCCCGGTTGCCACGCAAGACCTGAGTTGCCTAGAATCTCTCTGGTGCAGTGAACGTTTAAGGGTTTCCTCAGATTTGTCCCTATTTAGTTTGTACCTTGAATGAGTAGAGTAATTCCCTATCGTTGGCATCAGAGCGTTAATTGAGGGACCTGGGTCTTTAATTTAACTCGAGTATTATTAAAACCTACTCCTTTAATGTCTGTATTCTGTTTGATGTCTTGTATTAAGGGCTTTAATGCTAGTAGGAATAGGGATGGAGAAATTGGGCAGCCTTGCCTTGTGCCTTGCTGGAGAGTGAGAGATTCAGAAAGGGAACCGTTAATTGCAATACGTGCAGTAGGTTTCGAGTAAAGGGCCATGACCATGTTTATGTAGGGGTCACCCAAGTCAAATAAATGCATGCAATGTTCTAGGAAGGACCATGAAACCCTGTCGAACACCTTTTCTGCGTCCATGGTGATTGCTATGGATGGATCTGGTTTAAAAGCTGCATTTTCTAGAACATGACATAGCAAACGGGTGTTGTCATTCGACATGCGGTTTTTAAGAAAGCCTACTTGGGAGTTACTTATTAAATGTGGGAGGACTGCATTGAGTCTCGTGGCTAAAATTGTTGCGTAAATTTTACAATCGACATTGATGAGAGATATTGGTCTATAATTTTTTGGTAATAGGGGATCTTTGCCTTTAGGGATAACTATGATGTTGGCCTCTGTCATGGAGTTTGTTATATTTCCTTTATTAGCTATGTTAGCAAACACTTTTAACATGGTAGGTTGTAGTAGCTCTGCAAATGTTTTATAAAATGTGGCTGTGAAGCCGTCAGGTCCCGGGGCCTTGTTGTCTTTCAATGATTTAATAGAATTCGACACTTCTAATTCGCTTATTGGTTTCCCTAGCGCCTGTTTGTCTTTTTCGTTTAGTTTGGGGAGGTTCAAATTGTTCAGGTATTGAGTGCACCCTTCTAAGTTAAACTCTTGATCGTTCCGGTACAAGTCTTCATAGAAGGATTTAAAGGTGTTTAAAATTTCTTTCTGTTTAGTGTGCGTTTGGTTGTTAGTGTCTTTGATTGATGAGATAGTGTTTTGGTTCTGTTTGTGTTTAAGGTAGGAAGCTAGCATTTTACCTGCTCTGTTGGCTTCACAGAGTTTGAGGCCTTTGAATTTATTTATCCATACCCCTGCTCGTCTACTCAGAATTTTATTGTATTCATATTTCTTATGTGTTAGTTGGTTGAGAATAATATTATTATTTAGCGAGTTGGCATGTGAAGTCTCTAGGAGTTTTATATCACGTTCCAAATTGACTAATTCAGCATTAATTTTTTTATTGATTTTTGTTTTAATCTCTATGAGGACTCCCCTAATGGTTGCCTTCAGTGCGTCCCAGAGGGTGCCAACATTTGTTTCAGGAAGGCCGTTATGATTAAGGTAGTCTGTGATCACATCTTCAATTTTCTTTTTATCGTTAGGATCTGCTAGGACATCATTATTAAAGCGCCATCTTTTGGGCGAAGGATTATTGTGGCTGCCGGCTAATTTCGCACTGATACATGAGTGGTCTGACACTAACTTCGGCGAGATATCGGTCTGGTCTATTAGGTGTGTGAATGATCCCGAGATAAGTATGTAGTCAATTCTAGTGTATGAGTTATGTGGAGCTGAGTAAAAAGTGTAGTCCCTAGAGTCTCGGTGTTGAAGGCACCAAGAATTTTTTAGATTAAATTTAGTACATAATTTTTGTACAATACCGTGAGATCTTGTGAAGTGGTATTTGCAAGTGGATTGGCGGTCTATTATAGGGTCCAAAGGGAGATTAAAATCACCACCCACTATGATAAGATCATCCTGGGGAAGATTCTCTATGATTTTTGATACATTCTCCCAGAAATTGGGTTCGTCCGTGTTGGGGCCGTATATGTTTACGTGTATAGAGTCGTCCCCTTTTTTCAGATGTGTAACCAATACTCTGCCGTCATCATCATGAAAGTGTGATTCAAGGGATATGTTAGATTTTTTTGCTATAAGAGTGATTACTCCTTTCTTTTTATGGTCCGCCAGCGAGCATGACACATGTGATATCCAATTGTGTTTAATAAAAGCCGCGTCCTCCTCAGATAATTTTGTTTCCTGTAATAATATAATATCGCCTTTAGATTTTGCTAGGTAATCAATAATTTTCCGACGTTTGATTGGATGGTTAAGCCCTTTCACATTTAAGGAGGCGACGTTAAGGTCTTACGTAATGTTATATGTCTTATTTTGTGTCATTACATGTGAAGGCGGTGGTCGATTGATCCGGTCTTATGCAGGGTACAATGATTGACAGGCGCACCAGGGAGACTATTATCATAAGTCATCATATGGAGGCTAGATGTGTGTGAACGACTTGTGTTGAGTGTTGATAATGCAGTAGCGCTACCATCATATATAGGATAAGCAGTAAGCAGGAACTCTTGTCGAGTGTGGGTAAAATGTGGCAGTGAGTACAATATGCAGCATGTCAAGAAAGATAATAAGGATAAAGAAGAAAACAATAAGAGGAAAGCGAGTAGTAAAACAACTGAGAATACCCAAATTAGACTCCAAAAAACCCGATTCCCACCCTTCACCCCCCCTCCCATCCCTCCCTAACCCTGAAAACATCGTTAGATGGAGGTGCGACGGCAGGAGCGTCGTTCTGACAACTTGGAGAAAGAATACATTATATAGTATAATATAGCATCTATATAGTAGCAACCTTCTTAAGTGTATTATGTACTATAACCGTTCTAACTGGAACTAAACAATCCACGGCATATCTATATAATAGAAACCCTTCTGGGTTGATTAGACAAAAGAATAATTGAGTGCAGTCAGGAATCCCATCCAGAATCTTACTAGCTAATGCACTCGAGTCTAATGGTAAGCAAGTCAATATAAAACAGTAACCTCACGATGGCAACCATGTTAGGTGACATAATAGTGAGTTGCCAGCATCGGACAATATGTGAAGCTTATCGGCATATTGGAAAAAAGGATATCAAGTTTTTCTATTATTGGAGAAAGAGGTCGAATGGTCCATGTCTTGCGTGGAAGGGCAGTCCAAGTAGTTTGAGAGTTCGGTCGGGTCCGTGAAGAGGTGAAATCTACCATTCTCTATGATCTTAAATTTAGCAGGACCTGCAAATGAAAATTGAATGTTTTTGTCACGTAGCCTGTCTCTCAAAAGCAGAAAGCCTTTTCTTGTATCCACAGTAGGTTTTGAATAATATTGTGTGAAAGTTATTTTTTTACCATTCCAGGTTATCTGGCGATTTTTACGTGCAAAGCTGAGGATGGCTTCTGTGTGTTGGTACCTTAGGGGTTTGCAGATGATTGGCCGGGTTGTTTTCCTCGTTGTTGAGTTGTATGTCGGAATTCTGTGTGCTCGGTCAAGTTCTAGAGCGTTGTGGAATTTAATGCCCGTAATTTGGGGTAACCAGTTCTCCAAAAAAGCAATACATGATTCCGCTGAGTCTTCTGAGCCTTCTGGAATGCCAAAAATTCTAATATTGCCCCTCCTATTTTTATCCTCCAACTCGGCTGCTTGACGTTTCAAGCCATTGGTGACAGCAAGTAGTGATTTAATCTCTCTGCTGGTTCGGGACGAAAAATCTTCCACATCACTTATTCTTTGTTCCGCAGCGGTGATTTTAGAGTTGATTGTGTTCATGTCAGCACGAATTGCGGTCAGTTCTAATTGCATGGCGTCCGTGTTCGGTTTGGTTGATTTCGCCAAGTCATGGACATCTGCTAGTTTCTTGAGGATCATTTCCATTGTGCTGTTCATGTCAGCTTTGGCTTTGATGGGCGAATCAGATATCACAGGTTCACCTTTGGAGCGTTTGTATTGCGTTTCGGGGTCTTTTTCTGTCATGGTATTTGATATGACTTGGGGTGATAGCTTAAAGTGATGATTGGCGGTGGTAGAGTCGGCTGAGTAGTAAGAATAGCCGGTAGTAGGACTCCAGCGGACCTATCTGGATCTTGCAGTAATTTCACGGGTACTTATTGAGGAGTTGTTTACTGTGGAACTTATTACAGTTTAGGCACCGTTAATGAGGGATGAGTAGCAGTTCTCAGACACCTGGAGTGACTTGGAGGCCGGTTTGGAGTTGGATTCTTGCTGGAGATAGCGATGAGGGGCAGATTGGATGCAGCATGAAGATACCAACTGGGAGCAGAGCAACCTGAAATCTCTTGAAGACCAGATCGGTAAGTACAGGCAGGTAAGTTCAGCTAGGTAAGTTCATATAGAGCTGAATACTGTAGCGGAATATGTAATGGCAGATGGGCATTGGTAACTGTGCACAATTTTGGTACTAGTTTGGCACTTTTTTGACAGAACTTAGCCTCATTCCAGTTCTCATTTGGCTAAAACCGCTGTATTTAGCTGCAGTTCATGGGTAAGAGCAGCTGTCGCTTTATCGCTGAGGGAGACACAGGGGTCACTGCAGTAGACACAGTAAGAGACACAGCGAGGCAAATACTTGCACCAGTTACCCAGATGTTATAGCTTGTTATAGCTTGTATAGAATCACAGCCGTCAGCGAAGCGCACAGCACCACAGTGGGGGGTTCGGACATAGGGACACACAGTGTCTCCGGTGGTATAAATAGCACCGGCAGTACGCACAGAAATCAGCAGCGAGGATGGTCTCAAGTCCCTGATGAAGCTAAGGGGACTGTTAGCTCCTTGAATTCCTTAAATTCCTATTAGCACCTTAAAATTCCATAATTTCTCTTTAAAGTTCTTGTGGCAACTGTTATTACAATTCCAAATCCACGAACAGTGGCGCCGCAAAAGAAATCGGCAAAATGCGCAGTTTTATATCGGGGCCGCCATTTTAAAGTCAGGCATTGCCGTCGGTAGTCACCAATGCGACCGCACTGCCTGCATTGGTGAAGCTGGGCGCAAGAGAGTCGTACCTTAAATGCTGGCGGAGAACCGGTGATGGTCTAAGCTGCCCTGGGAGCCGCTCAGGGAAGGGTTTCTGCCCGGTTGTAGGCCACCCTAGCTGCAGAGTGCAAGCAGTGGGTGGAAGGTCGCCATTTTGGGTCCGTTGAGATAGTGGTCACGGAAAAGCAGTTGTCCCCAGTGGCTAGGTAATCCAGGTTCTTTTAATGGGCAGCTGATCCTGATATTCGTTGATGTCGTATTTCCCTGATGGTCTAAGGCTAAGAATTGCTGTATAAGCGCCGTGTCGGGGCTCCGGCGGTATTGTTGCGGCACTAAGCGGCTGCCATTTTGGGTCCGTTAGGCAAGGGCTGGCGATAAGATTTCTGGCGGCAATTATGAAGGTTTCTGGGTTAAACCTACGTCCGGTGATGGGCGCAATACATGCCCCTGATCGCGTTGGTCCGAATCCTGGTGCGGACGTGATGGTTGGGTTCCAGAGCGCGTGGAAGGAAGCATTGGAGTCTCCGCGTTGTGCAGAGTGATGGGATCAGGCAGCCATTAGCTCTGCCGTCCAAGCCACGCCCCCCCTCCACATCATTTTTAGCCTAAATACACATACAAGATTGGAAGAGAATGCCAGGTTCATTTTTTCACCAGGGTTTGTTGAGATCGAATATACCACATCCACCTCAAGAACTTTGCTATCGGGATTGCGTACCTAGGTGATGGGTTGGTACAAAGGATTCGCAGAGCTGCACTACATCATCTAGTACCTATGTACCTACATGTCTGTACCAACCATGCTGGTCCGCCAGAGTAGGCGCGGCAGACAAACAACACGTGTGAGTAGGTTTCTGCATGATCAGAGCAGGTGGGGCATTTATTATTCCTGGAGGTGGACCATTTGGAAGTAAAGGACTTTAGAGGTAAAGTACCTGCTCTAAATTGAAAGTACAATTTCCGGTCAAAGGACTTTGTGATGGCATCCCAGTAGTGCTCAAGGCTCAGTCGTGGTTTTATCTGTAGAAAGATCCCTGATAGTGAGGTGCAATCAAGGCGCCTGATTTCATCGTGTGCTATCATTTCCCATTATGTATCCTTGAGTGAGTCTCTTGACGGGAACTGGGAACTAGAGGGAGAGTCTCACAGGTACGTTAGGCCCATTTTGATCAAGAGGCTTCTCATATCTCGCTGCCAACTAATTTTGTGGAATTGATCCGTGTCAATGATGTCCCTTAGACCCTCGGCATATACGGCCAATTCCGGCGTACACCATGTTCTTCGCCAATATAGAATTGGCCGTAACCTGGCAAGATCCACCATAGCTTTCCTGCCTAAGTCATTCCGTAGGGGAAGAGTGGGTGTACTTTGTGGAAGACTTGTTATTGCTCTCAAAAAGGTGTTCTCTGCTATTGCTAGCTGTGTCAAATTCTCTAGGCCCCACAGCTCAGCACCATATAGGACTCAGCTCACTACCTTGGTGTTATAAATTTGCAGTACTGGACTGAGAGGCTCTGTCAAGGATGTTTTAAATTCCTTTCTTAAGACACCGGCTAATTGCCGGTGTTTTAATGCCATGACATCAATATGTGGCTTCCATCTCATGTCCTTCTGCAATTTGATGCCCAAATAGACAAATGCATCGACCTGCCCAAGGGGAAGCCCATCCATTGTCATTCTACCTTTAAAGGATCTATGCTGATTGAAGGCCATGAACTTAGTCTTAGCAGCATTAATTTTTAACCCACGTAGTAGACAGAATTCTTTGTAACGTTGCAGTGCGCCCTGTAATCCACTTGGGTTTTTAGAGATAATCAGCGTTTCATCTGCGAACATTAAAATCAGGATCTTTTTGCCGGCTAAGACTGGTGCATCACTGTGGATAGCAGCGAGAAGGTTTGCGACTCCATTAATGTTTTTTTTAAACATATTTTATTTTCCTTTACATATCTCTGCATTGTCTTCGAACGAACCTTACATGTTTCAGTATTTCATGTTTCAGTATTCCGCATATTATCAGCATGTTATACATTCCTGTACAACTGTTATCTCTGGTTCTTTGGCATTGGTTCCGGTTCATTCATTCATTCAGGCATCCCCCCCCAACTGTTCCCAACTCCCCCACCCTCCCCCTCACTGCTGTTGCCCAAGGTATTATAATGTGTCTAGTTTGTCGCGTCCTCTGTCTTGTATTTATGTAACTCTATCTCTTTCGGGTGTTTCTCCTCAGTCCTGCCACAGCCCAGGTTCTCTTGATCCTAAGGGCTGCCCTCCCCGTGTTCTCGCTCTATTCCCCCTTCCTGGGCTTGGCTCAAGGAGCTCGCTTGTCGTGAAGATGAAGGTGGTTGATCCCTGGTCATCGCGTCTCATCTCCTCCACTAATACCTTCCATGCCTGAGCTCTCTTGATCTTACCCAGGCCCCTCTTCGCATTCCTGAGTAATATTCTGCCCTCGCAACTTGCCCATTTCTCCAACTCCAGCTTCCACCTACGTATGCTGGGGCCATTCGGCGCCTTCCATTTACTAGTGATTTCTTGCTTTGCTAGAATGAAAACCAGGTCCTGGAATTTATTTGTGACCTTAGTCTTTGCTGTGTGAGAGAACAGGTTAAGCAGGACGTGCTCCGGCGTACATGGTACCACTCGATCTGTTATTCGGGCCGTCTCGCTTGTCAACTCTTGCCAGTAATGTGTTAGGGACTGGCAACTCCACATCATGTGGATGAAATTTGCCCCCCCCCCTACATCTCGGGCATTCTGCGTCGTCCCTGAGGAAGAATCGATTGATTGGTTCCAGGGTGATGTACGCCCGATGCAGTGTATAGAAGCTAATCCGGCCAAAGCGCGTGTTTCGGGAAACCTTAGTTGTCCTTTGTAGTATATTCTCCCAATCCTTGTCCTCCAGCGGCCTGCCTAAATCCTCAATCCACTGATTCCTCAGTGCTTCCAGTGGCTGTATAGAGTCCCGACCAATTGCCCTGTATAAGCATGTGACTGCCTTGATGGTGCCCCCGCCAGGCCTATGTATTTGCAAGTGGCATGCCGCGGTGGGTCGGTCGTGCCTGTTTCCCAGTGTCTTCGCATTGCTCCCGTGCCTGCCCTATAAAGCAGAAACTGTCCCTGTGGGATATTCCAATCTGTGCTGAACTGTTTGAAGGTGAGTAATTCCCCGCCTCTGTATAGGTCTCCCACTCTCGTGGCCCCTGCCTGTTCCCACTCATCTAGCCCCCTCCACTGTCCCCCATGCGAGAGTGCCCTAAGTATTATCAGTGGCAATTCCGGCGAATATGGGCGCCTTGTCCTAGTCTTCTGTAAGCACCTACTCCAACACCGCCAAATCACCCTCTGTTCGTTGGTGTGGACATGCTGTGTCTTCGCAGTCCCCAGGAGGGTACAGAGCACTTCATTCCTTTCTGGGGCGAAAGGAGGCGTCCCCCTGTCTGGTGTCAGTCTCCCTGCCACCCATTGCGTGAATCTCTGCAGTTGCCCTGCTAAGTAATATGCCTCCATCTCATATACTGCCAGTCCCCCTTCCGTCTGTGGCCTTTTTAGCATAGTTAGGGCCACCCTCCTTCTTCCTGTCCCCCATATGAAGGCTGAAATGCAGGAATCCAATTCCCGGAACCATGCCCCAGGTATCCACACAGGTAATGTGGTAAAAAAGTATAATAATCTGGGGAGAGCCACCATCTTTAACAGGGAAATCCTTCCGGCTACTGAGATAGGGAGCCTCCCCCAAAAAGCCATGTTGCCCTTCAGTGACCTTAATGCTCCACCTACGTTCCCCTCCTGCACATCTAGTGGAGAGTGGAAGATCTTTACTCCCAAATATCGAAAACACCGAGGTTCCCACTGCAAATCTCCCAGTCCCTCTGGTGTTGGCGTGTCTGCCACTATTGGGAACATTTGGGATTTCTGCCAATTAACCTGAAGCCCAGAGAGAGCGCCAAACTCCTCCATGTTTCTAGCCCCTCTCAACTCCCCCTCTTTGTCTTTCAGGAACAGCAAGAGATCGTCAGCATACAGCGCTATGTGATGTATTTGTCCTCCCAGCTGTAGGCCCCTGTACTCCCCACCGGTCCGCGCCGCACACCCCAATGGCTCAACGACCAGGGCGAAAAAACAAGGGGGAGAGGGGACACCCCTGCCGCGTGCCCCTCTCCACCTGATACTGCTCCGATATTGTGCGCCTCGTACTCACCCTGGCCACCGGGCCAGTGTACAGCAGCCTTACCCACGGTATGAATCCCTGATCAAGTCCCATTTTTCCTAGGACGGCCTAAAGGAACCCCCACTCCAGGCTGTCGAACGCCTTCTCTATATCTATCGCGAATATCGCTCCATCCTTTTCCTCGTCTTTACCCAGCTCTAGTATAGAGAGAAGGTGCCTTATGTTCAGTCGTGTTCCTGCCGGGTATAAACCCCGCCTGGTCCAGGTGCACCAGGGAAGTCATGTGCGGGAGCAACCTCGTTGCTAGTAGTTTGCTTAGAATTTTAAAATCGAGGTTCAGCATCGACAGAGGTCTGTATGCCGCACATGCAAGAGGGGACTTATCTGGCTTGAGCAGCGGGATTACCCCTGCTTCCTGGGTGGTTTTCGGTAGTATTCCCTCTTCCCCGGCCGCTGCATACAACTCCACTAGCCTAGGGGCCAAGTCCTCCACATACGCAGCGTAGAACTCCTTAGGGAATCCGTCCGTACCCGGGGTCTTCCCCCTCGCTAATTCTTTAATGGCCACTCTGATTTCGTGTTCCGAAATTTCCGCTCCTAATTGGTCTTCCTCTTCCGCTGATAGAGGAGTACCTGGCGGAGCTCCCTCTCCACACACTATCTCGCCCTCCTCCCTAGGTCCAGAGCTCTTATATAGCTGTTTATAGTAGCTGTGGAACCTGTTGTTTATTTCATCTTATCTATACAGTGGGCGTCCTCCCTGATCCGCTATCTCTATAATGATGTTCCCTCTACGGGTCGGGTTGGCAAGCCACGCCAGCAGCATGCCCACCTTATCTCTCTCTGCGTGGGTCCTGTCCGTGTAAGTTTTAAAGTCGAAGCTCCTCAACCGTTCCTCCTGCACAGCCACTTCCTCTTTCCCGTCTAGTAGCTCCGGTTGGATCTCGGGGTGTTCAGGGCGTCGTACTTCGATCTCCCTTAGCGCCCGATCTGCCCTTTCCACATCTGTGAGCAGCGTCCGCCGTCCCCCAATGGATGTTGCCATGCTCCTTCCCCTGATCACTTCCTTAAAGGCTTCCCATTCCGTCACCCTGGAGTCAGTGTAGTGGGCATTATCAGTGAAATATGCTGTGATATGTCCCCTGATCTCTTGTAAAAACACCTGGTTCTCCAGTACCTCCGGTTTGAGGTGCCAAGTAGGGATGGGCTGCTGCTGTGTTCCCCATTGTAGCCTTGTCAGTATCTGGTTGTGGTCTGATACCGTGCGTGACAGGTACTCCGTTCCCTGCATCAATGCGTGCATGTCAGGTGAGCATAGAAAGGTGTCCAGTCTTACATGTAGGTCATGGACATGTGAGAGGTGGGAGTATTCTTTGTCCAATGGGTGTGTACACCTTCACGTGTCTACTACCCCCCAGCGAACCTGCCACTCCCTAAAAGCCCTGGCTGTTCTGTGATCTGGGGAATCTCGGCGTGGTGGGTGAGATCGGTCTAATTCTGGGTCCGCTATGCAATTAAAGTCTCCCCCCATGATAATCGGACCAATCATGTAGGGCACCAAGACACCCGACATCTTCTCTAGGAAGGCCCCCTGGTCAATGTTCGGTCCATATATGTTGATCAGTGTTACGTCCTGCCCATCCAGCTTCCCTGTCACTATAACATAGCGGCCCTCCGGGTCTACCTTGTGTCCTGTGTGCTGTAATTGAACCCCCACCCGTATCCAGATTAGTACTCCCTTCGCAAACGCCGAGAACAAGGTATAGTATGCCTGCCCTCTCCATCTCCGGTGTAGTGCAGCGCCCTCGGAGGCCAGGATGTGGGTCTCCTGTAGCATTGCGGTGTGAATCCCATGTCTGTTTAAATGTGAAAATATTTTGTATCGCTTATGCATGGAGTGCATACCTCGGACGTTCCAGGATAACAAGTTATATGTCATCCTTTTCATCATTGTTGCGTATCCCTCCCTTCTCTCCGTCTGTCCCAGTACTACAGACCTCCGATGGTTGACACAGATTAATGCAACCATTACTACCTATAATCGAGTCCCTGTCTGGCTGCCAGCAGAGTCCCCAACTTATAACTTCATGAACACCCCAACTCCCCCTCCCCAGGACAAGCGAGAATCTCTCCCCCATCCAAACTGTGCACTCACGTGCAATTGTAACTATTGTCAAAAGTTCGGGTAGTGACGAGGCTAGCGCTCACTTGGAGAAGAGCCTTGTCCCCCGCCCCCTCGGGCATCCCCCCTTACCCGGTACATATTGCATACGAATATCAAGCCTTGGTCTCAGGCCCCCTCAACTCTTGTGAGCCCATGTCCAGGCCTCTATGGTCCCCCCCCATGCGTTATGTTCCCTCTTGTACTTGCTTGTCCCATGGTATTCAAATAATGTCGTCCGCCGATCTGGGAGTCACCGCAGGGAGGTCCTGGCTGGCCTCCCCCACTGTGCTAGAGCTGGTGTCTGAGTCTGCCTCTCTTGGGTCCTCCCCGGACAATGGGGAGGTGCCCCGTTTTCCTTGTGCACTCAGGGGGGCTATTGCCGCTACAGCTCTTTCTCCGTCTTGCTGTGTTTCTGCTGCTGTGGGTAGGCTTGTGGGTTTTCCTCCCTTCCCTCCGAAGCGGGCAGTGCCTCGTTCTGGCCTTTCCTGTCTCTCGACTCCTCTTTCTTGTGGGGCATGCAGATCAATCCAGGCCCATGCTTCCTGCGGTGTGTTGAAGAATTTGGCTCCGGCGGGAGATATCATCTTAAGCTTGGCCGGGAACACCATGGAATATTGTATACCCAGCTGCCTGTGTTTCCTTTTTTCTGCTACATAGGATGCTCTCTACTTTTGCACCTCCCAGGAGAAGTTTGGGAAGATTCTAACAGTGCTATTGTCTACTTTGAGGTGTCCTTTCATCTGAGCCTGCCCCAACACATGATCTCTGTTCATATAAAATAGTAGCCGTGCCACCACTGGTCTCGGCGGCCGTCCAGGTGGGAATGCTCTGACAGGGACTCGCTCCAGAGCGAAGTATGGAGACAGGCCTTCCTCCGCCACCTCGGTGCGAATCCAATTCTCCAGGTAGGCCAACATATTGTTCCCTTAAACTTTCTCCGGTAGGCCTACGGTTCGCATATTGTTACGCCGTGCTCTATTTTCAGCGTCCTCCGCTCTGAGTTCTAGCACGTGTACCCTCTTTTCTTTATCTGTTAGCCTGTGGGTAGCCGTGTTCACCTGGGGTTTCAGGTCTCGAATGTCTCCCTCTGTTGCTGTAACTCGGTCCGTTAACTTCCTATGGTCTGCCCTCAGCAGGCCCAAATCCTCTCTAAGTGTGTCAATTTTGGTTTCTACTGCTGTTCTCTACGTTTCTATGGCCTGCAGGATGTCGTAGAGAGAAGGGTCTACCTGGGCCTCTCTCCTGTCGGTGCGGGACCCTACCTTCGGGTGTATGTCTCCAGGGTCTTCCCCCGTCCGCTCTTGCTGCTCTGTTTCTTGCTTTTTGGATACTTTCCCCATGGTGGCAGCCGCCTGCTGCAAGGGCACACTCTCAGGGCTTCCCGTCTTTCCACAGCTCTGTTCCCCTTCCAGTAGGACAATTTCTGTTGGCCTGCTCGTTGCTCAGCTCCAGGCCTCAATTTGCACCTGCTGCCTAATGGGGCTCTTCGCGCTCCGATCCACAGCTCTGTGCGGGTTTCCCCTCCTGCCTGCCGCTCTCTTTATTAGTCTGTTATTTTAGTACTTTTCTGGGCCCCCTCCCGGCAGTCTCCGGCCTCTTGACCGATTTCCTCTATCCCTCCTGGCTACGTGGGACCAGGGGCAGGTCACCCCCTGCCTCTATGCTTACTGCGTGCTTCTTATGTATCCGCAGTGGCCCTCTTCCTGTACTGCTAGGCCTTGCTGCGATCTAGTCTCGGCCCGTATCACAGTCCCCTCTGATGCGTTCTTGCCGCTGTCTTTCTGCTACCTCGAGGGACTCTCGTCCGCAGCTCGCACGGTCCCGGGCTTTGTCAAGTCTCTCCCCCCACGAGGCCAAGGGAGGGCAGGGGAGAGCCCTACTCTCACGTGCCGATTTACTCGCTTCCACTCCTAGCTCCGCTCTGGATCATCTGCTCCTATGCGCGTTGCTGTCCTCGTCGCCCCCCAGCTTCTGTTGCTACTGTCTAGGCTTCGTCGGGGGTTCCTGCCACCCCCCGGACCCGGTAGTGCCGAGGCTCCCAGTTCCTCTGCGTGCTTCCCCCGCTAGATCTTCGGCCGCCTTGCTGCCGCTTGCATTCTGCGTGGTGGGCTCACTGCACCGCCGCCCTCTCGGCAGTCCCCGTGGCTACCCCGTCAGGGCCTCCCTCGGTTTGCGCTCCTTACTTTTGTTCGGGCGGCTCAGGCTCCATACATCCGTCTTCCAGCGCTAACAGGTTGCATTGCTTTCTGTCTTCGGATCTCCGCGGCCTCTGAGGCTCGCTCCTTATCAGGGGGTTTCCGCGGGCGCCATCTTGGCTGTCCTCGCGGTCTCGCTGCCGGTCTCTTTCTTCCTCTGCTCCGCTCTGTTTTTGGCCCTCCTTACCGGGCTGCAGGTCTCCCCCATGCTTCAGGGTTTTGGGGGGGTTTTATCCACTGTGGGGCCCCCTACATCGGGCAGGATGGCACCGGATGGGGGCATCACCGGTAGGAGCTCAGACCAAAGCTCCCAGCTACATCGGCGTCCGGCTACGCACCCTTGCGACTCCATTAATAAAGAGGGAGAACAACCTAGGAGCCAACACACATTCTTGGCGGACACCCTTTCGTACAGCTAAGGGGTCTGTCTTATTTCCCTGTACTCCCCAGCGGATTTGTGCCTTATTTTCCTCATGGAGGCGGGCAATGAGGCAAAGTAAGTCGAGCGGCATCCCCATCTCCTTCAATACCGCCCACAGTTTATTTTGTGAGACCAAGTCGAAGGCTGATTTAAGGTCGACAAAGGCAGCGTACATGCTGCCCTTACCGAGGCTTATTGTCCGCCAATATATTAAGACAATTCGAAAGACCTGATCAATTGTACTTATGTGGGCCCGTAAACCTGCCTGAAGAGGGCTAAGAATGGTGTTTTCGTCTATCCATACTTGAGCCTTGGCCAGGACAAGCCGAGCCACCACATTTTGTATAGAATCTATAAGGCTTATTGGCCTATAGGTACAAGGCAGGGATTTGTCTCCTTTTTTTATATACTGTGATGATCTCTCATTTGGACTTGTCCTGCACGAAGATATCAGCTAGAACACAATCTATCCCTGGTGCTCGTCTTCCTGTGATAGCGCTAAGGGCAGAGTTTATGTCTGCCTCATCAAATACTTTTTCAGTAGAGTAAAGGTGAATCGGTGGCCTATCCACTATCCTTTATGTCATCACAAACATATTGAGAAGCAAAGTGACTAACCCACACACCTGGATCAACATGATTTTCCGGGGGCGGTGCTACTCCTCCCCTGCCCCATTTTACCAGATTCCAGAACCGTTGGGTATTGTTACTGCCAGAAGCTTGTTTTAAATCCAACCATCTATTCTCGTTCCAGGTTTTTTTAGCACTTAGGTTCGCCTTCTTGTAGCTGGACCTAGCGGTTCGTACTCTAGCCACATCGCTCGACCTGATTGCCTCGCTGAGGGCACCACGGGCATGCCTACAATCTTTGTTGTACCAGTGGTGCTTTAACTGAGTACCTTTCACCCTGGCCCAGCTAGGTCTTTGGAAGTAGGTGCGCATTTTTGAAAATAATAAGTTGTGCAACGGTGTAATTTCGTTTAGCGACTGGGGGTTAAGGAGAGATATCTCCATCGCTTTTAACGTACTTTCCACCTCACAAGTTATAGAGGACAATATTCCCAGGCGTTCTAAAATCACAGGCCATTTAACTCGCCGCATGTTTTTTCAGAGCTGCAGTGGTGGGTAAGTTACCAGTTTGTGCTTGTGCACATAGTTCCCTGAATACAAACCTAGAGCAGAGTGGGTCATGATCACTCTCCATGCGTTCCTGCACGACCATGTCCTCGAGAGTGTGCCATATGTTCAGGCTAACTAGGAGATAGTCAATGCGACTTGAATGATGCCCATTATTAAACGTATTTGGCCCTGGTCTATCAGAGGTAGATCTACCGTTAGCCGCCCTTACACCATATTCTAGACAAAGGGCTTTCAGGTGAATGGCAGCTTTGGTCCATCTTTTAATTGGAGTTAATTCCAAGAGTGGTACACCCCACTGCTCGTCCTCCTCCCTCGCCAAGTCATTATCCTCACTATCGAAAGGTTCAAACGTCGAGTTTAGGTCTCCCACTATAACTACTGAGGCTTCCCCTGAGAGGTTGCCTAAAAGATCACTTAGGGCGAGGATGGTTTCAGACCTCCGCCCCCCCGCTGTGACCTCTCGCGTATACGTTGATGTCAATAATTCTATATGGGCCACACACCAGCCTGATTGAGAGGATATCCTTGCTCTCTGTGGGTAATACCAGTAACTTAAGGCCAATATCCTGTCTTACCCAGAGTGTAAGACCCCCCTATGGTCGACCTCTATCACCCATAGCCGGGATATAGTAGTTTAGGTATCCAGGGTGATGAAGTGGGTCTATAGGCCAGGTTTCTTGATAGACACAAATGTCAAACTTTTCTATGAAATTGTTCCAGTCAGGGTAGACACCCCTAGACCTCAACCCGTCAGTGTTCCAAGATAGAACTGTAATAGTACGTGACATTAAATGTATATCTGGTGTCGGGCCAGCCCTAGGAATTATGGTTCTTGGCTTCTGATCTAACTCACTCCCTGCTCTGCAGAATACAAATTCCTGCAGCTGGCCCTGCTCCTGGTGAAATGGTGAATTGCCATTAGATGGTTGGGGACAAAATGTCTCAGTGTTGAATCATGGGTATGGGACACACTGGGGTGGTCTCTTGCAGAGGAAATGCGTATAAAAATGACCAGGATAGATGCAAAAGTACAGGATGACTTAATAGCTTCCAGACCCATTCTGGCAGATTTTGCTGACGGGGGCACAGAGGTCCTTGGATACACCCAAGACACACATTAAATATGCTGTTATTATCAGAGCTAACTCATTCAGAAGTTATTGATACAGCAATACATATTGGCAAAACCAAGAAATATTTGCACTCCCCTTTATATCTTAAGTGTGAGACATGGTAGCACAACTTGCTTCTTGCTTCCACCCTCATGAATTCCTATTGCATCAATTTAAAAGTCAAAATGATACTATTGTTGACCGGAATTATTGTGTTTTTACATCTTTGAATTGTGGAACTGCATTTGACTGCCTTGTGTATTCTTCTGTAACGGAGACATTGTTAATGTTCCAGAGCAATGATATAATAATTTCCCCTCTCCTCTCTGTAGAGAAGCATTAGAAAAGAAGGTATGAAGAGAACTGGGAATTAGGGTGGGGTGAACTTAAGGACCGATTGTGGTAGATAGATAGATGGACAGATAGATGGACAGATGGACAGAATGAAAGATAGAATGAAAGATAAATAGGTAGGCAGAGAGAGACTGGACTAATCTAATAGAGAAAGTAAGGAATATGCAAAATGTTTGAGGTATTTCTAACATTCACCTCATTCTATATTATGACTACTGAGATATTACCATCATTCTGATACATAATATTTATGTTGGAATAATGCATAATAAATAACCTTTTATCGTAAAATAACAATAACTGTGTGTCCGCCTACTGTTTCTAGGGGCAAGGATCCCTACCTATATATAAAACTCCCTATGCAGCTGAGATACTCGTACAGGGTTATCTGACTCCCAACATTCCTTATCAGAATGAGCACAACTCATTAGAGTGAGGCATAAGAAACCCATGTCCTTTCTCTTTCTCTCTGAAGATGGTAAGCAACATATAATTCCTTTTGGGGCTTTTCAGCTGACTGGCAGTACAGTACTTTGTGACTTGTTCTTGATTGGTGAAGTGTGGTTGTACAGTGTGGGATATACAGGAAAAGTTTTGATGTGCAAGTGGAACAGAGAAGTCCCCTTAATGTGCTGCAGTGAACTTGAACTTGTGCATAAACGTGGGGTGAAGAGGGGTTCGAGATCCCTAAGCATTTATTAAATGCAATAAGGCAACCCAATGTTATCCAATGGAGGAGATAGGCCTTCTCGTAGCGAAGCACAAATTTAGGAGTTTTTCACTACCAGGACATGTAAAACGTAAAAACACATGCCCTGCTTTTTAAATACAATGCACCTTGCCCTGTTTAGGGCCTACCTTAGGAGTACATAGACTGTTTCGGGCCTATCTTAGTGGAGACATATGTTTTAAAAAGAAATCAGGCCTGCCAAAAGGTCTGTTTTGCCAGGTGGAATTGGCAGTTTTAAAACTGCACTGCAGGCTGCAATGACAGGCCTGAGACATGTTTAAAATTGCTACTTAAGTGGGTGGTACAATGAGTGCTATGTTTGCTTTGTTCACCCTAAGTTGGCAGGGTGCCCAGAGGTGGGTCCCTTGCTGTCTTTGCCACTGGATTAAAGCTAGCCTGGCTGATGAGGGGTGTTTCCCCGAAACCTGTCCCAGGATGCTTGTTTCCGGTCCAGGGAGGACCTGGCCTGGCAGTTCGGGCTGGACTGTTCCCATGAGGCACTGGGTCAAGACTGATCTGCATAAGGCTGCGTCCAAACTGGGTTGGCGAAGTGAGCTAAAGAACGATGATGGATTCAACCCAGATCTGTGACTGGGGGTGAGTGTCTGAAAAGTTTCAGCACTGAGTCCATCATCTCCTTGTGTTTTCTTTGTAGGCCCATTCGCAGCATTTAATTTACCTGCCCTTGGTACATGTAGTACAATATACTATGGACTTATAAGTAAATTAAATATGCCATTCAGGTGTAAGCCAATGGTGCCGTGTTTTAGGGAGCAAGCACAGGCACTGGTTAGTAGTGGTAAAGTGCACAGAGTTATAATGGCAACAAAAATGAAATTCAGAAAACAGGAGCGGTGAAGGAAAAATGTCTGGGGAAAACCATACCAAGGATGACAGGTCTAACACATATCTTATGAAGTGTCCAACACAGCACAAACAATGTTTATTGTATTTGCATTTATATAGCGCTTACTACCCCTGACGAGGCATCAAAGCGCTTTTTTCGGCGAGTAGCACGCTACTCCAGAACGTAAAGGATTAGTGGTGAATTAGTATACTGAAATATGAAAGTAATTTAAGCAGAAGAACCAAAAGTTTAATTCATTTACATGTTCTTTATTTTACAGAAAAAAACCTCCAAATGGAGCCAATCCTCGAAACTAAAAGGCATGCTATACTGGATAAAGTAAGAGTTTTTAAATTCTGTCTCGGGCTAAAATGTAAAGGAAATGTTCCTGTCTTACTACTGCTTTGTTTGTTTCAGTATGAAGTGCTTACTCAGATGAAATCCAGTTTTGAGAAACAGATGCAAAGGCAACATGAGCTCAGTGAGGTAAGTTGTTTTGTTATAGTCTGTGACAGTCTAAGTTGCAAATAACCTTTTGGGAAATGTACTATACTTGGCAATAGAGATAATGATAGTGTGGTGTCCGGTAGATTTTACTCTGCCTTGATGTATTTGGAAATGTCAGCTCATGCACTTATGGAGATTATGTCGGAGCAAGGACAGAATGGAGGACCAGTGCCCTCCTGCAAATTAGTCCAGAATTGTGTATCACGGTTACCAGGTACAATTATATCTTTTAGTGGAAGCAAATCCTGCCTCAGTCGGGGCCGATGTTTAGATAGACGTGCTTAATATAATCTCAGGATCAGAGCTCAGAATGCTGCACTGCAAGCTTGGACTAGAGCGCAAGCCGAGGAAGTTGGCACAATAATTTAATGTATGTTTACCTTCACCGAAGGTTTACATTGGGCACATAAGTTACACGCTAATAGAGAATACATCTTGCCCCCTCAAAAGAGAACAGAAATAATAAAATAACAACTGAGCAAAGTAATTATTGAATAATTTGAGAGAGGAATCATCCAGGAAATTAGCTAGGATGATTACTCACAGTCTTGAATCATTCTCCTTGACTGATTACAAATTCAGGCAAAATTATTAATTCTTCTAGCATGTGGAATCCGTTCCGCCTCTGTGTTCTGTGAAAGGAAGCTCAAGGACATCACATCTGTGTTCTGAAGAGTCCAAGACAAATCCTTCTACTTCCCTTGGCATAACATAAGGTTTGCATGAAGAAGCTCTCACCCAAACCACAGGGATCATGATCCAGTACAGTCGAAGGAATTTGAGTAGTAGATCTTGAAAAACTTAGCAACTCTTTAATCTCTAACATTTTCTGTTTTGAGGCATCACACTACTTTTATCGATTTTGACCACTTTTAAAGTCTTGCTAAAATTTGAATCACTTTTACTGGAAAGTTCTGATAAATACATTTTGGCCCATTACTCACTTTGCTCTAACAGACGTTTAGGGCAGTTCATTTCCTTGGACAGATTTTGTTTGGTCACCACTATGTTATTGATTTCCATAATGTTTCACAAAGACACCTCTGCTTCCACTAATAGCTTTTTCCTCAACCTCCATGGCCAAACTTGTGAGGACCACAAGCTATCCCTCACAAAAAGTAATCAAAAGAAATTATTGCAAACAGCCAAATGGATACTTTCATTGAGCTATTTATGAAATCATTCTACTTGACCATTATTTTGCGGGGTGCACAAAGCAGTGGGTACATGTTTAACATTATATTTCTTTAGGATTCATTAATGCAGTGGGGACATGTTGAATATGATATCTCTTGCCATCAGAGGTAAGTTGAACGCCATATCAGTCACCAGTGTTTCAGAGAAATATTCCTTATGGGAAAGGAAATCCCTAACCAGCTCAGTGAATTCCTTCCAACAAGCTTAACTTCAGTACACTGGGAATGGTCATTAACTAGCACTAATGCATAACCGAAATATGACGAAAGACTGTTAAAGAGGGTTGTAATGTCGAAAGGCAACTTCTTGCATGCATTTTGCAGACTAAATACTGGTCACAGAGCAGCAGTGATGGTTTTACAAATTTCTGTCACTAGAAGCAAAAACTTCACACCCTGTAACACACTCATCTATCTGTTAGTCCATGCCTGGCTTCCAAAAGTAGGTTTTCCAAACATTGATTAAAGAAGATGTGCTTGTGTGTCCTTAGTGTACTCTTGATAACATCTTGAAGCACACCTTCCAGAAGCACACACTTATCATTTGATCACCTAGTGTGCTTTCGCCTAAGATGGCGGTGCCGTAGCAGCTCCTTTGCATTGTTCTGGACCCTTGGCACAGCCATTATGAGCATCAGCATATGAAGATTCCCCAAAACTCAGCCAAGGTACTGATGGAGACTCAATAAACCTCTCATAAAGTCAACAGAACACCAGATTGGAAGCACTATCCTTGATCGAGCAGAGGTTCTAGAACTACTGCAATATCGCCATGGCCTTGGTTGCAGTGCTCTGTCCCGTCCTGCCGGTGGTCTAAGCCACTATACCCGCCCATCTCCGACAACTGCCCCAATTTCTCTGGATTACCAGGAATTAATCAGGACCCATCCTGCATGGCTTTCGTGTGTGGGGGCAGCAGGGTGTAGAGTTGGTGGTGCAAGCGCATTCGGGTGCAGTGCGCAAGATCAGGACTGCAGAGACCTGAAGGAACCTTACTGCTGATGCCCTGGGGTGCTCATCACGACCCCTCGACCAGGAATCGTAAATAAAGGGGGCAGGGGCTGGGTGACGAGGAGAAGATGTGATCCTGATGGTCACTGACACATGCCCCCAACCCCTCAGCAGATCGCTGACTTCTGTGACAGAGAACTATCGAAGGGACAAATTACAGACAAGGGAAAACACCATTTCAGTACCTTGGGGAGGTGATTTTGAGGGGACTACACTCCCGACCCTTATAACTGGTGAACATGAGCCTGGAGTTGGGTCCCTGTAAACCATTCGCCCCAGTGCATTATCCCTGGGGGACGGAATGCCAGGCAAACCTGGCATCCCAATCTGGCTGTGCTAAAGTGTCAAATAATAATCCTTTCTAAGCCCCCCACTTCTGATGTCCTTATACCGGGTAAACACGGAAGGCAGAATGTTGTGAAAGAAATTAGCTCCAGGCTCTCCCTGAATAAATGTGGGTAAAGGTAATCCTTCACTATCATTGCTCAAACTAAACAAGCCATCCAAAAGTGCGGACATCTCCAAATATTTGACCACCAGTTGATGCAAGAGCAACCCGAACACATCAGCAAGCATGGCCACTTACAGTGCTTTTCTGAAGATGATCTAAAAGCTTGCCTTACTGATTTGAATATAAATCTGGGAAAGACCATTGCAGATGTGTTAACTGCCTTAATGGCCTCCTGGGAAAAGATATGGCAGACATAGAGTCAGATACGCAGTTGTTGAACCAAAGTGTAGAATCAGCTGGAATTCAACTCCAAACAAATAACTCTACAGAACAGTTCTTCCACACTTCTTTCAGATATAGGGCTATTAATTAGCGAAGGGAGTCCCCCTACCAATGTCTATATACTGTTGTAAGATAATCTGTTCTCAACGCATGGTTGCTGTGGCATGAGCAGTAGGTAATCCCCAGAAAGGTGTATGGTAAGTTCATGCAGTACCAACAATTTTAGAGTCAAGAAAACATCAAGATAAAATTCACAAACTAATAATCATTTATTGAACACAAGGACACCAAGACCTTTGAAACTGTTTAATGGGAACCATAGATACAAATTTCTGAAGTTTTAAGGCAAACAATCGCTAGAAAATGTCAGCCACCATTGAAAAACAGCAGTTCGCAGTTGACCCGGACCTGGGCACAAATTCATGCATGATGGAGCAGAGGTCCCATACATCCAGCAGGTCATCCCTGTCAAAGGTTTTACCGTTAGACGTATTCTCCGGCTGCTTCTTTTAGTCAGTCCTGAAGCCTTCTACCTCTTCAGGGAGGCTTCTGGACACTAGGTCCCTCTTCAGAAAGGTCTTCTGCATGGTGTAGTCCTCTTTAATCAGCTAGGCCCTCTCGGAGTCAGGAGTCCTTCTGCTTTTTTGTGTCCCTGAAGCAGGGGCCCTACAACTTGACCCTTGGAGAGCAGTTCCAGTGCCAGGGTGGTATTTGGAGTTAGTAGTTCTAAATACTGGGTGAGTCCTCTTCTTGAGTCCTCTTCTTCCAGCAGGAGTCAAAAGTCGGAAGTCTTCTTTCAGCAAGGCCCTATTCTTCAGATGCAGCCTTCCAAGTTCCAATAATGAACTGAGGAGATGGTGGTGGAGGTGCCAGACTTATCCTGTGCTCTAGCCGGTGATTGGAGAAATGTTACCACTGAATCATATCTATTTTACAGCCCCCCACCACCACCTTGTGCAGCACTTTCTCTTTGCCTTATGGTAAAATTACCCAACAGACCCAGTTTCAAGATGCAGAAATCCAGCTACCATGAGGCAGGCCTGTCTTCATCACCTAAGCCATTCCTGTATTTAGATGATCTCTCCTTAAAACTGGTTTTGCATCCTAGTATGACTAGAGCCTGGCTGTCTGGGAGAATCTGATAAGCCATCATTGGCATCTCCAAGTCAAGATGTTGTACTAAAGCTGCCCTTTGTTCCGCCATCTGTTCTTCTTCACTCCTAGAAAGGAAATCCCTGATAAGTAGTCAGCAGTTAACACCCATTTGCCCTTCCAGTTGTCAGAGGCAGACCATTGTTCTCTAAGCCAGAGTTGTTAACTCTCCCTGCCAGAGATGTCTATTCCGGCTCTGGAGGTATGATGACTGGCTGAACTGGTTTTAGGCCAGTTCTGGCTCCGGCGACCTAAAATAATTTTTTATAGTTACTTTTCTGTTTAAGTTATAAAAAAAATGATTTCACCATTAAACCAGGAAATAAGATTGATATATTTGTGTAGCCTTTTCTTAAGCAGAGATACGGAATTAAAATTGTAATCCTATTTTAAGTTTAATTGTGGAAAAGTCTACAGAGGCCTACTTAGTGAAATAGCTTTGGGGATTTATATCATTGTGAGGGCATACTAACCCCAATATGTAATGTCATATATTTTTATATATTAGCACCTTGCCTTTTGGACTTGCATGTCACATTTTAGAAATGACTTGTGAATATATAAAAATAGACTTGTTCTACATGGCAAATAAATGTTCCCTTCCCACTGTCACTGCAGTGCATTTAAACTGCAACTCACAGGGCACAATGGTACTCCTGCTAGGCATATATTTTTGTCATATGTGGGTGATGTAAATAACCACTGTAGGCTACATATGACATTTAATTTCCCATGGTGCAGACTCACTTTAAGCACCATTTGCAATGGACTTATAGGGAAGTTATATAGGCCAAATAGGGAGCTCCAGTGTACAGAACATGTTTTTTAGGGGAAGCACAGGCACTTTCCTACTGTTGACCAGTGGTAAAGTGCACAGAGTTCTAAAGCCAGGACCCACAACAAAAAATGGGGTAATTTCTTAGAACCTCAATGCTCACCTCTGAGCACAGGGCAAACAGTTAAAAAATAAATGTCAAGATTTTGAAAATAGGTGTCAGTGACAGCATCAGTACCCGCAACTTTGAAAAAGGAGCAGAAAGCGATATTGTCAATGTTTACCTGAAGGCCATCTTTAAGAAGATACTTCAAAACCCCCAAGAAGCTAGAATTGGCATTGTAATAGCTCATAGAGAAGAGAGGAAGCTTAAAGATCCATCCTCCTGAAGAGGGACATCATAGTAAAATTGTCTGATTACAGAAATAAAGAAGCAACTATGAGAAATATCATACAAATAGAACAAGTTCAATGCAAGAATTCTAAAATTCTCCTTTTTCAGGAACTTGCAACTTTATACTCCAGAAGAGACCTGAGCGCAATCACACAAATATTAAACGATGAACAAATTAAGTGTTGAGGGATCTACCCAGCCGCTCCTTAATTACTCTGGAAGGGTACTGAAAGAGTGATCGCAAACTTGGAAGAGGGTCTGAAGCTTTTGAGACCAGAAAGCCCCTCAGCACAAGGGAATTACCATACTGGGCCAAGACTTGGCAGACTAGAGGCGACCACTAGGAGAATAGAAACAAGCCTTCCTAGGAAACAGACAAATACACAAGAAGAAAGAGAATGTGACCTTTCAGACACTATACCTTAGATGCTTTTAAACAATCCAAATGGGAGAGAAGAAAAGTGACTATTTCAGCAAGCGATGGCATACTACTTCTTGGCGAGAAGGTGAGGGTTTAAAGGGTCGGGATGTCCGAAGGCTTCTTTGCCGGGACTGAGTAAATAGTTTGCTATCGGTGTGTCTAGAACGAGGTCCGAGAGGCGCGAAATCTCAGATCCTTTAGGAACAGTTTTTGAACTAAGATTAGTGCGCCTGGCACCGTACATTCACATACGTCGTGAATCTTATACCAACGTATGTTGTTGGAGTTAACCTTATGTTAGTTCTAGGACCAATTCCAGTTATTTTTCATTTGTTAGTTCTCACATCTTTGGATACATAGATGTATCCATATATAACCTCTGATAAGTGTACGGCAGGTGACATATTAAGTCTTTTGGTGGACAGTTGTACCATTCAAATTAATATCATTTAATATTTTAGCGGTTGAACCCCCCCCCACCCGCCTTTCCCCCCCAAGAGGAGGCAAGAAACTTTATTTGTCATCAGGACCCTGACATCATATTATTGCAAGAGACAAATCTCCATTGTAAAGGCCAATTCAGAATGAAAAAACAATTCTACCTCATACAATTATATGCCTTGCCCGTCTCCAAAACTGTAGGTAATACTGGGGGGTGGACTTCAGTTTGGCCTTGTGTCAGAACGCCGTTCAGAGGGCCATGGGGCAAGTAGTAGCTACTGGACCCATCCGTTGAGGCTGAAGCCTTTTACTCCTGATGTCCTGGGGCCCAGCCTATTATTGATGCTCAGCAACTGGGCCAAGTACCCCTTCAGCACTTGACTCTCAGGAATAGCGTGGTCCCAGCAGTCCAAGGCTCCCTCAGGGGGAGATGGACTCAGGGGGGGTGGACATGGGCTCATAACTCAAAGCAGTTACAGTAGCAGCAATAAATGATGATCCAGCAAAATACTTTCAGCATAAAAGAATTGTTTTATTTTGCCGCTAACAAAACAAAGGGAAATACGACTTTCAGAAACAACTACACAGTGATGATTACTGTTCACACCGTGGCAGCACCTGCTGGCACATGGGGTCGCTGATCCCTCACTGGAAACAGGCTTTGGTCAGATCAGCACAGCGATATTCAGGACTTGCTTCATGACAGCCCTCCTCTGCCATATTTGTCCCACACACGGGCAGCAACACGATTGGTGCAGCAGCCGTTTCCGCCCACCTCACTCAGGGAGCCCACTCGACAGGATTTCCCAATGGACCACGCTTCCTCCAGCGCTCTCCTCTTGCCAAGAGCAGGGCACACTGATCTTGCCAAGGAGGCAGGCTCCAGGATTCAGGGTAGGTGGGCTTTGATTCCCTGGGGGATGTCCCCTTACCCAGCAGAAAGGCTAGCCGGTCTTGGCCCCCAGTCCTGGTTACAGCCATAAGTCTTTCAAAGGTTCTCCTTCTTACACAGCCCGACTGGCTGCTTGACAGTTGACATTTTTGGGGGTCTCAAGCTCTGCTTCTTATAGTCCTTTTGCAGACACCACATTTTATTTAAGGTCTGAGACTTTGAAGTTTATGTTGGGAGTCTGCTTCCTTTTAAGGTGCCCACTCCTCTGCCCTCTCTTCCTCTAGAAAGCAGTCTGCCACAACAGGAGTGACTGCAAAGCTGATTGCCCCACTACACAGGCCATGGGAGTGACTACAGTTCAGACCTGGATGTCGGCTACCATGATGTGTATCAAAAGGTTAGCCCAGCGCCTCAGCTCTAGATTTTATGATTGTCTTATCTTCTTCCTGAGTTGTGCCCCAGGCCCCTTCCTTGTGACCTCTCTCTGAATCAGAGAGCACCCTTTGAAGTGTACGGGGAAAGCCTGGTTATCCCCTCTCCAGTGTGTTCTACCCTGCTTATAGGAAGGTAACAGTACACATCTGTCTGGGGAGGAATCATCTACCTCCTCTCCATGTTTCATCATACAGCCCTGGATTTCCAAAATGCAACCCATAGTCTGCCATATATTGTCCCATTCACAGGCAGGTATACATCCATTTCACGTACATGTACTGCACTGTATCTTTCATGTACTGTATCACTCACAGGCACACATACACCCAGCACATGCAATCAACATGCACACACTGCACAGTTCTGCATTATCCCTGTATTGTGCCCTTCCCAGTCACACATTTACCCAGCACAAATGCACCACTCATGTGCTGTGTAGCACTCCATATCAATTTGATGTAAGTCAAGGGGCGAGTTAAGCACACAGAAGCAGAACTGTGAAGAAAAGAGCCTGTAGGCCTCACTTCAGTGACACAGGTTAAAAAGGGCCTGTTCCCTTATACCGATCACTACCCCGTATGCTGCCAACTCTGCGCTTGTGCTACTTCACTCCTGGTAAAAGAAGTAGGCTTTTACCACTGAGTGTAGCGCTTTTTTTTTTAACCCCTGCTGGTTCAGCAAGACCGCAATCCGTGAGACAGGCCTACGTCATGGTACACACACATGATTCATGTTTGCCTATGACAACAAAAATCAACATAAGGGAGCCAGACTTCAGTACAGTTGGGGCACTCAGGACAGGGGTGCACATCTGTTACCACGTGGAGGGCTTTTCTGTGCCAGCACCTTATAGAATGTTCAACAACAGGGGTGGCATCAAAGGGACTACAGAGAGTCTTCAGTGAGTGGGGGCTAGAAGACATTTAGCGGGCCTTGTTTCTAGATGCAGACGACTTTTCTCACATGCACAAAACATACTCCTTTATTGATTACATCTTTATTTCTCAAAACATAATGTGTAAATTGCATTCAGCAGGCACAACAAATATATTGATCCCAGAACATGCTCTTGTGGATATCATATGGCAGCAAGAAAAAGGAAGGAGGAGAAGTGCCACACTGGCGAGTTTAAACATCCGGTACAAAAGAAGGAATTACACCAACAAAAGCACAGAATTCCTACAATTTAATATAAAAGGAGACCCCTCCCTGACAACTCAATGGGATGCATTTAAGGCAACATTAAAAAGGGAGGCGATTGCAAAAGTAGCTGGTAAGAGAAGGGAGAGCGAGTTACTTGGGTATAGGTTAAGTGGGCTAAGAGACCTCAAAATACTAGAAGAGCAAAATACCCCCTAATAAATTGTCGGCTCCGGTATCCCACCTTCTATGAGAGAAGTCAACGTTACTGTCATTCATAAGCCAAGAAAGGACCCACAAGAATGTTTGGCCTGTCGACCAATATCCTTATTGTGATGCTAGCAAACAGACTAGCTAGACTGACACCTTTCTTGGTAGAATAAGGTCAGGTGGGTTTTGTAAAAGACAGGAAAGGCAGTGATAATGCGAGAAGAGTGGCACACCTAATAGAAATGTTTCTCAAAGAAGATTCTGAGCCTAGAAGCAGAAAAGGTGTTTAAAAGAATTTACTGGAAATACCTGGAAGCAGTCATAAGGGAGCTAGGACTTGGCCCAAGGATGAGAGAGTGGATTATTGCAAATTATAAGGCCTCAGAAGCCAGGGTACGAGTTAATGACTTGGCATCACATAATTTTGCCTTACAGAGAGGGACAGGGCATAGGTACCTTTTTCCCTACCTCCTTTTTGATCTAGTGTTGGAGCCTCTAGTGATTAAAATATGCAAGCATGGCACAATTACAAACTTACATTTGGAGGGTAGCAGGACAAGGTGGGCGTCTTTGGCGATGATAATCTACTGACATTAACAAATCCAGAGGTCTTACAACCTGCTGTCGCAGAGGTCCTGGGAGAATTTGAGAAGGTGCAAGATTCAACTTTAACCAGCAAAGAAGCTAAACATTTACTATCATAGGAAATGAGATGCAACAAACTGTCTCTACATTTCCCTTCTGTTAAGACCTCAGTTAAATACTTTGTCCTGCACTTAACTAATAACATTGAAGATGATGTATGGCCAATTGACTGAAACTACAGAGACAAGTGAAGAGAGTTGGCTGGATGGGATTCCATTATATATGTGTTGGTTGGGTCGAATACAAGCCCTTAAGATGAAAGTAATACCCTACCTTCTATGCCTCTTTAACACTCTCCACGTGGCAATTCCTGAGAGCAGAATAAAGTCCTTTCATGAAGATCTAATGTCATGCATCTGGACAGGTGGCAGAACTAGGGTTAGCGCGAAAATCTTAATGGTTTTTTGAGAAAACTGAAGACTTGCCCATCCTGGCATACAACTGAGCAGTCCATTTGAGTGATTATTGAGTGGACAATGAGAGAAGCAGAGAAAAGGTGGATATCCATGGATAGAGCGATTGTCAGGAGATTCCCCAGGGCTGTTAGGACCCCAACAACCCCACAAAACATACTTATCCACCTGAGTAAAATTGGGGAATGCGATAGAGTGACAAGAAGGGAAAGATTAACAATTTTTCCAGTTTCCTAATCCTCCTATCTATGAACACCTATCTTGTACATCAGCAGTGCAGGGTGAAACATTTAAATAAATGTTTAGCAGTAAGAGATAACGATATGTAAGAGGGGCTTTGGAATGTTTGAAATGGATAGACTGTAGTATTCTCAATTGACACACTGGCTCTGAATCAAACCTGGAGCAATAAGAGACCTGCTCCAAGATGAGAGAACTCCCCATGGACCAGAGGCATGACTACAGTCCTTTAAAACAGGACAGGGGAGAACCCATAGAAATACCAGAAAAAGTTGGCCCAGATTTTAAACAGAGAGATTTCGGAAGATGACTCCAAAGGCAAATGGCAAGACATCCCTAAAACTCATGAAAGTATCCCCCAAATGTAGTCATTTTACATCTTATATCATCGGTATATGACCACTAGAGGGGTTACAACAGATTCTTCTGATAGTTGTTTAAAATGTTTGGAGGAGCGAGGCTCCATACTATGCGTTTGGTGGGATTGCCCTATCCTCAAAATCTTCTGGAAAGAGGCAACGATCCAAGGGCATTGGGGTTTGACATACAGGCAGATCCAGGGCTGATGTTAGTGAGTATACCACATAGAGACCTCAAAGAGATAAACCAAGCTAACAAAGCATTGTGGTGGCAGATGCTAGGGGCAGCCAGTACGTTGATAGCCTTGTTTTGAAGAAGAGCCCCCAACCTTAGTGCAGTGGTTTGGAAAACTCTTGCAGTTGTTGGCATGTGGAAAAACTACCACATGATCTTAAACTGTCAGAGTGGAAAAGTTCAACATTTTGATCACCTCTTATAATATACTTGTCTAGGATCACACATCGCTGTTTCACACCCACTATAATGAGGATCCTGCAACTATTGAATTAATACCAGAAAGAACAAGGAAAGACAACCTATATACAATAGGCTTTGTTTGGAGGACCAACACTTTATTTTATTAAAACTGATGAGTGCACTTTCAAGTCATAAAGGAGCCTAAGAATGGGGAGAGACGGGTTAGGGGGAGTAGGTTAGTTAATTTTCTAGGGGATGTCACTTTCTTGTTGTACTCCATATTTTGATTTAAAACAAATCTCAATAAAAGATTTGAAGAAAAGATACCCTTCCATGCAACGAACACCTACCATGCACAACTCAAGACTTTCATAAAAAAATGACTTAAATTAACTTTCTAAAGTTCTGCCTTTAGGATTTCATATAATTGCTTCTAGAAAGAAAGTGTGTATTCACCACAATGCAATACAAACATTTAAAGTACTCAAATCCCCATAAAAAGAAAGGTTGCCACTGTTCATTTTGGCCATCTCCTTTGGTAAAATCCATTTTGAGGACTTTAAATCCTCAGTGGTAGATCATCTTGAACCAACCTATCTGACCTTTTTTGCCGTTTGTTTCTGACACTAATAAGGGCATATCTAACTTTTTGCTTAAGGGATTTAGCATCTTTTTTTTTAAACAGTTCTATAAAATCGCCTAACTTACCTATCTTATTACAGCATATCGGAGGGTACAGTTCAAAAATCTAAATGCTCAAACCTACATCCTTCAATTTGTTTTAATAATTTTTGGTTCCTCCAACCTAGGATACTCACACATTTGAGTCTTATATATATTAAACCACACCAATCTACCCTTACTCATAACTTAGTCAGCTGTGTAGCTAATGAATCCAATGGCGTGACTCTCAAATAAACTATAGATACATTTGGTTCAAACAAACTATTCCCAAAACATCTGTTTAAGTTTTCATTGGTGATAAAGGTTTATAGTATCCCGAACTTGCAATGACATGAAGCTTCATACCTAGCACTTGCAATGAACACACACTTGGAATTGTCTCCTCACCACCACAAATTTTAGCCACACTATAAAGCATTAAAGCCATACTGCAATTTACCTCTTCCTCATCCCTATTATTAGAATAATGCAGACCTGTTCTCTGGATTTAGAGTACGTTCTTCCATCCTTGCATACCTTTGCAAAATGTCCCTTACCACTGCATGCTATGCGCTCCCTAATTCTGGTAGGACAACCATTGTAAGAACCTAAATTTAGTAAACTACCACAGTGGTGCACTCTGGACTCCTTCGAAAGCTTTGGTCCATAATTATTACTATTAATACTACAGTTTTCTCCATTTCCTCTGCTCCCCTCACCTTCCAATTCACTTTTACCTTATTGTCCGGGTAGACAGACTATTTTATGACTGTAGCAGAGGTGATTACTTCTAATGTGAGATCTTGCATAATCCAGAATACTGTTTATATTAGTATTTATTTAGAGCTGGTTTCTGAGCCAGTTATCTAAAGTTGCACCAAAATTACAAGTATTAGCCAGACCTCTCAGAGCAGTTAAAAACTCGTGGAAACATAAATTATCCCTTTGATGAACCTTTTTGAGGTGATGTTGATCCTTAGCTTAAAACACTTTTCCAGTCCAGCAAGAGTTTCTTCAAAATTGTTCCAATCAACTTCTCGTTCTCCTGGAACAAATCTTGACAAGGTAAAAAGAAAATCCTGACCTTCCGAATCAAGACAGCACAAATGAACAGCTTTCTTGCACTCTGTATATTTTATCAATTGGTATGTGGTGTTATTTCTCTTTGTAGGGCTCTCATATCACCCAGGAGGGTATCTTGTCACCTGTGAAGGCGGGTTCCTATTGCAAGGTCAATGTTTTTAGTTTCTTCTGGGAATTCAAGGATGAAGCTGACAGCTCTGATGTGATAGGAGAGTTTGTTCCAAGGTTTGGGGGCGAGATAGGAGAATACTCAACCTCCGACACTGGCCCGTCAAATGCATGGGATGTGGGCGAGAAGCAAGCTGCCTGAATGGAGGTGTCTTGCTGCTGTGTGGAAGAGGATGCGCTTGTTGAGGTATGCTGGCATTGGTTGTGGAGTGCTTTGTCGGTGTGTAAGAAGTTGGAAAAGGGCATTTGTGTGGGTTGGGAGCCAGTGGAGGTCTTTGAGGTGTTTGGATATGTGTGTGCGGTGTGAGAGTTTGAGTGCAAGTCTTGTGGCTGCGTTTTGTACAACTTGGAGACCTTTGGTGAATTGGACAGTGATGTCAACATAGAGTGAATGCCTGTAGTCGAGCCTGCTGTTGACAAGGGCTTGCATGATAGTTCCATAAGTGTCCAGAGGAACCATTTGAAGTAGTCTGAGCAGTTTTAGGGTGTAGAAGCGACTAAGATGACTTGATTCACTATGGGCCCACTGCTGTCGATCACGATACCCAGGCTTCTGACTGCATTGAATGGGCGAGGAGTCAGACTTAGCTTGGTGGGCCACCAACAAGGGAGACCAGAGAGAGGTGTCTTTGCCAAAGAGGACCACCTATGTTTCATTGCTGTTGTGCCTGAGACAGTCTTTTCATCCAGTCTTCTACTGTGGACATGCCTCTGACAAAGTTGGCTTTGGTGGTGGAGGTGTTTTCTGATTGATTAGGAGCTGATTGTCTTCCACATAGGAAATTATGTTAAATCCATGGGAGTGGATGATGCTGGTGAGGGCATTGAAGAGATATTGAAGAGTGTGAGGATTAAGCAGAAGGCTTATAGTACACAGCAGGTCAGGCTGGCCGTTTGGGTGTGTCCTGAGAGGAACAAGCTGATTCATCCTAGTACCAGACCTAGAATTCCAGCCTCATAGAGGCATTGGATGAGAATGGTGTTTGAGATTGTGCCAGTTGCTGCCAAGTGGTCTAGAAAGATGAGTGCTACTGTGTTCATTCTGTCCATGATTGGGTAGATGTCATCGGTGGCAGCGATGAAGGCTCTCTCTGTGCTGTGGTTGAGTCTTATTCTGGATTGGAAGGGGTCCCGGAGGTCGTTCGCATTGAGGTAATTAGTCGGACGGGCATTAATTAGATTCTCCACAACTTTGGCCCGGTACAGGAGGAGGGGGATCGCTCTGTAGATGGCAAAGGTCATTCCAATCATGGTAAGATATGTTAAAAACGCAGGCTACCATGGAATTGGACTTTCACTTTTATTTTGGAAGATTTTATGGGGCTTCAATCTGCTTTGTGAACTGCATAAAATGTGGAATTTTCCTTTACTACCAGTAAAACAGAAGTTTCCTGTTCAGGGATTTTGTGCACATCACAAAACAAATGCATCCTGAAGAGAAGACCTTCAACAGGTTAAGCATGGAAAAGTTATTTGCCAATTTGCCTTTTGTCAGAATATTTTTGCGCATCATAGAGTGACGCAGATCAAAACTCTAGTTGAAATATTTGACTGCTTTAAAACATATATTGCTTAAACAAAGGTGTGTGCACATCAAGAAAAATTCACATTACTCCAAGTATTTATACTGAAACCAGAAACATGCACATGCATCACAGAAGCACACAGAAATTGAGTAGCTGAATACATTTCTCCAAATTGTCCAGCAAGCTAATGGTACACACAGCTACGTTCATTATTATGAGCCAAAAGATATCTTCCAGGCCAATAACAAGGTTTAGAACAAAGGGCTGCCTACTCATTTGGTACAAAGAGAAAAGCATGATGTCCGGAAGGGCCCCTCTGACTTATTGCTATTGGTTAGCTGGACTGGACTATCGTCCAGAAAATCATCATAGAAGCTTATTCATAGGAGTATAGGAGTTTGGCCACCCCTCTCTTGTGGAAGAATCAGTTTTGTAGCTTGGGAAAAATGTGGATCTTCAGGCAAATATTTTTTTACTCCTAGCCCTAGAAACTGAGTATCTGAGTTCAGCAATAACTGTCATTGCCAGTGTGGAAAATGAGCCGTGTCAGGTTCTGTTGTGTAAGTTATTGGAATTAAATATTGCATTTGTTAGGGCAAGCGTTAAGATGCAAGTGCTCAAAGCGTTTTCAGATTCAGAGCACAGAACGTTCCACACCAGGCTTGATCAAGAGGGCAAGCCAAGAACACTGGAACAAGAACTTCATTTTTATTTACTTTCAGCAAATTTACATTAGGCACATAAGCTACTTGCTAATGAAATGTTACTGTCAGACTTAGTTCGAGGGCGCAGGGCAAGTTGGGGCTTCTTGGCCACAGCCTGGGGCTCTCGATCCTTTTGCCTTTGATGTCCTGGGGTCTTTCCTACCTTGACTTTGCAGTCTAGGCCAAGTACAACAGCTTCAGCACCTATCTCTCATTGGTAGTGATGGCGGGTGTCAGAGAGGTTAGTGTGGTACTACAACAAGCTCGGGACTGAATAGACACCCAACAGTTTAATACATTTATTTTCCAGCCCATTGTTTATCTTTGGAAAAGAGAAGTACTTTGAAAGCATAATGCAACTCAATACTACAAAATGTTGCAGACACTCAGAGTCTCTAGTGTAGGACTACCACCTTCCGGTGTGGATGCCCAGCCTGCCCCACTTCTTCTTAAAGGCACCCTGATCTGGGTCTTAAGCACAGGTGCAATGTTGTCCCCTACCCTGTCTGGTAGGCGTAGTCCAAGCAGAAGTCTGTGGTAGGCCAGTCTGGTGTTGCCAATTGAGTTGCTTCATAGTACGTCAAGTTTTAGCGTCACCTTAGTCTAATCGAGTGCACTTATGGTCAGCCACACAGTTTCTCTGGCTCACAGTGGGCAAGGGACTCAAGGCAGCAGGTACACTTACAACTGCATAGTCTGCTTAGACATACTTTGGGCAGGTACCACGAGGCTAGCCGCAGCAAACTCTGTTTTGGCACTCTTGGGCAGTGCCATGGGCTTTATATAGGTCTCTTCTCTGTGGTGCAGACTGCACGGTCACCTTAGGGGCAAGTACCATGTCTACGACAGCAGAGTGAGTGAGTTAATCCCTCGGGGACACTTCAGCAGTGCCTTAAATCCTCTATTTCGGAGATAGTGACCGCCTTTAAGCTGGGAGTATGCCAGTCACATTTTCAGGATTCTCTGTTAAACAGACCCACAGCACTGGTGTCAACTGCTTTTGCCCATGCCAGTTGTCAGGGTTGGCTCGCACTTTCCCTCTTATTCCAGTCAGGGCTCTCCAGCCAATCCAGGATAGGCAAATAGCTCTTTCTCCACAATAGACTCCAGATGATGTCCCCTCACCTCTGAGACGCAGGCTGTAAGGTAGACACCAGCTCAGGTTGCACAATAGTCCTCTCTGTACTCTCTGGAACACCCCCTCCTTGATCAGGGAGAACTTGGATCTGGAACAACAAGTGGGTCAACATCTCTCACTTATACTGATACAGAAGACAGAATGTGTATTCTCTGTCTGCACTTTTAGAACATCTTTGGGTTAGTTATTCTTCCATGTGTCCTTCTCAGTCTGTCTTCCCGGCTCAGCCTTTGTCTAGAGTGATTCTACTCACTGCAGGGTCATCTCCAAATTGAAAAACCCCACAACAGAAGCTGAGAAATGTGAGTAGCTTGCATCTGGTCATCAACAGCCACACCTGACCGTGATCAGGAAAAGAGACAAAAGGCTGATCCTTCTCACTCTAAACTATAGGAGCTGTAGCCCTATCCCACATCCCTGCTTTCCACAAAATGGCAGTACTCGGGAAACTGATCAGCACTCCTCATCAGCAAACAGATCTTATTGAATTTTTATCTGGAGCCTGTCTCCTCTTCCTCTTATTCAGTGGGTCAGTTGGTTTCCTCACTCTAGTCCCAGGTAAATCAGAAGTATACTTTTACTGTTTGCAAGTAACTTCACCTTCTCCACTCTGCTACATTTATACAATGTGTGTAATACGCAGACCACACACATACATACATACACACCCATGCAAACTGGATATTAGTGCAAGGATCGGGGTTCACCTGTGGCACAAGCACTAGATTTGTAAAAATGTTTGCTCACATTGGGTGTTCTCCCACCACCACCCTACATGCTTGATCCCATGTCAGGGAAGTAGTCTTTTGCCACTATGGACAGCGCTCCTGGTGTGCCTCTCCAAGTCCAAGACTGAACTGACGTCAAGGGACAGCCTAGGCCTTCGTTCACACATTAAATCAGCATAAGGTGGGGTCAAGGATCCAAACACCAAGATACCAGATACTCGCAGCTGGGCACTCAGGGCAGGGGACACAGCTGTTCACCATTAAGAGGAAGTTCCTGTCCCAACAGTTTTAAAGTAGAAAATGGTTCTCTGCATAAATGTTAAATGGCCCCAGCATGCCCTCTCCTTATTCTGCATGGTTGTCTGTTTTGCAGAGTGTGGCTTTATGATAGGGTCAGCAAGCAAGCGCCAAGGAAAAAAAGAACCGGACCAATTGGCTTGTGGTATTGGCCACCTTATTGAGAAATGGGCGTCCTGTTGTAATTGTTTTGTTTTTGCTAATGATGGTGGCGAGGGGGACTTATTCCCCTGAACAAAATCACTTGCAAAAGGCAGACACTAATAGTGGCACCAAAGAGTGAATGTACAATGGCTCTTGTAGTCCCTTAGGCCTAATATATAGGAAGCTGGCCAAGACGAGGCTTTCTTTCCTTCAAGAGGTATTGGGGGTGAATCAATAAAAATATTACCATTTAAACAGTTTCAAAGTAAAATGATGTAATGCTTGGAATTTAAAATTATTATACTGGAGCTAAAAAAAAATACATTATCCAGACTACACATAAAAAACTCTCAATGCAACATAACATGAGGAAATCTAAAAACAAAATTGTAAGGGGATACAATTTAATTTGAAAATGTTTAACAAAGCAAATACGATGGATACTAGTTTTAAGAGAAAGAAATATTGACTGGTATTAACTTTTGGTGCCATCTTACCCAAAGAGTATCTTCACCTGTTAGCTTAAATTTCTTAACCCTGTTGAAAAGCTTGAGATATGACCTGGTTTGTGGCATAGACAAACGGAGCCTGTCTAAGTTTGAAGGAGCTCCATTCTTGATGAGCAAAAGTTAGGTTCTGGTGGTGGGTAAAGTCACATGCTCAAGGGGGTTTGAGAAAGTTATTAGATATTTTAGTTTTATTTTAGTTTGGGATGCTTATCTAGGTCTTTTCGGTTAGCAGAGCTACCTTTTCTATTCAGGATCTTCAGAGCCTAGAGTTTCTTTGTTTAGGCTTTTCAACTATACATGTTTAGCTTGATATTTTCTCTGTGGGGAATCAAGTGGGACATACTCTCAGTGGTTTTCGGTGCAACTTCACTAATGCTGAAAGTATCCTACTGAATCTCCAGTTCTCAGGAACGTTAATTCTTTTTCAGGTTTAGACTTTAGTGCAACTCTTCTTCAGGCAACAACATAAGCATTGAGCCAAGGCCGCATTTTCAGTTCATTCTAGTGGACCGTATGCTTCTAACTGATATATTGCATCGTGGATCTACTACTTATGATTATCAGTTCATGGGAAGGTATGGTAAGTCATTGCTAGGTTTTCCTTAGTACCATGCCACCTTCAGAGGCTCTTAGGTTGCTTCCCCCAGTCTTGGAATGATGACAGTGCTGCAAAAAGGCCATAGCACAATCTGCCCTACACCAGGCCTTGCTGGATCGTCCTATGTTTGGGCCCTCAGACATATTTGCCTTTCATTCTTGTACATATTGGTCACTGTCAAGATGACATCAACCTTGATGTGATTACAATGGCAACCGGCAGCAATAGTTTTAAGAGGGCCCTAATCTCAAGAGGAGCATACATTGGCAGGACTCAGTGGCAAATGAATCTTGACCTAAAGGTGAGCCAAGGATTCCATGAACTCAGTGGTAGGGATAGCTTGGATGTCAGCTGAGTGCCAAGATGACCTCTACTGAAGAACTGACCAACATCATTGTGACCACAAGGTAAACCTATAATTAAAATTGTCCTCAATCTAGTGTTGGAAGATCCCCATCAGCCCAAGAAAGCCCCATCGCTGATGCATCTTTAGATGTGCCAAACGTCAAACAATCCCTCGAGTGCAACATGTCCTCATTGGTGAAAGAACCTTTGACCTGAGGAGGCCCCCATCATTGACTAGACTAGTTGGGCATCCTCTCTTTCCAACACTTGTTAAAAAGTGTCCAATAGTCTAGACATAAGTAAACTCCTCTGGCCCAAAGGCCACACTCCACCAGTTGTTGAGGGATTCCAGCAGAAAACTAGTCGTTGACATGAGAACAGGGTGGTCGAGAAGGAACATCATTTAGACCCACATCCTTATAACCAAAATGTGACTCTAGTTCATAGATGATGCAGGCACTGTTTATAATAAAGATGGCACAACAGTCTACTGTGGAGAAGTCTACATTCAAGTCTGTTGCCAGGATGTCTCCGTGAGGTAATGCATTTGCCTTGTGAGGACCGTTCCTTTTGTTTGTCAAGCCTACTAAAACAAGATGGAGATTGTTCTGTACCAGTTAACAGTGTGATAACCCTTGGCTTAAAATTCAACACTGCACTTGCAATTTTGTGTCAAGTGAATGAGATTTCTACTTCTTGTTTATACCACCTTAGGATGCCAAGGAAAATATATTCTCTTCCAGGGGATCCTCATCAATAGTCATAAGCACTGAATAGTCCTGCCATGCGCAGGGAACCCGGAGCACATATTAAATATTTTATTTATATATTACCTACTGGTGGTTGCCAGTAGGTAGTTATAGTTAGGACCATGTTTTCGTAGGAAAAGCGCTTTGTGACTTGCCTATATCTTCGGCGCCGTTTGACAAATCTTCAGAAAATATTCCCAAACAAGTGCCCCGTTGATTCTAGTTGTGCATGGAAAGGTTCGGGGCGATCCATCAAGCGGGGGCCGAGAAAAACGGTGAGTCGAAAAAAGTGTTTTTCTTATGTTAATTTCCATAGAGATTTGAGACACGACTACAGCCCGAACCGCTGGACGGAATTACACCATATTTGGCAGAAAGGTAGTTCTTGGTCCAGAAAGAACCCTTTTTTTGATTTGGTGTAAATCTGTTCAGTAGTTTTGACTTATTAAAATAAATCCAAATTTGTATATACAGGGATGGGGATCCTCCGAGGATCCGACCGTCCCCTTGTGAAATCTAATTGGCTGCCAATACTTCAAGCAGGAAGTGTTGGCAGCCATCTTGGGTCTCGGCTTCTGCTGTGTCCCACAAAAAACGTTAAAAAAAAAATAAAAGGGGGCAGAGTAGGAATACCATGACCCCTTAGCTAAAAAGCAGTTTTAAAAAAAAAGCTTTTTACTGCGGAAACGTGACAGAGCTGTGAATCAGCGGCAAACATTTTTAAAAATACAAGCGTGGGCTCCCACACTTATTTTAAATAGAGTCCCTGGGTGGCCAAGTCCCAGGGGTATTTTTTTATTTTAGAAAAGGAGGGGGGCGCTAGGGACCCCCACCCCTCCTAAGGCTAATTGAGCCACCACCTCCCCAGGGCTTTGTTTAAAATAATGGAGGGGGGCACTCGGACCCCCCTCCTGGACATCTAATGAGCCCTGCGGACCACCACCTCTCCGGGCTTTGTTATAAATCATGGAGGAGGTCCATACGGATCCCCCTTCCTGGGCTACTAGGAAGCCCTGGGGACCACCACCTGACCAGGGCCTAAACAATAAATAATACTGCGAGGGGGTCGCATGGCTCCCCTCCCGGGCCATATACGGCCCCAGGGATCATCACCTCCTCGGGGCCAGCCTGTTCTCCGAGCCGGCTCCTCCTATGTCTCGGGGTGCCCACCCTAATACATAGCTGCTTGCTTTTGCTTAGCAGGAGCTGACAGCTCCCGTCAAGCAACAGAAAACACTTCGGTTCCAGCGAGCGGGAGAGTTCAAAGTGCTCCCACCGGCTTTCCTTGCCCCCAGACATGCGGGCAGGGAAAGAGATGAAACTATTGCTCTTGCATACAGGGAGTTGCATTTCCAGCAGCTCCCTGTGTGCAATAGTGATGCTGGCTGCCGCAGGAGGTGGGGAGCCAGTTGGGACTGCGGGGGCCTTGAGGCTCCCCTGCGGTCCCCATCCATAGCTTCCAAGGTTTTAGTTTGCCTATGTGTGACATTTCCATATTCTCAAGGTACTTAAGTGTGGCATTTCAACAACTTATATGTGACACTTTGAGTGACACAGCACAAGTAAAACACAGCGGTTATGAGTATGCAAGGCAATCAATTTCTGAAAACCTTTCTGTGCAAAATAAAAGGCTTAAAATCTCAGCAAATATCATTAAGTATAAAGGCATGACTAGTGGGAGTTAGGAGTTCTTAGACAGTTTGGCCTTTTCCCTCTGGTGGAGGGAGGCCATCCGTCTCTTCACTAAAGTACATGTGATAAAACACAGCAAGTTACAGAGTAACCTATCCACACATTCAGAGAATCAATGTTGTTCATCACCATCATCCATTAACATTTTAGAGCTACTGAGCGTCTTACCTTAACAATAAGAAAAGAATAACACTGGTTTGGCATTTTATTTAATGCATGTGCATCCTCATCCTGAGCTTGGAAAGATTAAAAACGTAAGGCTTAAAGTTACAACTGCAACAGCACCTCAAACAAAGCAATCGATTGCGAAGAGCTAATAACACCATAACCACATGATCATAACAAGCCCTTGTCTTGCCAGATCTATAGCAGCTTTACCTCTCCTTGACCCTGAGGTGAAGCTCGTTCACTGACTGAATACACAGAATCAACATGGGCTGACGGCTCGTATTGGCTGCAATACTGCCATAATGAGAGTGCCTTGAGCAATAACGCAAGCGTTGAGGACCTTTAATTGCATTACATTGCTTTTCAGTGTGGTAATGCAGGAACTTGCACTTAAATGTGTTATCTTAACCCATGATGCGTGGCACTTGGCAGAGTTGCCCATCCTGCACACTGGGTGCCCTGGCTAGGACCAGAGCTGCGCAAACAAATGATGGATGGAATGCTGAATAAATCATACATTCACCCCCAGTCAAGAGATCTGGGTTAAATCCATCGTTCTTTTGCTCACCGTGCCACCCCAGTTTAGATCCAGCCATATGCAAATCAGTCTTGACCCTGTGAACAGTCCAGACCGAACTGCCGAGCCAGGTCCTCCCTGGACCGGAAACAAGCATCCTGGGACCGGTTTCGGGGTATTACCCCTCATCAGCCAGGCTAGCTTGAATCCAGTGGCACAGTGAGGAAGAGACCACGTCTGGGCATACACATCCTACTTATGCCAAAAAGTGCTATTCAAACAAATGATGGACAGAATGCTGAATAAATCATACATTCACCCCCAGTCAAGAGATCTGGGTTAAATCCATCGTTCTTTTGTTCATCATGCCACCCAGGGCTAAATGGCCGGGCCCCGGGGCCAAAATCGGCCTGGGCCCCAGAGCCGCACATCTCCCCTCCCCCATTGATTAAAGGCCAGGCCTTGGGGGGGATGGGGTCCTCACGGTGATATGTGGCCAGGGAGGCGGGCTCCCCTTCCGCTTTAAAGAATGTATTTAGCCCCGGGAAGGGGGTGGTCCCAGGGGCCGGGGGATCCATGTGTACCCCTGAATAATTTTTAAGTTGGCCCAGGGGAGGTGTTGGTGGTCCCGAAAGCCCCAGGAGGGGTGGTCTCTGTGGCTCCCTCCTCTGGTTGAAATAAAGCCCCGGGAGGTGGCGGTCCCTGGGGCTCTTGGCGTTCAGTGGAGGGTGGTCCTTGTGGTCCCCCTCCTTAATATCAGTAGAGCCCCAGGGAGGTGGTGGAGCTCCCCGGGGCTCTTAAGAGGCGAAACGGAGAGCAGAAAAACAAGCATTAAAGACAAAACAGAGGGGAGAAAAACTAGCAGGAAAGGCCAAACGGAGGGCTGAAAAACTAACAGAAAAATGCAAAACAGAGGGCAGAAGAACTAGCAGAAAAGGCAAAACAAAGAGCAGAAAAAGCAAAGCAGAGGGTAGAAAAACAAGCAGGAAAGTCAAAACAGGGGAGAAGAGGGCAAAACAAAGAGTACTCGGACACTCGCACACCCACTCCCAGATCTACTCAGAGACTCATGCACCCACTCACAGACCCGCTCAGATACTCATGCAACCACTCAGAGACTCACGCACCCACTCACAGACCACCTCAGAGATTCATGCACCCACTCGCAGACCACCTCAGAGACTCATGCACTCACAGACCCACTGAGAAACTCATGCACTCACTCACAGACCCACTGACAAACACATGCACTCACTCACAGACCCACTCGTTCACTCATGCACCCATTCACAGACCGATTGAGACTCTCACGCACCCACTCATATACCCAGTCTAAAGCTCATGCACCCACCCAGAGATTCATGCACTCACTCACAGACCCATTCACACTCACTTAGAGACTCATGCACCCACTTACAGACCCACTCAGACACTCATGCACTCACTCACACAGTTATGGAGGCAGTAGCAAACCCACTCAGTCACTCATGTACCCACTCACAGACCCACTCAGTCACACACCCACTCACAGACCCACTCAGACACTCATGCACTCAGTCACACTGACTCACATTGTCATGAAAGCACTCACAAAACCACTCAAACACACACACCTACTCACAGACCCACTCAGATGCTCACAGACCCACTCACCAACCAGCTCAGACTCACAGACCCACTCAAAGACCCACTGAGACACTCACAGACCCACTCAGAGACTCACGCACCCACTCATAGACTCACTTAGAGACTCACGCAACCCACTTAGACTCACTTAGAAACTCCTGCACCCACTTACAGAACCACTCGGACACTCACAGACTGACACACACTTATGGAGGCAGTCGCAAACCCACTTAGACACTCTGACACCCACTCACAGTCCCAGACACTCACACACCCACTCAGATGCTCACACATCCATTGAGGCACTCACAAACTCACTCAAACACCAACTGAGACACTCTCACTCACACACTCACTCTCAGATGTTACAGGTTACAATTAGGAAATAAAATTCAAAAACCTTAGAAATTCACTTAAAAAAAAAACAAAGGTTACAAGGACGTTATAGTTAGGAAATAGAATCTAAAAAAACCTTAGAAATTCAAACAAAAAAACAAATGGTACTGGGATGTTATAGTTAGGCTCAGATTACACTCATACAAAACCATAGAAATTCAGCAGTTATAGTTACCTAAGCTAACTATAACTTATGCCCGCAACACACTACTTACGACCTCACATATTACATCACTCATGACATGGTCAGTGACATTACTGATGGCATCTCAGATGACATCACTGATGACATTTCCCACAGAATCACTCATACCCCCACTCCCACACAACCCCTCACATACCCATTCACAGATCAATACTGGTACTCACACAACCAATCATTCATCCATAGAGCCACTTGCACAGCCATTCTCTCATACTGCCACTTACACACTCACTAATTCACCCATACAGCCACTCATGCACCCACTCACTCACCAATACAGCCACTCACACTACCAGTCATACAGACACTTACACATCCACTCATACTCCCTTACAGCCACTCACGCATCCACTCAGTCAGCCATACAGAAACTCACACAGCCACTCAATCAATCAATTCGGCTTTATGAAGCGCGGCTAATCACCCGATAGGGTATCCAGGCCTTTGCAGGTCCCAGAGGCTTATTCGAACAGCCAGGTCCTGAGGGCTATTCGGAATTCAGGTAGTGAGGTGATGGTCTGAAGGTGTGTGGGGAGGCTGTTCAGGTCTTTGCTGAGATTTGGGAGAAGGAGCATCCTCCACTTCTGCTTCGGTAGATGCGGGGAGTATGAGCAAGTGAAAGGGAGGGAGAGCGTAGTCTTCGCGATGGTTGGTGGAAGTTCAGGCAGTGGTTAATGTAGGCAGGCCCTTGGTTGTGTAGAGCCTTGTGTGTGTTGATCAGCATCTTGAATTGGCATCTCTTCTGTACAGGGAGCCAGTGGAGTTTCCTGAGGTGGGGTGTGATGTGAGTTTGTTGGGGAAGGCTGAGGATGAGTCTGGCTGTGTCTCTATGGTCTGAAGTCTCTGTAGGAAGTGTGTGGCGAGTCCTACGTAGAGGGCATTGCCGTAGTCCAGTCGTTTGGTGATGAGGGCTTGTGTCACGGTGCGTCTCGTGTGTAGGAGTAGTCACTTGAAGATCTTATGTAGCATGCTCAGATTGAGGAAGCAGGCAGAGGAGACGACGTTCATCTGTGATTTCATGGTGAGCTTGTTGTCAATGATGATTCCTAGGTTTCTGGTGTGGTTGGAGGGAGTGGGTGCAGGTGCCATGTCTGATGGCCACCAGGAGTCGTTCCATGTGTTGCTGCTGTTGCCAAAGATCAGTACTTCTGTCTTGTCTGAGTTCAGCTGCAGACAGTTGTTCTTCATCCAGTCGGCGGTGTATGTCATGCGTCTGTGGAAGTTGTCATGCGTCGGTGGTGGGGTCGCCGGTGAGTTAGAGGATGAGTTGGGTGTTGTCTGTGTAGGAAATTATGTTGAGACTGTGGGCTCTGACGATGTTGGCCAGCAGGGACATGTATGAGTTGAAGAGCGTGGGGCTGAGGGATGAGCCCTCAGGGACACTGCAGGTGATCTCCTTGAGTTCAGAGTGGAATGTAGATCCTCTGGGTTCTTCCAGTGAGGAAGGAGGTGATCCATCTGAACGCATACCCTTAGATGCTGATGTGGTGTAGTCTTTCAATCAGTGTGTGGTGGGATACAGTGTCAAAGGCTGCCCATACAGTTACTCACACACTCACTCATACAGCCACTTACACTGCCACTCACTCACCAATATAGCTACTCACACACCCACCCACTCACTTACCCTTACAGCCATCGCCACAGCTATTCACTCACCTATACAATCACTCACACACCCACTTAACCACTTACATACTCATCCACACATCCTTACACCCATTCACAAGCCCACTCACTCACACTTACAGACACTCACACAGACATTCACTCTCCAATACAGCCGCTCACACACACTCACTCACCCATACAGCCACTCTCACAGCCGCTCACACACCTATGCAGTCACTCACACAGCCACTAACTCGCCCATACAACCACTTACCCACTCACTCTCTATACAGCCACTAACATACCCACAAACACATCCATACAGCCACTCACACACCCATACAACCACTCAGACATCCACTTACACACAGTGATACAGTCACATAGCCACTTAGGTGAGATATGTTAGAAATAATGAATAATTACTAGTACGGAAACATTGTAATTTAACTTATGCTGTACCTTAGTATATATCTTTAAGTCTGAGAAACGTTTACGAAACACTTACACTCATAGGATGATGTCATTTGAGATGTAATCAGTGGTCATGAGTGATGTCACTGACCATGTCATTAGTGATGTAATATGTGAGGTCATAAGCAGTGCATTGCTAGGGCGTAAGTTGTAGTTAGCTCAGGTAAATATAACTGCTGAATTTCTATGGTTTTGTACGGTTGAAATCTATGCCTAACTATAATGTCCCTGTAACGTTTGTTTTTTACAGTGAATTTCTACGGTTTTTTAAATTCTATTTCCTAACTTTAACATCCCTGTAATCTTTGGGTTTTTTAAGTGAATATATGTATGTATAACACTATTAATGTACGTAGAACCTTTAATCATATATATATATATATATATGTGTGATCAAGGCCGGCGGTCTGCGGCCGAAACGCGTCATTTGGACCATGTTTTCTTTGGATGTAACACTTTTGCAACTTGGAGTCTGTGCCCGTTTGTTTTGTCCTGCTGGTGAAGCACTCGGGAGTATATATATATATATATATATATATATATATATATATATATATATATATATATAGAGATATATATATAGAGATATATAGATATATATATATAGATAGATATATATAGATATATATATATATATAGATATATATATCTCCTGCTCCACTTCACCAAAGCTGACGAACTCTCGGCGGGTGCCTCATACCATCGCGAAGGGGAATCACGTGATTAAATAACTGCTCCAAAAACACTGCAAGGCACTCACCGGGTTAATTCATCCATATCTTTAATGCAGACGTGTTTCGGCGATAAATCGCCTTTCTCAATGCTTCAATAGGAATTCAACACGCACAGTCTATCTGGTACATTTAAATGTGAGAACCCCCGTCCTCATTGGTGGGTTCCCAATCATGATGATCAAAGAGGGACTGCTCTTATTTTCTCCCACATCACGGCTGCCATATTGGAATAGAACATTTTGAAGTATGTATTATATAAATGTCCAGGCTAATGCTACAGTATGCTCACCTCATCGGTAAGTAGCCACTTGTTCCGTGCACGGCCTGCCCTGATGTTTAGTGAATGTTCAATTCAGCCGTTTTCAAGTTCCCGTAGCACAGCATGTTGAAAACGACTCGCCTGCCACTGGATCTTGTACCAAAATCACACTGCAGGATACAGTCGAATTACTGGCTTCCTTGAATTCTTATAATTCACAACCTTGGTTGGTCGACACTCAATTTTTCAGCGGCGGTTCTGGCAGCATCAAACTAAACATCCTCCACTTCACCAAAGCTGCCGAACTCTCGGCGGGTGCCTCATGCCATCGTGATGGTGAGTCACGTGATTAAATAACTGCTCCAAAAACACTGCAGGGCACTCGCAGGGTTAATTAATCCATATCTTTAATGCAGACGTGTTTCGGCGATAAATCACCTTTCTCAATGCTTCAACGCACAGTCTATCCGGTACATTTAAATGTGAGAACCCCCTTCCTCATTGGTGGGTTCCCAATCATCGGTAAGTAGTTAGTTGTTCCGTGCATGGCCCGCCCTGATGTTTAGTGAATGTCCAATTCAGCCGTTTTCAAGTTCCCGTAGCATTGGGAAAGCAAATAGGCTGCACCCTTGACACTTATGGGCTATGCCAGTTCTTGCTTTTCACCCAAATGGGCTCCATGCTTGCATGGATACATAAGTGACCATCTTTGAATATGAATTTATGAGTGAAAGAATGAATATCAGACTTGTATAGAGCATAATTGCCCTGCTGGGGAGGTATCTTAGCACTCCAGGATTCCTAAATGGTAACGCGTGATGTCATGAGGGTTAGAGCCTTTTCTTGGGGAAAACCCCAAATTATAGTACGCCTTTCATATTGAACAGATGGGTTTTCAGATATTTTATACATTTCACAGGGTCTGTCTGAAGTCTTAATTCTTGCTAAATTTCATTCTAAATCCTCTGAAAAATGACGGCAACTCTTCGTACCCCTGTCCTTGATTTCTTATCTTGCATTCCCTGAGTAGTTGTTGGTGGGAAGATCTGAGTGATCTAGAAGACATACAATTACTAAATATAGTTTTCATATAATTATTTCTACCTGGGTTATGAATATTTTTGAAGCTGATGGGAGACTGGGGCATTTTTCTTTAACTCTAGTAGTAGTCTTGCCACTCTATTCTGTACTATTTGTAGTCTCTGTAACTTGTATTTAGGGAGTCAAACAATAAGTGAGTTGCAGTAATCTAAGCAGGAGATTATCATTACCCGAATCATTGTTATTCAGGAAGCAGCAGGAAGATGAAGGATTATGTTTTGATGACTTTTCAAAAGAACATTTAAGTTGAAACTGTTTTGTTTGAATGACAAATTGGAGTCAAATAAGACTCCAAGGTTTCTTGCTTGTGGGACAGGCACTAAAAGGGCTCCTAATTCAGTTGTCCACCATGCCAGGCTCCATATTACTTGATCCTTAATATAAACTACTTATTTTTTTCTCCCATTTAACATCAGGGAACTGGGTGGTTTCTGTTGGTCCCCTTCTAGCCTCACGACCAGTTGGGTGTCATCAGCATAGGCGAAGAAGACAGGTTCAAAATAGTCAATCAGCCTTTCTAAAGGGAGACATACAGGTTATATAAGGTCATACGCAGTGCAGATCCCCGAGTGTCTCAGTCTTGTTTGTTTGCATTGTGACGGGGAGGAGGCAACCCACTTTATTGGTAATCCTGATACCGCTGCACCTCTCAGCCACTTAAAGAGAATGCCAATCAAGATGGTATCAAAGGTAGCAGAACGGCCCAGGAGTACCATTGCTGCCATTCTCCCCTGATCCAAGATCATCTGTATCTTTGGCAAGAGTGGTCTGGGTGCTAAGCCCCTCCTAAAAGCCCCAATCAGCCTGATTCAATATGCATAGGGTCTCGAGATATGTGCACAACTGGATATTTACTGTCGCCTTAGTAATCTTATTTAGTAGTGGGAGCATTGAAATAGGTTAATTGGCCATGATTTTTGGATCTAGAGACGCCCTTTTTAGAAGAGTTTATCCGTTGCTACCTTTCACAAGGGGGGACAATCTCATCCTCCAAAGAGAAATTGAAGAGCCTAGTGACAACTGTATTTATAGAATAATTTTTCTTTGTTTTTTAGAAAAAACATTCATAATGGCCACCGCGTGTGCATTTGCTGCTGTCATCTTGGAATGTTTTTTCTTACAACAAAAACAATTTCACTTTCACACAGTGGCCATCATGCAAGTGTTTTCTTTTGTTTTAGGAAAAAACATTTAAATATGGCCACTGTGCTTGTCCGTGCATGCACGGCGGCCATCTTACAAGTGGTTTTCCCTAAAACAACAAAATAAATTCAAAAAAGATCTTTGAATGTTTTTTCTTAAAATAAAAAACTTTCAAAAATGACAGTCTCACATGAGCACAGATGCACAGCCATCTCTGAATTGTATAAATTGATTTAGAGATGGCCTCCTGCTGAAAAAGTGCCAGGAGGGGGTGAGAGTACAAGAGGACTGGCTTGCTAATAATTTATATAGAGGACAAAGTAACCCAAGGGATGTTGGGAGGAGCAGAGAGAAACACACAGAGGGAGATTAAATAGCCCCTCATGCTTTACTGTGCAAGGTTCTGACAGCAGTGGAAGGATAGAAGATGTCCAATCAAAACACTGAAATAGGAATGCACCTTGAAGGAGCGATTACAGGAATAGGGAGGGAGCGGGGAACTGAGAAAGACAAGAAACCCACCACATAATAAGCAAGGGGCAGACAAAGACCCCATTTAAAAGTGTTTATTAGGTTCAATAGGTCAGTTTACCAGCAGACCTAAAAATGGGAAAAATGATATTTGTGAAAAAATGCAGCAGCAGAGTAGGGGCAGAATAGGAAAAAGGAGAGGGGCATGCACAGGGTTCATGGTGGATTTGCTGCAAAACCCCCAGTGCACCAAAAGCATAAGAATGACTTCTAAGGAATGGGCATAGGGAAGTAATTACTATAGCATTAAGAATTTGAACTGAGGTTATTACAGTGAATTTAAAGCATAGGCGCTTAAGCTAAACGTTTAAGAGGAAAAAGATACAAATATGATAACATAATTAAGAATCACATGACTAACATGAATAACCATCTGCAATCCATTGTCTCCTGCCTGGTTAACTCAGATGTCCAGCTGGCTATGATGGACATCTCCGGGAACACCACTCCAGAGAAAACACTGGTAGTTAATCTGTTGTTTTTATGTTTCATAATAAGCCATTCAACCCAGGGGCGTGGCTAGCGTGCCAAGTTGGCAGTCGCATCTTAGTAAGGCTCCGCATCTCACCCCTGTTATCCCTTTAAAATCCCCTGTAAATACCAATCATCTAGCCACCGCCGGGAACAAGGCTGCTCTTGAACACCGGCGCTTTGAGATTTGGTGCGAGGCGGTAAGCGTGACTCCTGCGGTGTGGCCGAGGGAGTGTCGGAGGAGCCAGAGGGCCGCGACAGACAGAGGGCAGCCTCACTGCACTCGCCGGAAAACTGCATGGCTGCTGCAATTGAGAGACAATAGACTCGACCTTAGCAGAGAAGAGGTGAACGGGGAGAGACAGGAAACCAAGCCTCATGTGGCGGGCGGCGGGTGGCGCGGTGTGGCCGGAACAGGGCCCCTGGGCACTGGTCGCGAGGAGTAGGTGCGACCCAGCCTAACGCTCCGACCCTGGTGCTTAGAAAGATCCGGAAGAACCCAGAGGTCGGAACAGGCATAGGTTCGCCAGAGGGCTGAGCCGGGAAACGGTGAAGTGGAGGCAGTTGGACCTGCGTTGGATGCGAGAAACCCTAACACAGCGGCTGAGTGGTGACCTGGTGGGCCCACCAGCGGCCATTCTAGACTGCGGCATATACGCACCTGAGAGTGGCTGGGAGGAGCGCGACAGCCACTGACTGAGCGCTGATTCAGCTGGCAGCCACACATCTCATAGGTGAGGAGTCGGGGGGAAGGGGGAGAGGAGTGAGCCCCCACTAAGCTGCATGCTCACTTGGGCCTGGTGCCACTGGTGGGGGCGCCTCGTGTTCCTACCAGAGATGTGGTGCTGAGCAATTCGGATATTGACGGCGAAAGAAGGGGGACAGTTTACCGCGCCCTCACTGACACCAAGGCGCACAATAAGCAGAGGTGCATATGAAGTCCTGAGCAGCGGACTGAGTCTGGGCCGAACTGCCACGAGGCGCACTGGCTGTTGACACACCGAAGTTGGGTGAAACTAAGCGGGGGACGGAGTTTGGACCCCCCTAGAGCAAACAACCCAGCTATATTACAGAGTGTGATGCAACCCAGCTTGGATTCAGCTGCGCGAAAGCTAGACAAGGTGGGTCAGACGAAGAGCCATGGAGCCGACGGTGCTCAGAACATAGACTCCCTGCACCTGGGTGGCTTTGTTGTTGATCACTGGAGGCTCCACTCTGGGGCACCGGGGCATCGCCTGGCATTATCCATCACGCCGAAGGAATTGGGCGTTGTCTCCGGCAAGGCTTCCTGCCGAAGGGGGCTGGCGTGGGCAGATGCCTCGAGACATCGGACTAGGCAACACTGAGCGGCGCTGGGCGAGGTGGCGACCTGACGCTGGACCACAAAGGGGGCGCTCGGCGACCCTGACCGCGTTGGTCGAGCTGAACGGCTGACAGCATTTGCATTAAGCTGGATCGACGTGGGACCGGGGGGGTTCCCCACTTCTTCCTCTTGGCGGGGAACATGATTCGTGGAAATATGCAGAGGGTGCTGGAGAGCATACCCTGAGCACTGGATCACCCACAGCATTGGAAGGCGAACCCATGCGGCTGGTGACCTTGGCGGTAGGGGCTCCCAGAACGCAGTGGATCAATCCCCCAAACTGAGGGGAATGAGAAGGCGGCGTCCGCCCTGCTGACGTGACCGAGGGATTCATAGTGGGAGGCTGGAGACAGACCTGAACGGGTGGTGGAAGCAATTGGACAATCTTCAATTCATGTGGGGAATCCGGTAAGGGGCCGCTGCATGCCTACTGCCCAGCAGCTGGTCATGGGCCGCTTGCGATCAAACACACCACAGGCTGCGGCCCGTTCCAGAATGGATGGAGCGTCCCAAGCACAAGAAACCGCAGAACAAGGAACGTCACACCTAGCACTGGTCGCTAAACTAGACTTGGTACTGAGAGCCGTTGAGAAGGTAGGAGCTGCCCTTGATCAGACACGCATATCGCTAGAGTCCAAACTCGATAAGGTCACAAAAGATTTCACAGTCTTGCACGCTGATCAGCGCAAGTTGGCTGATAAGGTACGCACCAACGAGCTCAGACCGGCAGACCTACAGCCGATAATGCAAGCAAATGCAGCAATGCTTCAAAACCTACTGGACCAGGTGAGCACCTTGGAGGAAAGGCTAGAAGATGCAGAAGGCCGATCACGCAGAAACAATGTGAGGGTGGTGGGCCTCCCAGAAGGCGAGGAAGGTCAAGACTTAGTGTCTTATGTTGAAAACTGCTGAAAGATGTGATGCTCGAAAACGCGCTGTCGCCCCAATTCGTGGTGGAACACGTGCACAGAGTACCTCCCCACAGGCCGCCACCGGGCGCTAATCCCAGACCGCTGCTGTTCAAGTTGCTGAATTACACGGACAGAGACACCATCTTGAGAGAAGCACGCAAATTGAACAAAATCAGGATCAAGAAGGCTCAGATTATGTGGTTTCCTGATAATACGGCTAAGGTACAAAAACGCCAGAGTTCCTTTCAAGCAGTGAAACGCCACCTCCGTGGACTGGACATGCGCTATTCCCTGTTGTTCCCTGCCCGACTTCGGGTAGTGGTGAAGGGCACTGCTCGCTTCAATTCCCCATCAGACGCTTGGGACTGGCTAAAAAGCGCTAGCCTTGCGGCTGGGCGCACGTCACTGAGGGACACAGCGGGAGTGCGCCGAGAAAAGAGAGGCCGCCGCAGGGCCAGGGGAAGGGGAGCGGTCCGTTCTGCTCTGCTGTCAGCTGTCCCCAACTTAGAGCAAATAATAACAGAACAACTGGAGGCCCTCCACGTGGCGGCGACAATCCGAGACCAGGCACAAAGTTCGGACAAAGATACAAAGTCAGCCAAATCCCAGAACGAAGATGACTTCCCTCATCTATGGTCCTGTGGACCGGATTCACCAGCCCTTCCTGTTGTGACAGTGCAGACCTCTGAAGATATAATATGATCAGACACCAGATGATAGATGGCTGAGCAGATGCCCTGAAGGCCTCATCAAGCATAATAGGGGAACCCCGCACTGGTTGCGCTAAGTACTCGCACTGTGCAGATGAGGACTTGCACCCTCCTCCCCCCCCATGTGGGTTAAGACGAGCCATTATGAACTAAGGTTGTCACACCACACTAGGTTGCACGCTGTCACCGGGTGCGGCGGAACGTACACAGCACCTAATACACAATATTGCAGGGGTAAATAGGAGCTAACACCAACACGCGACCCCTTAAGAGACACCAACACATTTTGTAATTGCCATGGTTGGGCACTGCAGTTTGGGTAGACCCTCGTTGGGGGCCCGCCCTCATGAAGTTGTACATTTTACAGTTCAGATTCATGATTTTCTTTTCAAACCTACGGAGAAACGAGCTGATGTTCGATCCCTACATGCACAATTGCGCTTGATCACTGGAGTAAGCTTTAGAAACATGGATCCCGCGAGTGATGCAGGCACAAATGAGCCCTCCCCATGACCCACGTGAATATCATCACTTGGAGCGTAAATGGTATACATACGCCTGCGTGTCGCTACTCTATATACTTCTGTCAAAAGTAAATACCCCTTGGGTTTATTTTAAGCATCCAGGATCACACACCAAAATTATCATCCATACACCATCCGCGTCTATGATCTCAAATGGAAACCAAAAAGTATGTCTATATGAGAAGAGTAATATATTTATTGTTATTGATACTTTTTCTCAATGAATTAAAAACCTTTTTTATACATAAAGGCAATTATCAAAAATGCATATAAAATAAATACACTTTAAACGTCGACATTAGTTAAAAACATCATTTAAAAACAACGTGGGAGAATTTCAAAGTGACAAAAAATATCAAAATGGGCACCCCAAGTACACAACACTAAATTTGATGACACTGGTTCCACACTTTTCCAATTTTACTTCCTCCTAGTTGAACCAGGTGGTGTCTTGGGTGCACTCTTAAAGCAAAGCGACGCGTTTCGGTGGCATAAGCTGATAAACCACCTTCTTCAGGCTTATGGCAACCATTAACGATCTCCCAACACAATCCGAAAAATGAAACTGCAATTTAGTATGGGGGTCCGTCACCTCCTCAACAAGTGGCTGTTAACTCTGCATGTGCCACACGATGGCAATCAAAGTAGAGGCATAAGCATCTGCTCTACAAGCAAACCCTTTTAGCTGGCCTTCTCTTCAATGGCCCTCACATGTGCTATTTTAAAACCAATACGGGGATCAATCTTCTCTTCAAGCCCTGAATATTTCACGGTGCTGCATAGAGACTTGATCCAATGGGGCCACTGGAGCAATTTCTAACGAAGTGCCAGGACTCAAAAGCCTCCGAGCTTGCTCCTTCGTCTTTCAACCACTTAAGTAAGTGGTTGAGGAGGTTGAGGTTGAGGAGGTGACGGACCCCCATACTAAATTGCAGTTTCATTTTTCGGATTGTGTTGGGAGATCGTTAATTATTGCCATAAGCCTGAAGAAGGTGGTTTATCAGCTTATGCCACCGAAACGCGTCGCTTTGCTTTAAGAGTGCACCCAAGACACCACCTGGTTCAACTAGGAGGAAGTAAAATTGGAAAAGTGTGGAACCAGTGTCATCAAATTTAGTGTTGTGTACTTGGGGTGCCCATTTTGATATTTTTTGTCACTTTGAAATTCTCCCACGTTGTTGTTTTTAAATGATGTTTTTAACTAATGTCGACGTTTAAAGTGTATTTATTTTATATGCATTTTTGATAATTGCCTTTATGTATAAAAAAGGTTTTTAATTCATTGAGAAAAAGTATCAATAACAATAAATATATTACTCTTCTCATATAGACATACTTTTTTGGTTTCCATTTGAGATCGTAGACGCGGATGGTGTATGGATGATAATTTTGGTGTGTGATCCTGGATGCTTAAAATAAACCCAAAGGGTATTTACTTTTAACAGAAGTGTCTAGTTTTGGTGTCCTGTCCCCTTGGAGAGTGGGACCCCTCTCTTGTATTTTTGAATTTGTGCACGCTACTCTATATACTCCTACTTGCAGCGCAGAGCCACCATCATAGCGCTCGTGCTAGAAACCCATCTAACGCGAACGGAGGCTGACCGCTTTCGTCGGCGCTGGCAAAGGCAGGTGTTTAGCACTAACTGTGCCTCCAAGGCAAGAGGGGTGCTGATATGGGTAGTGGTGGAAGAAGTGGAGGCAGATGAGGGGGGCCGATATGTGTTCACAAAGGGCAGGCTGAATGGCCAACCATTCTGGTGGGTTCAATATACACCCCCAACACTGAGCAAGCCACATTTTTGCGCAAGCTAACTGATGTCTTGGCCTGGTGGAGTGGGAACCCCTGGTTGATAGTTGGCGATTTTAATTCTGTACTCGACATTGCATTAGATCGCTCATTCCGCGTCTGACGTGCACCACAGCCTTATCGAACGTGCAGACATTGACCACCTGCCTCACCCACTGGTCCCCGCAATCCAGATACACGTATCTACTCCTTCTATTCCCACAGGCATGACGTGCATGTCAGATTAGATCGTTTTGTGGGGTCACCCTCACTACTCCCCCCTTACTGGACAGGCGGACTACCTAGGATGCATGCACTCCGATCACAACCCCCAGTACATGCAGCTAAAGTGGGATGCAAGCCCGCCACCCATCCCTACATGGCGCCTCCAACCAGCAGCGCTGGACATCCAGTGTTAAGCCCATCTCTGGGGGCCGCGACGGTGGAGTTTTTTTACACCAACGAAGGCTCCACAGGGAACACACTTCTCGAATGGGACGCTTTTAAAGTAACCATCAGGGGACACAGTCTAGGGCTCACATGGAAAATTCGCAAACAATTGAGCGAAGCTGTCGGCAAGATTGAGCGCGAGTGTTAGAACTGGGGGTCTCTAGTTGGCAATGGTATACACCTTTGACCAAATAGGGACCCTTGCTTCTAGTAGGGTAAAGGGGGATTACACTACTGGATAACCCCTGCTCACCCCCTTGGTAGCTTGGCACGAGCAGACAGGCTTATCTCAGAGGCAGCGTGTTAAGCATTTGTGAACACATACAGTAATACAGGGAAAACACTACAGATGGACACCACACAGGTTTTTATAAAAATAAGTATTCTTTATATAGACTTAACACAAGACCATAAACAACAGAAATCCACACTGTACTCAAAATAGACTTAAAGATGGTAGAAGTAACTTAGTTCAAGATGATGATAAATGCGACACGTTTCTCACAAAAGTACCTTGGATGCGTAATGCAAAACAAACAAAGGGTCCGCAGGGAGGGCGATGCGGCGAGCAGGCGCCTCGATGCGACGCGACAATCCGGTGCGATGCGATGAGAGTGTACCCTTGATGCGATGCGACGACGTGAAATGATGCGTGCACGCCCGACGGCCGTGCGGCGAACTCTGTACCTTTGGAGCCACGACAGGCCCTGCGACACGCCTCTCCTGTGATGCGACGGCAGGCAGCTGCGACGACGACGACACGCTTCTCCGGTGATGCGACGGCGACCCTTGCGGTGGCGACACGCTTCCCTGGTGATGCGACGGCAGGCAGTTGCGACGAAGACACGCTTCTCCGGTGATGCGATGGCAGGCAGCTGCGACGACGACAACACGCTTCTCCGGTGATGCGACGGCGACCCTTGCGGTGGCGACACGCTTCCCTGGTGATGCAGCGGCGGCCTCTGCGGCGGCGACACGCTTCTCCGGCGATGCGACGGCAACAGCTGCGACAGCGACACGCTTCTTCTTGTTGAGTTGCGCTTCCAGCTCCCAGCGACACGCAGGCTTCTGCAGACTGAATCCCCAGCAAGGGAATTCAGGAGGGAGCTGGTGGTGAAGTCTTGTAGCCCTGAGACTTCAGCAGGAGGCAAGCTTTAGTTCAAGCCCTTGGAGAAATATTCTGCAAGATGATGAAAGTTCTTTGAAAGTTCCTTCTCCTTTCCTTGGCAATGAAGACCACTGCAGGCCAACCCAGCAAGCAGCACACTGGCAGAGGGGCAGTCCAAACTCCTGCAGCTTCCTTGGTTCTTCTCCTTGGTAAAGGTTCGTCTTGTTCCAGAAGTGATCTAAAGTTCTGGGGTCTGGGTCCCCCTTTTTATACCCATAAATACTTTGTCTCTGGAGTCAGAGAGTGTCTGTACCTAGTCCAAACCAGTTCTGGGTGCATTCTGCCAGGGCACAACTTCTTCCTTTGTCAATGTGGGCCAGGGTCATCAGACACACCACAGGAGGTGGAGCCGGCATTGTAGAAGGCAGGCACAGCCCTATTCAGGCCCAGGTGCTACTCCTCCCACCACTCCTCATGCAGATAGGTCTATTAAGCCTAGTGCTGACTCACCCCGTCTCCTGGAGTCCCCCAGCCCCTGTCACTCACAAACCAGACATACAATACACAAGCTAGCAGAGGCAGGCTGGATGGTTAGGCAAGAAAATACCTACTTTCTAAAAATGGTATTTTTAAACACAGAATGTTAAAACCAACTCCACTAAAAGATGTATGTTATCATTCTGAGTTCAGGCATACTAAATTCGTTTTTCTACCATGTTCCCTGGGTCAGTTAGGATTATAAGATGTTATAATCAAACTGCCCATTCTGGCCTATGGGGACAGGTAGCCTTGCAATAGTGAAAAACGAAATTGGCTGTAATTCACTATCAGGACATGCTACACACACCAGGGCATGCCCTACCTTTTACATACAATGCACCCTGCCCTTGGGCCTACCTTATGGGTGACTGATATGTAGCAAAGGGAAGGTTTAGGGACTGGCAAGTGGGTGCACTTGCCACGTCGACATGGCAGTCACAGACTGCACACAGGCTCTACAATGGCAGGCCTGAGACACACTTTACAAGCTGCTTCTGTGGGTGGCATAATCAGTGCTGCAAGCCCACTAGCAGTATTTGATTTACAGGCCCTGGGCACACAGGGTGCACTATACTAGGGTCTGACAAGTAAATCAAATAATCCAATCATGGAGTCACTAATCAATACATCAATTTACCATAGGGAGCACTTGCACTGTGGCACTGAATAGCAGTGGCACAGTGCCCAAAGCATCTAAACCAGCAACACATATCAAAAACAGAGGAGGCAATCAGTAAAAAATGGAAGGGAGACTCACGCCAATGGTACCAGGTCTAACACGTGTCCCCTCCAGCTGAAATGTGGGGAGGACTACCCAACCCCTTGGGAGTTCTCTTCACTAAGGCGGAAAAATCTGGACAGATCATCAGCATTGGCGTGTTCTGTACCAGGGCGGTGTTCCACCGTGAAGTCCATCCCCTGTAGGGAAATGGACCACCTCAACAGCTTTGGATTCTCACCCCTCATCTCCATCAACCATCTGAGGGGCCTATGGTCTGTCTGAACCCGGAAGTGAGTTCCAAACAGGTATGGTCTCAACTTCTTCAACTCCCAGACCACAGCAAATGCCTCATGCTCAATTGCACTCCACCTCTGTTCCCGTGGAAGTAACCTCCTACTGATGAAGGCTACAGGTTGGACTAGGCCCTCCTCATTAATCTGTGATAGAACAGCCGCCACACTATGCGATGAAGCGTCTGTTTGGACAATGAATTCCTTTGAGAAGTTGGGCGCCTGAAGCACGGGTGCTGTGCACATGGCAGTCTTCAGGGCGTCAAAAGCCTTCTGACAGGTGTCAGTCCAGTTCACTTTCTTGGGCTGCTTCCTGGAAGTCAGCTCAGTCAAGGGTGCAACAATGTTGCCATAGCCCTTGACAAACCTCCTGTAGTACCCTGTGAGTCCTAAAAAGGCTCTCACCTGTGTCTGGGTCTTGGGGGGTTCCCATGCCAGGATGGTATCAATCTTGGGTTGTAGGGGCGCCACCTGGCCGCTCCCTACCTGGTGCCCCAAGTACACCACAGAACCCTGCCCGATCTGGCACTTACTCGCCTTTCGCAGTGCCATCAACACTTCCCAGAGGTGGCGCAGATGTTCTTCCCAACTGGCGCTTAACACTGCAATGTCTTCCAGGTAGGCGGCACTGAAATTCTCCAGTCCAGCCAACACCTGGTTGACCAACCTCTGAAAGGTGGCAGGGGCATTCTTCATCCCAAAGGGCATAACCCGGAATTGGTAGTGCCCATCTGGTGTGGAGAATGCTGACCTCTCTTTGTCCCCATCAGTTAAGGCGATCTGCCAATACCCAGACGTTAACTCGAACGTGCTGAGGTACCGGGCAGCCCCCAACCGATCAATGAGCTCATCAGCTCTGGGGATAGGGTGCGCGTCAGTCCTGGTGACTGAATTGAGTCCTCGGTAGTCCACACAGAACCGGAGTTCGGGTGTGGCACCAGGCGCGGCAGCTTTTGGGACCAAGACCACTGGGCTGGCCCAAGGGCTGTGAGAGGACTCAATCACCCCTAAGGCAAACATCTTGGAGACCTCCTCCTTGATGTGAGCTCTGACCCCGTCAGTCACTCTGTAAGCCTTGTGCTTCACAGGAGGACTGTCCCCAGTATCCACGTCATGAACGCACCACTCAGTGACACCAGGAACCAGGGAGAACAAATCAGAGAATTGTCCCAGCAATTGGCGGCAATCTTGCTGCTGTTCAGGGGTCAGCGTGGCAGAGAGGCTGACACCATCCACTGACCCATCTTGCTCTGTTGCAGACAGGAGGTCAGGAAGAGGCTCGGTCTCCTCCTCCATTCCATCATCTGTCGCTAGGAGCATGCCCACTTCGGACCTTTCTAAGTGGGGCTTCAGGCGGTTAACATGCAGGACCCGCACAGGGTTCCTAGGAGACCGCAAGTTCACCAGGTAGGTGACATCACTCTTGCGCTCCACCACCTCAAATGGTCCGGTCCACCTGTCCTGGAGCGCACAGGGCTCTACAGGGGCCATGACATAAACTTTCTGCCCAGGTTGAAGCTCAATCAGAGTGGCATTCTGATCGTACCACCGCTTCATTTCCTCCTGGCTGGCTTCCAGATTCGCCTGAGCGAGTTGTCTGAATCGCCTAGTCTGGTTCCTGAAGGCCAGCATGTAACTGTATACATCCTGGGGAGGTTTCCTGGGAGATTGCTCCCAGCCTTCCTTGACCAGACTCAAAGGTCCTCTTACCGGGTGACCATTCAGTAGTTCAAAGGGACTGAACCCTAAGGACTTCTGTGGCACCTCACGGTAAGCAAAAATAAGGCATGGCAAGAGGACGTCCCACTTACGCCTCATAGGTTCTTCAAGACCCATAATCATGCCTTTAAGGGTCCGGTTGAATCTCTTAACCAGCCCATTACCTTGGGGGTGGTAAGGAGTGGTGAACTTATAGGTAACACTGCACTCCTGCCACAGGGACTTCATATAGTTTGATATGAAGTTTGTACCACGGTCTGACACCACCTCTCTGGAGAACCCCACACGGGAGAAAATCCCCATCAGTGCACGTCCCACCACGGGGCCGTCACTGTCCTGAGCGGGATGGCTTCCGGGTACCGGGTAGCATGGTCCACCAAGACCAGGATAAACCTGTTGCCCATGGCTGTCTTGGGGTCCAGTGGCCCCACAATGTCAATGCCCACCCGTTCAAAGGGGGTACTAACTACAGGGAAAGGTTGGAGAGGAGCCTTGTGCTTCCTTCCATTTTTCCCACTTGCCTGGCAAGTTTGACAAGTCCTACAATGAGTGTCTGAACTCTTCCGCATCTGGGGCCAATAAAAGTGGGTGACAAGCCTTTCAAAGGTCTTGTTCTGCCCCAGATGTCCAGCTAAAGGCACATCATGAGCCAAACCCAGTAGGAAGGCTCTGAAGCGCTGGGGTACCACCAGCACACAGGCTGACCCAGGCTCAGCAACCTTAGGCTCGCTATACAGGAGGTCGTTCTCCCAGTAGATCCAGTGTGATCCAGACTGATCACCTGCTGCCTGGTTTGTGGCCTGTTGCCGCAAAACCACAAGAGAAGGGCACTTCTTCTGCTCCTCACAAAATTCCTCCCTGGAGGGGCCTCCTTCTTGCTGCCAATGGGTCAGCTCAGGCAGGTCCCCCAGTTAGGCCACTTGTTCCCCTGTAGGTTCCAGGGCATCCCCCTCAAGGTCTGCCTCCTCCTGGACCGTGGGAACTATGGGGGCCGGTTTCCCGCGCCCCCTACCTCTTCTCTTTAAGGCAGGGGTCTGGGCCATATTTTCAGGCTCCAGAACCTCTTCAACACCCTTACTAGCTGCCATAGACCGAGTGGTCACACACACCCACTCAGGCAGACCCAACATCTCCAGATGAGACCTTCTCTCCACCTTAGCCCAAGGGGAGCTCTCTAAATCATTGCCCAACAGACAATCAACAGGCATGGCTGGCCTCACAGCTACTTGAAGAGTACCTGAGAACCCCCCCCACTCAAAGGGAACTTGAGCCACCTCACACTGGCTCTGCAAGTTGTCCGCGGCAACTACAGGGAAGAATGCATGGGTGATAATCTGCTCTCTGGACACCAGCCGGCAATTGACAGCTGTCACACTAGCCCCAGTGTCTCTGAGAGCTTCCACCCTATGGCCATTGATGGTCACCCACTGCCTGTACTTCTTGGTGTTATCAGGCAGCTGGGTCTCAGGGACCATCTCAAAGTCTCCTTGCGAGACAAGGGACATTTCTGCGGGAACCCACCCACCTTGGGCACCCATCTCCTCCCCCCCCCCCCAGGGCTACACTCGCCATCTGACGGGGTGGTGCACATGGCGGTGCTTTGGAATCCCTCAAGGGACACTGTGCATCATACCAACGGTGGCCCATGTGACCACACGTAAAGCACTTAGAGGGGCCCCTGTGAACAGGTTTACCTGTCGGGGCCTCTGGCTTTTTCTCAGGGGGAGGCTGGGAACCCTTCCATTGGGAATTATTTTGGGGCCCTTTCTGGAACTCCCTCTGTTTACCCTTGTCCCCCCCACTCTTCTGCTGGGGACCCTGCCCACCTTTGGCGAAGTCTCCCACGTGACCCTTGTGGACCCGGGTGCTGACCCAGCGGTCCGCCTCCTCAGCAAGCTTCCTAGGGTTAGTTAACTTGCTATCAATAAGGTGCTGGCGTAGCTCTGGAAAACAATTAGCAGACAAGTGCTCCCATGCAAACAAATCATAGAGCGCTTCAAAAGTATCCACTTTGCTACCCTTCACCCAACCATCCATAGCTCTGCAAAAGAAAGACTGATACTCCACCCAGGTAGTTGCCTCCAGCTTCTTACAATTCCTGAACCTTTGTCTATAGAGTTCTGGGGTCAAACCATACCTTGTCATCAGGGCTTCCTTCATATGGGCATAAGACATCCTATTCTCACTGGGTAGGTCTAACAATGTATCCATCCCCTCACTCACAAAGCGGCCCCACAACCCCGCTCCCCAATCCTTCTCCGGGACCCGGTGGGCCAACATTGCTATCTCATAGGCTGCAAACCACTGCCCAATATCTTCCTGTCTGTGGAATTCCTTTATGACATCCTTGGGGATATGGACTCTGCTTTCTGCAGGCACAGATGGTGCGCTGCCACCAGAGGGATTGATTTCTAAGCCTTTTGCTTTGAGCTCTAACTCCCTCAACATTCTCTCATGTTCCAACCTCATTCTCTCTCTCTCCACGGACAACCTGTTATTCTGTAGGTCCCTCTGACCCTCCAATTTGAGCCTGGCCATCTCCAGCTTGTGCGCCCTGTCTCTTTCCCTGTCTTCCAGCTCTCTTGGGGACTTGCCTTTGGAAGAGACGCTACTGCCAGGCGGGGACCGTACCCCTTCCCTGGCTGGAATCAATGGTATATTCAGCTGCCCCTCTGCATCCCCAACTGGCTCCACCTCCAGGTCAGGGGTATTTCTTGCTTCCACCCAGGCCCTCAGCGCCTTTTGGTATTCATCCTTTTTGGCAATGCCTGGGGTAGCAATTTTAAATTTTTTGCAAAAGCGCTTTAGCTGTTTCACATTGTAGGTTTCCAACCTCTCTTCCTCAAAATCTAGATCCATAGATGCAACAGATGCTGGTCGGCTCATGGTAGTAAGAATTGGCAGTTCTCAAAAAAAATAACAGTCCAAGGAGAAAGAATTCTACCAAAAAAGTATGTGGTTGCGTTTGGTCTGCATTCACTAGCAGTGTACACCAATCACTGTATATGAGTCACAAATGCAAGTCCAGAATCCTCACCGCTGACCACCAATGTTAGAACTGAGAGTCTCTAGTTGGCAATGGTATACACCTTTGACCAAATAGGGACCCTTGCTTCTAGTCAGGGAAAGGGGGATTACACTACTGGATAACCCCTGCTTCACCCCCTTGGTAGCTTGGCATGAGCAGACAGGCTTATCTCAGAGGCAGTGTGTTAAGCATTTGTGAACACATACAATAATACAGGGAAAACACTACAGATGGACACCACACAGGTTTTATAAAAATAAGTATTCTTTATATAGACTTAACACAAGACCATAAACGACAAAAGTCCACACTGTACTCAAAATAGACTTAAAGATGGTAGAAGTAACTTAGTTCAAGATGATGATAAATGCGACACGTTTCTCACAAAAGTACCTTGGATGCGTAACGCAAAACAAACAAAGGGTCCGCAAGGAGGGCGATGCGGCGAGCAGGCGCCTCGATGCGACGCGACAATCCGGTGCGATGCGATGAGTGTACCCTTGATGCGATGCGACGACGTGAAATGATGCGTGCACGCCCGACGGCCGTGCTGCGAACTCTGTACCTTTGGAGCCACGACAGGCCCTGCGACACGCCTCTCCGGTGATGCGACGGCAGGCAGCTGCGACGACGACGACACGCTCCTCCGGTGATGCGACGGCGACCCTTGCGGTGGCGACACGCTTCCCTGGTGATGCGACGGCAGGCAGTTGCGGCGAAGACACGCTTCTCCGGTGATGCGATGGCAGGCAGCTGCGACGACGACGACACGCTTCTCCGGTGATGCGACGGCGACCCTTGCGGTGGCGACACGCTTCCCTGGTGATGCAGCGGCGGCCTCTGCGGCGGCGACACGCTTCTCCGCCGATGCGACGGCAACAGCTGCGACAGCGACACGCTTCTTCTCGTTGAGTTGCGCTTCCAGCTCCCAGCGACACGCAGGGTTCTGCAGACAGAATCCCCAGCAAGGGAATGCAGGAGGGAGCTGGTGGTGAAGTCTTGTAGCCCTGAGACTTCAGCAGGAGGCAAGCTCTAGTTCAAGCCCTTGGAGAAATATTCTGCAAGATGATGAAAGTTCTTTGAAAGTTCCTTCTCCTTTCCTTGGCAATGAAGACCACTGCAGGCCAACCCAGCAAGCAGCACACTGGCAGAGGGGCAGTCCAAACTCCTGCAGCTTCCTTGGTTCTTCTTCTTGGCAAAGGTTCGTCTTTTTGTTCCAGAAGTGATCTAAAGTTCTGGGGTCTGGGTCCCCCTTTTTATACCCATAAATCCTTTGTCTCTGGAGTCAGAGAGTGTCTGTACCTAGTCCAAACCAGTTCTGGGTGCATTCTGCCAGGGCACAACTTCTTCCTTTGTCAGTGTGGGCCAGGGTCATCAGACACACCACAGGAGGTGGAGCCAGCATTGTGGAAGGCAGGCACAGCCTAGTCAGGCCCAGGTGCTACTCCTCCCACCACTCCTCATGCAGTTAGGTCTATTCAGCCTAGTGCTGACTCACCCTGTCTCCTGGAGTCCCCCAGCCCCTGTCACTCACAAAACCAGACATACAATACACAAGCTAGCAGAGGCAGGCTGGATGGTTAGGCAAGAAAATACCTACTTTCTTAAAGTGGTATTTTCAAACACCGAATGTTAAAACCAACTTCACTAAAAGATGTATTTTATCATTCTGAGTTCAGGCATACTAAATTCGTTTTTCTACCATGTTCCTGGGTCAGTTAGGATTATAAGATGTTATAATCAAACTGCCCATTCTGGCCTGTGGGGACAGGTAGCCTTGCAATAGTGAAAAACTAAATTGGCTGTAATTCACTATCAGGACATGCTACACACACCAGGGCATGCCCTACCTTTTACATACAATGCACCCTGCCCTTGGGCCTACCTTAGGGGTGACTGATATGTAGCAAAGGGAAGGTTTAGGGACTGGCAAGTGGGTGCACTTGCCACGTCGACATGGCAGTCACAGACCGCACACAGGCTCTGCAATGGCAGGCCTGAGACACACTTTACAAGCTGCTTCTGTGGGTGGCACAATCAGTGCTGCAAGCCCACTAGCAGTATTTGATTTACAGGCCCTGGGCACACAGGGTGCACTATACTAGGGTCTGACAAGTAAATCAAATAATCCAATCATGGAGTCACTAATCAATACATCAATTTACCATAGGGAGCACTTGCACTGTGGCACTGAATAGCAGTGGCACCAGCAACACATATCAAAAACAGAGGAGGCAATCAGTAAAAAATGGAAGGGAGACTCACGCCAATGGTACCAGGTCTAACAGCGAGCTATTCCATCACGAGACGCGAGTGGCAGCACACACAGGAAACACACGGCAGCTAGACATAGCGCGCAGTGAACACATAGACCTAGATGATAGACTTAAATATCTGAATTATGCGGCACACTCAGCGAGCACACATGCAACATCATAGAACAGGACGGTTGCTTGCATGGTTATTGCGCCAAGAACAGCCTCGCCATCCCATACACACCCTGCGCACTGCAGCGGGACATAATGTATACATGCAGCACGAAATCCATGCAGAGATGACACGGCATTACGCAACACTCTATGAATCCACTATTCAGCACGACCAGGTACGCTTGGACGCCTTTTTCGACTCGGTGCGCTTACCTGTGATCACACCTGAATAGTGCACAACTCTTAACGCACCAATTGCTCTTGATGAGATCTGCGAAGCCATTACGTGTTAGCGACGGGCAAAACCCCCAGACCCGACGGACTGCCTGCCGAATATTATAAGGCCTACGCTGCGACCCTGGCCCCGCAACTAAACGTCCTATACACTGCAGCCATGGTGGAGTCTGCTCTCCCCCTGTCATTACGCGAGGCACGCTTGGTCTCACTCCCAAAACCTGACAAAGACCCAACTGAACTAGGCTCATATCGCCCCTTGGCCCTATTGAATACTGACTACAAGATTTTGGTGAAAGTACTAGCCGACCGTTTAGCGCCCCAGGTCCCATCCTTGGTCCACGCTGATCAATCAATCAATCAGGCGTTTGTTAAGCGCAACTACTCACCCGTAAGGGTCTCAAGGCGCTTGGGGGGGGGGGGGTGCAGGTTCCAGTCCATCAAGGAGGGGGTCTGTCGAAGAGCCAGGTCTTGAGGTCTCTTGCGAAGATGGGAAGCGATGTTTCTGTCTGAGGTGGAGCGGAAGGGCGTTTCAGGCTCTGGCCACGAGGAAGGAGAAGGAGTGGCCTCCCGATCTGGTCTTTCTGGTGCGGGGGACCACGGCGTAGGAGAGCTGGGCTGATCGTAGGGTCCTTTGGGGTGCGTGGAATTTGAGTCAGCTGTTCAGGTATGCTGGTCCGGTGTCGTGGAGGGCCTTGTGTGCGTGGGTGAGCATCTTGAAGGTGACTCTAGCCTCGATGGGGAGCCAGTGGAGGGTGCGCAGGTGCTGGGAGATGTGGCAGTGTCTTGGCAGGTTGAGGACCAGTCTTGCGGCAGCGTTCTGGATGTTCTGTAGCTTGCGGGTGAGGTTTAAGTTTATTCCGGCGTAGAGTGTGTTGCCGTAGTCGAGTCTGCTGGTGACCAGGGCGTGAGTGACGGCCTTTCTGTGTTTGAGGGGGATCCATTTGAAGGTCTTACGTAGGAGGCGGAGGGTGTGAAAGCAGGAGGACGAGACGCAGTTGATCTGGCGGTCCATTTTGAGCTCGGAGTCCAGGATGATTCCCAGGTTGCGTGCGTGGTCCGGGGGGTGGGCGGGTTTCCGAGGGCAGGGGGCCACCAGGTGTCGTTCCAGGCGTCGGGGTTTGGGCCCATGATGAGTACTTCTGACTTGTTGGTGTTTAGTTGTTGGCAGCTGTTTTTCATCCATTTGGCGACGGCTTCCATGCCTTCTCGAAAGTTGTGTCTGGCGGTGTTGGGTTCGTTGGATAGGTAGAGAATGAGTTGGGTGTCGTCTGCGTATGACACAATGTTGAGTCCGTAGGTTCTGACGATGGGGGCGAGCGGAGCCATGTAGACCTTGAAGAGTGTAGGGCTGAGGGAGGACCCCTGAGGGACTCCGCAGGTGGTTGGTGTAGGGTCCGAGAGGAAAGGGTAAAGTGTGACCCGCTGCGTTCTGCCGGAGAGGAAGGAGCGGATCCAGTCGAGGGCCTTGTCCTGGATCCCTGCGTCGAGGAGTCTGCGTATTAGGGTGCGGTGAGAGACTGTGTCGAATGCTGCCGAGAGGTCGAGGAGGATCAGGGCTACTGTTTCTCCTTTGTCCAGTAGGGTGCGGATGTCTGTTGCAGCGAGGAGGGCGGTTTCCGTACTGTGGTTTTTTCTGAAGCCGGATTGGGAGGAGTCGAGGATGTTGTGCTCTTCGATGAATGTGGCGATTTGGCTGTTGATGGCTTTCTCGATGACTTTTGCTGGGAACGGGAGCAGGGAAATGGGTCTGTAGTTTTTGAGGTTGGTGGGGTCCGCCGAGTGTTTCTTCAGGAGGGGGTTGACCTCGGCGTGTTTCCAGTCGTCGGGGAATGAGGCGGTCGCCAGGGAGCGGTTGATGGTGTGGCGGAGCATGGGTGCGATGGTGTCGGCGGCTCTGTTGAAGATGTGGTGGGGGCAAGGGTCCGTGGGGGCCCCGGAGTGGATTTACTTCATTGTCTTCTGTGTGTCTTCGGTGGTGAGGGCTGTCCAGTTGTCAATCGCTGGCTTCAGGGTGTCAGGGGTGGTTGGTGGGGGTTCAGTGTGTTGGTTGTCTTCATCGAAGTTGTCGAAGATGCTCTTGATTTTGTGGTGAAAGAAGGTGCTGAGTTTGTCGCAGAGGTCTTGTGAGGGAGGGATGTCAGTCGACTCGCTGGTGGGTTGGGCGAACTCCTTGATGATGTTGAAGAGTTCTTTGCTGTTGTGTGCGTGTGTTTCAATTCTGTCTTCAATCCCTTTTTTCCTCGTTTTTCTGATGAGTTGGTGGTGGGCGTTGGTAGCGGCTCTCAAGTTGTTGTGTGCGTCTGTGGATTTGGTGTTCCTCCAGGCCTTTTCGAGGCGGCGGCAAGTGTGTCTGGACTCTCGAAGTTCGGTGGTAAACCATCTGGCTTTCTTGGCTTGGGTGTTGTTGTTTTTCTTGAGGGGGGCTATGGTGTTGGCGCTGTCGGAGATCCATCTGTGCAGGGTTCGGGCTGCGGTGTTGGGGTCGTCGTTTCCCGCGATGGTTGGGGTGGAGTTGCTGAGTGAGGAGGTGAGCTGGTCGTTGGTGATTCTGGTCCAGTTTCTTCGTGGGAGCAGGTGCTGGTGTCTGTGGATGGTGGGTGTTCTGAAGGTGAAGTGAACGCATCGGTGGTCAGTCCACGGGAGTTCGGTGGTGTGGCTGAAGGTGATGGAGTTTCCTGTTGTGAAGAGGGGGTCAAGGGTGTGTCCTGCTGAGTGCGTTGGTTCGGTCCCGATTTGGCGGAGTCCAATGTTGTGGAGGTTGTCCAGGAGGGATGTGGTGTTGGGGTCCAGTTGGTTGTCAAGGTGGAAGTTGAGGTCTCCCAGCAGGGTGTAGTTGGTGAATGCGATGGCATGCGGGGAGATGATGTCCGTGATGGAGTTGGTGAACGGTCCGCGGGGTCCAGGGGGTCGGTAGATGAGGGTTCCTCAGAGGGTGGTGGTAGGGCTGGTCAGTATCTTGAAGTGAAGGTGTTCCATCAGGTCTGTGGTTTCGTCGGGAGTGTGGTCAGGCGGAGGGTGGATTTGTGGACGATGGCGATTCCTCCTCCTGGGCGGGTGGGGCGGTCCTTCCTGGAGATCTTGTATCCTTGGGGGATGGGGATGGCGATGGCGATGTCCGGTCCCGAGGTGGTGTTGGTCCAGGTTTCGGTGAAGAACGCTACGTCCGGGGTGGTGCTGTTGAGGAGGTCCCAGATTTCTGTGGCGTGTTTGTGGAGGGATCGGACGTTGAGGAGGATGCATTGCAAGGTCTTCGATTCGGGTGTGTTCTTGCAGTCGGGTTGTGCTGGGTCCGTGTTCCTTGCGCTGCTGTAGGTTTGTCGGCAGCGGTGACAGCTGAAGGGTCCGTGGGTGTCGGCTGGTGAGGCTAGCTTGCAGTTGTTGTTGCGGCCTGGGTTGAGTGCGTGGAGTGCTGCTGGGTCGTAGCGTTGGCGGTGCGGAGGTCCAGGGTTCATGACGCTGGTCGCGTCGCGGACGGGCGCAGATGGGCTTGCCTTTGGCGCACCTTCGGCGCGCCAGCGGCGCGGCCGCCATTAAGTAGGGGTCGGGGAGGGCTGGACAGCTGGGAGGCGGGAGCGTGGGGGGAGTGGATTGGGCCGGTCGCGCTGGTCATGCTGGGGTGGAGGGGCCGCGTGGGGCAGAAGCGGCGGGGAAAGCGGGCGGGAAAGGAGGGAAAAGGAGGAATAAAGGAAAAAGGAAATAAAGTGGAAATAAAGCAGAAAAAGTGCAGAAGTGCAGAAATGCAGAAAAGAGAATAAAATGAGGGTAGAAAAACGAGTAAGAAACGGAGCGAGAGAAAGGAGATAGAGGTCCACTGGACCACCAGGGATGAGGCGCAGGTAAACCTGCGGGTGGAGGAGGGCCTCGAGCACCAAACACTCGAGAGTGCAGGGGCAGGCCTCACTTAATGGTGGAGCCGCGAGGGTGGGAGAGCAATTTCACTGACAATGAGTCAGGGGCCTTGATCAAAATGGGTTTGTGCCTGCCCGCAACACCTTAAACTTGAGGTGCTTTTTCAGAGTAGCCACATACTCGACAAGTCGATGGCCCTACTCAGGATGTCTAATATTGGATCTTAAGAAAGCCTTCAACTCCCTGGAATGGGAATTTTTATTTGCTGCACTACCGCGCTATAGCCTTCATCTGCATGGTTAAGCTACTATATAGCGAACCGACGGTGAGAGTGCAGACGGAATCCTACATCTCAGCTCTGATTAGGGTGCGACGGGGAACACGGCAAGGGTGCCCACTGTCCCTGCTACTTTTCTCACAGGTTGTAAAACCCCTAGCGGAGGCCATTCATACGCTGGGGGTGGACTGGGGCATCCCCTTGGGAGACACCATGCATGTAATTTCACTATATGCAGATTACCTACTTCTATACGTCAGGGACATCAGATCGATTCCCCCCTCGCTGATGCACACACTAGGAGAGTTTGCCGCCCTGTCAGGACTGACCGTGAACACAGCAAAATCATGTCTATATCCTTTTGACCATGCATGTCCAGACCCGATGTATGCGCTTAACCGAGCCCGCATAGAATTGCGAGTAGATGCATTCAGGTACTTAGGAATAAGGATTTTTTGCCAGCATGCGGACCTTCTGGAGAGCAACGTGGGTAGAGCTCTGACATCTATTCGCTCTCAGATGTCTTTCTGGGGTACACTCCCACTGTCGGTTATGGGCCGCGTGGCGCTGATTAAAAAGGTGGTCCTGCCGCAGCTCTTATACTACTTTACCAACTTACCCCATATATCCCGCTGCCCTTCTTTCGTGCCCTTGAAAGTACCGCCAGGGATTTTCTCTGGGTGGCTCTCGCTGTTGAGTTGCTCTTAAAAACTATACCTGCCAACAAACGAGGGAGGTCTGGCGGTGCCTAACCTGGAACAATACTACTTAGCTGCACAACAGCAGTGGGTGGCCGGGTGACTAGCCGGCCGCCAATGGCTTGGCACTGCGGCCGTCTCTTCGCCTTGGCACCCCAGTACCCTGATCAATCTGTTCTACCCTCCAGCACTTTTACTGCCCAACATGTCATGTCGATGCTACCACAGGTGTTTATATGTAACCGGAAACGTGAAGCTGTATGCACCTGCACTACCGCTGCAGGGAACGCCCAGGAGTCGCGCAGTCACTATGTCACTTGAATTACGCCAATGGTGGGAGGTGGGGCTATACGATATGGGAGACTTGTACCGGGAGGGCGTCTTGCTGCCATATGCCACACTGACTGAGGGAGGCGGGCTCCATTCAGGCCAATTCCTACTGCACCGCTCGCTCATAGCACCCCTGAGCAAACAATGGGGTGACATGACCCAGGAACTTCCAACACACCTAACAATCCAATACCTACACCTCATGGGACGGGGCAGGCACCTCACAAAATGGTTCGCTGCATCCCTCAGACACCATACCGCGATAACATTATCACCCCTGATGCAGCACTGGGAAGGGGACTTACACCGTCCATTTACTGACACTGAGTGGACCACTGTGCTAGAAAGCTCCATATGTGTTCTGAGAAACATGCGCTTTCGATTAATACAATACTACATCATGCAAAGGGTGTACCTTTCCACAACCAAAATCAACAAATACTTTAACTGCACAGACACCACCTGTCCGCGCTGCAGCCTTATTGACTCGGACTTGCTACACATTTTGGTGAGCTGCCCGCACCTTCAAGGGTATTGGAAGGCAGTGACAGACGCCCTGACTCATTGCACGGAGCGCACAGTGCCCCTCGTGTGGGAATCATGCATTCTGCACCTTTACCGTAAGAGCAAAAGCCAGAAGGTGACCTCCCGCTTCATCGACCTGGGAATGGCAGTAGCAAAACGGATGATCACTAAAAGGTGGAAATCCCCCGAAACTCCTCAGGCGCGCTGTCCTGGAAGCGCTCCCTGCAGATATGGGGTAAAGTAGAAAGTGTTGCACTGCACCGGGAAGATGCGCTAGGCCTCCGTAAGATCCCAATCGCAGCAAACTGGGATACGATCATGCGTGACCTACAGAGTAAACATAACAATGCCGTAGAGACGCTAGTCCCCAACACCATCGCACAGAGTGAACCAGAGGAGGCACACCAACCCTGTAGCGGGCATGATAGAGGGACCACCACCAGCGAACATGACCATGCATCACTTACGGGAGTCCTAGCAATGCACACTCAAAGATCAAGGTAACAAGAAACATGCTTATCTGTTGGGATAGGGATCAGGACTTGCTACAGTTAAAAGTACCACCACCTGTTTATTTTTCTTTGCCCCATACATTATCAACCGCTTCCCGTACTAGCAGACTAATTCACAGCTAACACACTGCAGTCGTCCAGATGGGATGCTCCTAGAGATAAACCCCACTGCAATTCGAGGTAGAGGCCTGAACAGGATGTGAGCAGAACCCTAATATGTATAAGTACTTGCAATGCTTAACGATATTATTGTGCTCAAACCGACTCTATGCCAATGTAAGCTATGTAATGTATAAACAGTCGAAGCAACCCGAAAACTGTGACTTGGGATGTGAATTTTTGCTTTGTTAATGAGAAAGTCCAATAAAATAGATTTAAACAAAAAAATAAGCCATTCAACCCAATGTCTCTAGATCAGTCGGAAATCTGTCCTTTCTATTGTCTCTTCCTTATTCTCTTTTGAGTGCTAAGACTAATCCTTGCATATGCCTATTATATCATCACGTAGGTCTCCCAGGCCTCCATCTATTATTGTGATATTTATGGGTGGATCTCTGTGGCACCAAATGTCCTACTTCCCTTCTTCACGGTTTCTTAATGCTTTGGAGTCTTTCAACTAATTTTGAAGAAGGGAGTCATATGAATAATTGGAAGTTACTCTAGTGATTTTACCACTTCTTGTCCTACAATTCACCATTCTCCTGAAGACCTAGTCAATCTCTGTCTGTACTATTAACTGCTGTTTACATGGATGATGAGAATATTGGAGTCGAGGGAAGCAGATAAGCTGTTAAAGCGTGGCCATGGCTAGTATTGTTTTGCATTTGCCTAGCTTTGGATCTTCCTGTATATACCTTTTGCCCTGAGAAATGAGGCGGTACAACTAGGACTTTGAGTCACAATATTGAGCAACTTGCATATTTGTTTTGGAAATTGTACATTATATAGATGCAGTGCAGTGACACTTTGCCTTTGTGTCCTTCATTAGAGTTGCAGTCTTCGTGCTCTCCAAGCCAGGTTGAAAGTTTCTTCTCATGAAGCAGAAGAGGAGTCTGACAACATCGCAGAGGATTTTCTTGAGGGGAAAACCGAGATTGAGGATTTTCTTAGTAACTTCATGGAGAAGAGGACGGTAAATATTAAATGATTTTGCTTGGTATTCATGAGACAAATGCTGACCTTTTTAAGTTCACATCAGAATTATATTATCACCATTAGTAGCTCCATGTAAAACAGAGTTTGCCAGTATAAATACATCTATTTATGTGTTTCAGAAAACAAACCTTCAGTTAATTAGACGTGTTGTTGAAAACAGGAATTGTCATATTATAGATGCTACTACTAATTCAATTATTTATGGTACATTACGCTTTCTTCAGACGTTAGTCTCCTTCATGTATTTGTATGGTAAAATGGAAAATTTGTAAACTTAATTTCTCCATCATAGGGCACTTATTAATATTTATAAACAGTAAACTGTGGGAAACCATGACATTTTTATAAAGAAAAACGCGTTTTAAAAATAAAATTCTCTTGAGCAGCTCAAATATTTTTCTAATTCTTCCCCCTACAATGTAAAGACAAGAAATGGAGAAAAAAAACAGACGAGCTCCTTGAGAACGCGGAGTGATAGGTGGCCTTCGTTTACTTTTTCTGCTTTGTGTAACAGTGATTCATAATCGCTCACATCTCTTGTTGTTTCCATTTAATATGAACACGCAATGGCTAGCCTACTCATTTGGTTTTTAATGTGCTGATGCATGTCAACACAGACATGCATATAGTTCACATACAGAGCACAGGATGCACAGAAAGCACAGAACCAAGGCACAAATAGTCTGTGCCTATTTGTGCATAACTTTGTTCACATAAGTTAGCAGGTCAAAGCCAGCTCAATTGGCTTTGACAATGATTGTTTGTTCTCCTCAGTGAGATGCTTTATGTGCAAAGAATATATCTAAACATGAGCAAAATGTTTGTGCATACCTTGTCGTACTTGCTGTGTCGTGGAACTCAATCTGTGCCTGCTCAATGAGACCCAAAAGGCTGAAACCAGTCTGGGATTGTTGCATTCATGTCCAGACAGAAAAAGCTAAGCAGTTCATACTGGACTTTATATGTTGGAGAAGGAACATGGCTACTTTGCATATAGTTGGTGCCTGTCTGTGGTGGCACAGGGAGCAAAAAAATGATGGGCCGGAATGTGGCCCAAAGTAGTTGCAAGTGCAGAGAATATCTCAAGCATTCCACTCATCACTTGTTTTCTTAGTGGTTGCAATTGTGGTTACTGCTGTTTTTGCTGTTATTGGAGTTGTGTTGGTGCTCTTGTGGCAAACGTTGTTGCTGTTGTCCCTGCTGTGGTTACAGTTATAGTCGTCAATGGTGTTCTCCCTGCCTTTCTGCCTTGCTGGGAACTGTTGCTGCTTTCCTTAGTATTGTGGCAGCTGTGGTTGCTACTGTTGTGGCTGTTGTTGTGGTCTTTGTTGAGGTTGTAGCTGTAGTTGTCGATGTGCTCCATGCTGTTGTGGCAGCTGTTGTTGCTGATATGGTCTGTGGTGTGTTGATAGCTGTTGTTGCTGTGGTGAAAGTTGTTGTCTTTGTGGTGGCTGATGTTTCCGTTGCTGTGGTCCCTTCTGTGGGTTACGTGTGCTGTGTAAACTGTTGTCACTGCTGTGGTCCATGTTGTGCTTGAACCTTTGTGACAGCTGCTTTGCTACTGTGTACGCCTGTGTAGAAGCTATTGTTGCAGATTTGGTGGCAGCTGTGGTTGTTGCTGTGGTCCCTGTTAGGTTACAGCTTGGTCGTTACCTTGTGGCAGCTATGGCTGGATGAGGGAATTTTTATAGCTCGACACATGTTATATTGGTTTGTATCAAGGACAATATTTCTTCTTGTGTATTTTGTCCCATCAATAAGTAGACCAAGTCACCTGCAGCACAACCTCTATTGCTGCCAGTTTTATAATGGCATAGTATAGGAAAAAGGCTTGCCTGCTTCTGTTAAGGCAAGATATGTATCCCAATGTGTAAGATGTTCAAACTTGTATATAAGATTTGTAAGCACTCTTGGGAAACACAGTGAGCTGTAAGTTCAGTTTACTTTACTTACAGTAAATATAAAATCATTTACACATATTCAAAATATAACTGTTTGCTGCTTTTTAAAATGATTCCAGAATACTAATACATAGTATGCAGATACATGCAGAAGAATGGAACCAAGATTAGTGATTGCTTGCATTCAAAATTAAATGTACCGAAAAAATATTTGCAACTTGGAGACAATGGATGATGGTTGCAAACAGTTTTGCTAAACTATGATGCAGGTTGTTTGCTTTCAAAATAAAATTTTCCCCAAAAATATTTGAAAAAAAAGATGTAGATTAAAGACTGTTTTGCTAAAATGTGATGTTATTTTTTAGGACAACTTTATTTGCCATTTCTTTACACCATCAATTATTATCACATAAAGCAAGGCAGCAAGGTTATGTGCTTGCGCAATTATGTGGGTGCCCAATTGCCCAGTTGAACATGAGTCTCACGGGTGCTCCAAGGTGAGAAGGTAGCCACCAAACCTTTAGTTTTAGAAGACACAGCTCCCCACAATAATTGCAAAGACTCCTGAGCACCAAAGTTCAAAGAGTATCCAGTCTTGGCAGATCCAAAGTACACAATGTTCTTTTATTCAGTTCATAATTCATATGCATCCAAAAGGTCTTGACAGATTCCAGTAGGCAACACGTGTTTTGTCATTGTGGTTACAGTCACCACTGACTTCCTCAGGGTTGAGACTCTCGATATCATTTACAGTATCACTATTGTCGTCTGTCAGTGTCATAAAGTGAGAGGACGCTGCCAAACACATGTGCAGGTCAGACTACTCTCCGGTTACACCGTATTTACGATAATATATTCATGTGTGGACTCGATTTACACAGACGTGATGGTTACGCAACCCAGTATAGATTTTGCTTTCATTCTCAATTTACGACCCTTATAGACGACAATAGTGATACTGTAAATGATATTGCGAGTCTTAGCCCTGAGGAAATCAGTGGTGAATGTAACCACAATGATGAAACATGTGTTGGCTACTGGAATCTGTCAAGACCTTTTGGATACATATGAATTATGAACCGAATAAAAGAACATTCTCTTCCATGGGATACTCATCAATAGTCATAAGCAGTGAATTATCCCCGCCCACGTGCGGGACCCCGGAGCATATAGCAAAATAAAAGAAGCAATTATGGTTGGTGTACTGTTTAGCCTTTGAGATGCCGTGGCTTCCCCCTTTGAAAAAGGTCAATGGTGACCGAAATGCATCAGGAAACGCCAGCGCTGCAAAACGAAATAAAATCCTTTAAATTTACCGAAATGTGTGCGGCTCATTCCTTTCTCCAGCAGAGAGGGTTTTTGTGATGTCATGTGGCTTGGTCCAGCCTCGAGCAACGCACCTCCTGTGAAAAGAGCGCCGAGACTGCCCGAAATTGGACCCTGTTTATGTTGTTTGAGGAAGCATCAAGGGCAGTAGGCAGCCACCAAGGACTGGACCTTGGAAGGACCCCAGCAGCCTGAAAAGTGGTATGTGAGGGGATTACGGTAAAGAGCGAATGCAGCATAACATACTGGCATCGCCCACTGAAGGGAAAAATTATGGGGCTAACAGCGCACTACGAGAACCAACATGCTTTGAGAGACAGTCAGCCTATCGAGGCGCCCACTAGGGGGCAAACATTTTAAAAGAAGCAATTATGGTTGGTGTACTGTTTAGCCTTTGAGATGCCGTGGCTTCCCCCTTTGAAAAAGGTCAATGGTGACCGAAATGCATCAGGAAACGCCAGCGCTGCAAAACGAAATAAAATCCTTTAAATTTACCGAAATGTGTGCGGCTCATTCCTTTCTCCAGCAGAGAGGGTTTTTGTGATATATATATATATATATATATATATATATACATACATACATATACATACATACATACATATACAGGTGTATGCCCAGACCATAAAGTGTACAACACTTCCAAACCCATACACCTACATATGTATGCACACATACATATATGTAAACATGCAGCCCCAACAACAATCCAAAAACGGGGCAAACAGCCAAGATTACATCAGTTTTCCTTGTATGAAAATAAGCCTCTCAAAACTCCTTGTAATAGAGAACATGCACTGTAATGGTTTCATACAAGAATCCTTTATTTTTCAGAAAAAGGAAAAACAGGTAATAGCAGGCAGTTTGGCCCATAGGCTGCATATAGATAACTGTCCTAGTACAGAAAAAGAACTGGCACCTTGCCTTTAAGGCTTCCAAGATTCCAAACACTTTGCCTTTAAGACCTCCAGGGGACCCTCTGCTCCCAGCTTGCCACACAGGTGACAGTTAGGTCAGTTCTTTTTTCCGGCTCCTTCTGTGAGGATCCTGGAGCTTGAGCTCGACAGTTTTCTGACTTTCCTGTCAGGAATTGTTTTTCTTCTTGGGTTTTTTGCGGTTTTCCTGTGCTGGCAGTGGTTTATCATCATTTTCTGACAAAATCTCATCCTTTTTTCTGTCAGAATGCCGGCTCTTTTCCGCAAATGTCCATCCTATGGAAAGAAGATGGCCATCTCAGATCCACACTCCGTGTGTATCACCTGTCTTCCTTCCAGTCACAAGCCTGACACTTGTTATCATTGTCTGAGGTTTTCTGCGAGGACTCTTCGCGACAGGGAGAGGATTCGCCTTCAAGTTGTGCTCGAGAGAGGAAAAGCCCAGCTGGAAAGTGGCCTTGCGTGTCAAGAGCCCTCCTCTCGTCAGGTACATCGACGTCAGCATCATTCTGCCTCTACAACATCGAGGAAACTGCAGATTCCGGACTGTTCGCCGTCGGCGTCGTTATCGCCGTCGAAGAAGCGACCTACACAATCTCCGACGTCGAGACGGCGTGAGTCTCCGTCGTCAAGAAAGACATTGACGTCGAAGCATACTGCCTCGGGCTCTAGGTATGTTCATGACAAAAGTCGATCGGCGTCAAAACACCCATCGACGTCGAGACATCCATCGACGTTGAGGCACTCTCCGTCGCCTCCCCGTAGGTCGACGTCGAGAAGTTTGCCGACGGCAAAGGGGCCTCGAGACCAGTCGACGTCGAAGACTTCGAGGGCATTGAAGCTGACGTCGAGGAGGCTAGAGCGTTCGACGTCGAAGTCACCGCGACACCATAGACGGTCGAGGACGTCTTTGAGGGAGGTGAGGTCGCCGTCGAGGACAGCGAAGTCCCTAACTCCTTCGATTCATCATCCCACGTCAAGGGAGAAGCACAGGTCGAGGGAGAAGCACAGGTCGACGTCGAGGCGCTCAACGTCGAGAGATAAAGAGCCTGCTGTTGCCTCGGAGGAGGTTAGAGCTGCATCTTGATCGTCCTCAAGATCTGGATCTTTTCCAGGACTACATATTGTCCAGGTCTCCCCGGAGGGCTCTCCGGTGGTTGGTGAGGATGCACGGCGCAGGAAGTCTAGGACCCTCAGTAGCCCGGGGTCGGACTTTTCCCGTACCTATTCTCCTTCACGTTTGTCCAGGGATTCTCCATCCCCTAATGAGGCTCTAAGAAGAACACCTCGAAGATCAAGATCACCGACTGTGGTTTCTTCCAGAGCGGCTTTAAGGAGGAGTCCGCGCAGATCGCGATCTCCGCATGCCCGCCATGCTCGATCAAGGGACAGATCTCGTTCTTATCATTCTTCTCCGAAGAGAAGGCGGCAGAGGTCTCCCTCCTGGTCTTCTCCCACCAGGTCCTCTATCAGAGATTATTCTCCAACATTGACGGCTACACCCCCATCCAGCGTTTCTCCAATTGATGATCTCAGCACGTTCAATGAGGTTCTCTGTAGAGGAGCGAATAAGCTGAACATCACTATGTCGGTCCCGACTGTTTCCTCCTCAGTGAGGCCTTTGCTTCCTCTTGTCCCAGGCCTTCTCGAACCTGCTACGCAGACCTTTTTGACACCGGCAACGGTGGGAGCTGTGCCTTCCGGCATAGCGAAGAAATACAAGGCTCCGGACCAAGATCCGTTGTTCCTTCGGTCTGATCCTCCTCCGGATTCCATCATTGTGGCGGCGGCTAGGAAGACGCACTCATCTAGGTCTTCCTCCTCAGCGCCTCCGGATAAGGATAGCAAACTGATGGACTCTTTAGGTAGAAGGATGTGCAACACTTCAGCCTCTATCATGAAGGTCGCCAGTGCCTCCGCTCTGCTGGGGAAGTATGATAGATCCTTGTGGGATTCACTGGGCCGTTTTGCGGATAAACTCCCAAAAGAGGATCAGCAGGACTTGCGAGAAATACTGCAAGAGGGAGGTCTAGTGGCGAATCAGGTGATTAGTGCTTCCGCTGATTCGTCTGATCTGGCTGCCCACGGATACTCCCATGGTATCTGTTCGAGGCATTCTGCTTGGTTACGCTTGACTGGCCTTAAACCCGACGTCCAACGGAAGATAACCAATCTGCCTTTCAATGGGTCTTCTCTCTTCGGGCCGCATGCGGACGACGAAATGGCGAAGATGAAGGCAGAATTGGACACGGTGAAAGATGTGGGTCTCGAGAAATGGAAGGAATTTCGCAGGCGCTTCCGCCCCTACGATAAACGCCCGTTCCAACAGAGGGTTCAAACCCCTCAGTGGTCGGCTCAGGGTCATCAGCAGCAGCAGAGGTCTCACTTCCATCAACGGAGACCAGGAAGAGGGATCAATAAACAGCAGTCCTCTACCTCAAAGCAGCCGTCAAAGCAATGAGAGAGTGCTTCCTCTGAACACGTTGGCCACTCCGGTAGGAGGAAGTATCGCATGTCATCTGGAGGAGTGGAGACACATAACCAACGACAAATGGGTGTTGAATATTGTTCAAAATGGATACTTGCTACGGTTCAAGACCCCACCACCATCGGTTCCTCCGGGCGGAGGAGTCCGCTTGTGTCATCACATTTTACACGAGGAAGTAAACAGTCTTCTACAGAAAAAAGCCATAGAATACGTTCCTGTTCATCAGAGGCGCCAGGGGATATACTCTCGGTATTTCCTGGTCGAAAAAAGAGGTCCGACCGTGGAATACAGGCCAATTCTGGACTTGCGCATCTTGAACAAATACATCCGCAAAGAGAAATTTCGGATGCTTGCCCTGCACCAGATCTTCCCCCCATCTACATCAAGGAGACTGGATGTGCTCCAAAGATCTGCAGGACGCTTATTTCCACATTCCAGTGTCCAGGAAACATCAAAAATGTCTCCGTTTTCAAGTTGCTCTACGCCATTTTCAGTTCCGAGTCCTACCATTCGGGCTCAAGTCAGCCCCACGGACATTTTCAAAGTGCATGGCAGTGGTGGCGGCTTTCTCCGCAGGCGCAAAATATTCATTTACCCGTATCTGGACGACTGGCTCCTGAAGAGTTCCACTCCATCCCTGCTTCAGTCGCATCTCTCCTACAGTCTCCAGTTACTGAACAAGTTGGGTCTACGAGTCAATTTCAAAAATCGATTCTCAATCCGACCCAGAACATTCACTACCTAGGGTCGTCGCTGGACACCGTGGAGGCAAGCGTGTGTCCTTCGGCGGAGAGGTTTTCATCGATCAGGATGAAATGCCGAGAACACCTGCAGACTCACCACCCGACGGTCAGACAAGTGTCCTCTCTCCTGGGGTACATGGCTTCCTGCATCTTCATCGTTCCCAATGCCAGATTGCACATGGGTCCCCTGCAGCAAGCTCTGGAAGACCAGTGGGTGCAAGCGTCAGGCAGTTGGGAGGATCGGATCACTCTGCCCCAGTCTGCCAGGGACTCCATCATGTGGTGGACAAAGCGGTCACATCTAATGAAAGGTGTTCCCTTCCATCAAGAGACTCCGACTCAGACTATAGTTACAGACGCCTCCCTGCAAGGTTGGGGGGCTCATATGAATCACCTTCAAGTGCAAGGGCTATGGTCGGACACAGAGAGGGGATATCATATCAACTTGCTGGAGTTGAGGGCCGTCCAGCTAGCCCTCAAGTCCTTCTTTCCGTCCCTTCAGTCCAGCTCCCTCTTGATTCAGACAGACAACACCACGACGATGTTTTATCTGAACAAGCAGGGAGGCACCAGGTCCAGAATTCTGTCCCAGGAGGCACAAGCCATTTGGAAGTGGCTTCTGGCACGACGCCTCACCATCACGGCGGTCCATGTGCCGGGCGTTCTAAACGTCCAGGCGGACTTCCTAAGCAGAGAGTTCGTAGAAGCGCACGACTGGGTGCTAAACACCGAAGTGGCTCAGGATATCTTTCGAAGATGGGGGGTGCCGGACATAGACTTGTTCGCAGACGCAACAAATGCCAAATGCCCAGTCTACGGGTCCAGGTTTCACCAACCAGGTTCAAGCGGGAATGCTCTGTTGATAAGATGGTCTCAGAGCTTACTCTACGCTTTTCCTCCGCTGCCTCTCATTCTAGCAGTGATCACCAAGTTCTACAAGACCAACTCCAGGATGATTCTGATCGCTCCGGAGTGGCCGCGCCAGTGGTGGTACCCGGACCTTCTACAACTTTCCGAGGTTCCACACCGGAGATTGCCTTGCCGTCCGGACCTGCTATCCAAGAGCCAGGGGAGAGTGTTTCACCCCAACCTCTCTTCCCTCAGGCTGACAGCATGGCTCCTGAAGTCTTGCAGTATGGACACATAGACTTGCCAGCGGACTGTATGAACATCCTTAAGGAAGCGAAGAGACCTTCTACCAGGGCTTCCTACGCTTTCAAGTGGAAGCGTTTTTACATATGGTGCTTGAAAAATGGTCATGACCCGGTTAGAGGGCAGAACAGGTCATTTTGCCGTATCTCTTACACCTGGCTAAGTCGGGCCTGCAGTTTACATCTATTAAGGTACACTTAGCAGCAATCACGGCATATAGGAAGTCACCTACACAGGGTTCTTTTTTCCAGATGCCAGTGGTGAAAGATTTTCTTGAAGGGTTGAAGAAGGTGTATCCACCAGTACGAGCCCCTTCTCCTCCGTGGGAGCTCAACGTGGTCCTTACCAAACTGATGGGCGCACCTTTTGAACCAATACACAAGTCCTCCCTGCAGCACTTGTCCTGGAAAGTGGCGTTTTTGGTTGCTATCACGTCGGCTCGTAGAGTCAGCAAGATGCATCATTGTGTTGTAAGGAACCCTACACTGTCTTTCACTCAAATAGGGTAGTTCTCAGAACTCATCCTAGTTTTCTGCCGAAAGTGGTCTCAGATTTCCACATTAATCAGGGGATCACCTTGCCTACCTTCTTCTCTAATCCCTCTACACCTCCTGAAAGGGCCCTACACTCGTTAGACCTTAAGAGGGTGTTGAAGTTTTATCTGGACAAGACCAAGGTCATAAGAAAGACGGACCGGTTGTTTGTCAACTACTGTCCTATTAATACAGGTTTGGCAGCTTCTAAAAGGTCTATTTCAAGATGGATAGTCTCCTGCATTTCTTTGGCCTATCAATTGGCTAATGAGTCTCTTCAGGGAAGGCCTAAAGCACATTCAACCAGAGGAAAGGCCTCTACTACGGCCCTCCTCAGGAACATCCCTATAGCAGAAATCTGCAAAGCAGCTACATGGCGGTCTGTTCATACTTTCTCTCGCCATTACTGCTTATATTCGGATGCTCAGGCAGATGCACAAGTTGGGCGAGCATCTCTGAGAAATTTGTTTGGTTGATTGACTGTTTAAACTGCATCATTGTCTTTTATTCCAGGTGCTGCGTTGCTCGTCCGCGAAGTGTTGGGTATGGGCTTGCTATTCTATTCACTGCTTATGACTATTGATGAGTATCCCCTGGAAGAGAAGGATAAGTTACTTACCTGTAATCCTAGTTCTCTTCCAGGGGTATACTCATCAAAGTCATAAGCTTCCCTCCCGCCTCCCCGGACGAGCAATTGTAGTACAAGGTTTAAAGTGTGAGTTTTCGCATTAGTTTAAAAATGGTACAAGTCAGTACGCCGTTACAAAAAGAACTGGCCTAACTGTCACCTGTGGGGCATGCTGGGAGCAGAGGGTCCCCTGGAGGTCTTAAAGGCAAAGTGTTTGGAATCTTGGAAGCCTTAAAGGCAAGGTGCCAGTTCTTTTTCTGTACTAGGACAGTTATCTATATGCAGCCTATGGGCCAAACTGCCTGCTATTACCTGTTCTTCCTTTTTCTGAAAAATAAAGGATTCTTGTATGAAACCATTACAGTGCATGTTCTCTATTACAAGGAGTTTTGAGAGGCTTATTTTCATACAAGGAAAACTGATGTAATCTTGGCTGTTTGCCCTGTTTTTGGATTGTTGTTGGGGCTGCGTTTGGAAGTGTTGTACACTTTATGGTCTGGATATATATATATATATATATATATATATATATATATATATATATATATATATATATGCAGTTTTTGACACCGCACCGGCTGCTACCACTTTGGAAAAGAATCCCACTATGAAAAAGAATCCCACTATGGTAATGAACTCCTTTGCCCAGAATGCACTGTTTTTTGAGGGTGGAGTCAATGACATTAAATATGAGCAGCTGTGAAGCTTTGTGTTGATGCCAGTGATCAAGGGCAGTTGGCCCGAAACATGTTTGGCGCTTTTGTGACTTGGAGGAGTAACGCGCTGTTTTTGCTTACCTGCAATAAAGAAAGGATATACCTCTCACTGCGTTGGCATTCTCAAGCAGGGAAACCTTTTGTTGATGGATTTAAATGCGGCGCTCCTCGTCGCGAGAATGCCCCCCGCATACTTTGCTGGCCGCGGACCCATTCAACAAGGGTTCCGTGGAGTTGGAGGTTTCAGCTGTTGTGGGCGTGGACACTGTGCGGAACACTGCGGTTTCTCCTCCATGCCAGCCCACTATGGGGAATGCAGTTTTTTGACACAGCACCGGCTGCTACCACTTTGGAAAAGAATCCCACTATGGTAATGAACTCCTTTGCCCAGAATGCACTGTTTTTTTGAGGGTGGAGTCAATGACATTAAATATGAGCAGCTGTGAAGCTTTGTGTTGATGCCAGTGATCAAGGGCAGTTGGCCTGAAACATGTTTGGCGCTTTTGTGACTTGGAGGAGTAACGCGCTGTTTTTGCTTACCTGCAATAAAGAAAGGATATACCTCTCACTGCGTTGGCATTCTCAAGCAGGGAAACCTTTTGTTGATGGATATATATATATATATATATATATATATATCGCTGACTTCGTCTCTAGAATATCCAATACCAAGGACAGACGAACACGGACCCAAAGTTCCTTGTGCAAAATCAATTTATTTCTTTTTGCCCTGCATCTCCACCATAACGCGTTTCATCCCCACCTGGGCCTTGATCACATGATGCGTTGCAAATGTTACCACCCATATTTAAAGTGCCAGTGCATTAGTGACGTCTGAACCATATGACCACTCTATAGACATGGAAGAGGTATTCAAAAGGTATACACATCATTGCACAGCGTCAGACCTAACATCTTGAATGTGCAAAAAAGGCATGATTTAGTTTGCATAAGTACATCAATTTAAAATATGACTTTGAATAAATATATATATATAAAATATATATATATAAAAAAAACACTATGGTAATGAACTCCTTTGCCCAGAATGCACTGTTTTTTGAGGGTGGAGTCAATGACATTAAATATGAGCAGCTGTGAAGCTTTGTGTTGATGCCAGTGATCAAGGGCAGTTGGCCCGAAACATGTTTGGCGCTTTTGTGACTTGGAGGAGTAACGCGCTGTTTTTGCTTACCTGCAATAAAGAAAGGATATACCTCTCACTGCGTTGGCATTCTCAAGCAGGGAAACCTTTTGTTGATGGAGAGATATATATATATATATATATATACACACACACACACACACACGCACGCACGCACGCACACACGCACACACTCACTCACTCACTCACTCTTCTCACGGCTTATGACTTTGATGAGTATACCCCTGGAAGAGAACTAGGATTACAGGTAAGTAACTTATCCTTGTGTACTTTGGATCTGCCAAGACTGGATAATCATTGAACTTTGGTGCTCAGGAGTCTTTGCAATCAATTAATAGCATGTTTGTTGCATTCAAGTATTAAAAAAATTGTTATGGAGAAGTAGCGTAAAACCATAACGGCCAACATGTAAAAGAAAACATAAATTAGGGTCTCCATTCTTACATAAAGTCAAAAAAGTGAACTTGGGCGTCTATGATCTTACATGGGTGCAGATTTGTGACTGTCGGTAATTTACAGTCTTTTTTATAGAAATAGGTCGGCAAACTGCAACAGTTGCAGGCTTCCAAGCATACTCCTAGCAAACATGTGAATTCCATTTAGTATGAGCAACTATACAAATGTATAGTGTGGGTTTAATATAAAAACAAGTGAATGCTTAAAATTATATTTGCCTAAACAATTCCAAGACACTTCCTCAGAAAACAAAGCAAGAAAAAGAGCAATGGTACAATTAGAACAATTATATATCTTGGAATTTGCTGTAATCTGAATTCTGGCATAATGAAAGTACTGCCATGTTTACATCCCATTCATAAACAGAGTCTTGGCATGTACAGAACCTGCAAATACTGAACAATTTTAAATAAATAGAACACTAGTATGTTCCAAGTCCGGCATGATCAGAAAGGTGGCATAATCAGACCCTTGCTAGAATCCAAACACAGACTTAATGTGGGCCCTGGCATAATAAGAGGATCTATTATCACAGCTCTGATTTAATGAGAACTCTCCTATAATTTGTCTACTCTCTGCATGAAGTTTTCTCACCAGACAAGTAGATTTCTGATCTATGTCATACCTGGGACTACTAGATATTTTATAAAATTCCACAATCCTCCATGGTCTCTGCTGGCGCTACTGCTTTGGTCACTGTAGTGGTGGTTGTTGTGGCTTGTGTGGTGTCAGATGCTGTTGCTGCTGTGGTCCCTGCTGTTGTCGCTGCTGTAGCTCCTGCTGTTGTGGCCCCAGTTGTTGCTGTTGCTAATGCTATGGTTCCTGCTTTTACCTCTGACGTGATGGTAACTGTGGTTACTAGCATGGTCCTTGCTTTGGTTATAGCTTTGGTAGAAACGGTTTTCACTGTTGTGCTTGCAGCAATTGGTGCAGTTGTTGCTACATCTGTAGCACTTACTGCCTTCACAGCTGTTGTAGCTGGTGTGGTGGATCCTCTTGTTGCTGTTTTAGCCCTTGCTGTGGTTGAAACTATTGTGGCTGCTGCTGTGGTCATAGCTACTACTTTCTATTACTATGGTCCTACTCCAGTGACAGTGAGTGTCACACATTGGTTCCTACTGTTATGGCAGCTGCTGTTGTTCCAGCTGTAGTAACATCTGTGTGGACTGCTGTTGTCCCTGCCTTACTAACAGCTGCAGTTACTGCTGTTGTCCCTGCCTGGTGGCTGCTTTGTCCCTGGTGTGATCTGTCCTGTTGGTACTGTAATTGTTGCTGCTGTTGTCCCTGGTGTGCTGGCAGCTGTTGCTGCTGTTGTTGTCCCTGCTGTGGTGGCAGCAGTGTTCTCTCCTGGTGTGACAACTTTTGTTGAGTCTTTGGGGGTAGATGTAGTTGCTCCTGCAGTCTCTGCTTTGGTTTTGCGATGACATAATGGAGGAGTTCTGTAGTACTAAGTGCATAAACAATACAAAATGTTTAGCTGCTAAATGTACAATGAAAGCTACTCTGTATTTTCTTTTTTGATGCCACAGGAGTTCTGGCAGATCACTTAAGGGGTCTTTAGCCATACCTAGAAAAGTCTTTGGAAGCTGTGTCTAACCTTCACCCTGTGCCTTTCTGTATCTACTTTGTTTTTCTCACAGTTTTCTGAAATACACCTCTGAACCACATTGGATTACATTTTCTTCTGCTGCATCGACAAGATCTATCCTATCAAAGAACTTTCTCATTCACAATCCTATAATGTTCAGTCAGATCATAAACTGAGCTGCCATCAAGCTCAACTTTCCAACAACAGTGCTGCACTGGGTGCTGTACGTTGCACATGTATATTCTACAATGTTTCAAGGACTGCAAACCTCTTCATTTATATCAGCTATTTCTGATAGAGACTACTAGTAACAGATTCCTCACCTTTTAAATATTCCTTAGGTGTCAGACTGGATCTGGAAACTTTTTAGCAGTACCTCTGCACACCGGAAATTGGCACCTTTTGGCTCTGCACTGACGCTGTTCCTCTCTGGAAATGATGTACGGGGCAATATAGGCGCAACTCCCACATGCTGACATCAGTTCCTATCCTTTCTGAAGCTCCTCTTGTCTCTTACAGATATTTACCTCAATTTTTCAAACTAAATTTCTATAGTGTGCAAGGGAAGTCACCCCCTAACACTACAGGTTTTAAGCCCTGTATGGACTGTTGCAAACAGATGTCTGTAGCAGATTCCCATCAGGTGTGCCTGAGTCAAACCACAACTCCAAGGCCTGGGGAGACTGCGCATCGATGAACCGAAGGCCATCGGGGAACATGAGGCGAAACTCTACATCACCAAGCATAAGAAGGCTCTGCAAAGGGACAGTTCTAAGTCCCACTCTGCATTCAGAATTCGCTCTCAGTCGTGATCTTGTTCCTGGAGTCGTTAATTTTGCTCCAGAGATTGGTCTTCATTGCGCTCCAAGTCCTCAGATAAGCATAAAAAAAGCAAGGAGTTGAAGCGGGATTCCGCTCCCCTGCACCACTTGCCCTGTGCTCTCATGTGATTCAAGATGGTTGTGTTGCTGCCAAGTTCATGCCTCATAGTGGCTTGTACACCACTGATTCCATTTGGTGGGCCAAAGGCACCAGTGTTGCCATTCGCTGTCATGTGTGGATGTGATCGACTTGGCTCTTGGGAGACATCCAGTGCTCTTTGATGAACATGCCCTTTGTTGGGACTCCCCTTTTCAGGGAGAAAGCTGATTCTGTTCTCAAGTGCTTTGAGGAGATCAGGGCTACTACTCTCTCTCTTGGCCTTTCCGCCCTACCTCGCCAACCACAACAGTTCCACCATTCCTTTTGTAGCTTTTGCCGAGGCATCCCTTACCACCAACCCACCCAGCAGCCACAGAGAACCCAGCAGTTTTCCGGTAGAGGCCGTGGTGCCCACCACCCCTACAGCCAAGGTCAGCTTGACGTCCAGCCTACCCACGGCCATAGGAAATGCCCTTCTTGAACTGGTCACCCCCACGTTTTGCCTGGTATATGATGTGATTTCAACTGGAAGTGCACTGGGTTCCTGCTAACCAGGTCCCCAGTGCTCGGAAACTCTACCTGCCACTGGTGTGCTGACTGACTGGTTCTCGCCAGCCTGCCACCAGTGACGAGTTGCTGACCCCCAAGGTGAGGGCCTTTGCTCTCTGGGGGCCATAAACCAAGCCTGCTCGGCCAGAGGGTGCTTGGCTCCCCCGCCCACAGGATGACCTGCAGATTAGCATTCCAAGGCAGGGGAGCTTTAAAGGTCCCACCACCTCTGGTCTGCGAATCTGGCTTCTCTCACAGGAGAGGAAACCAGCCCGCTATTGGCTTCAACTCCATACTCCCCTAACTCCCCTAAATTCGGTATTTAGGGGAGCCCTGGCACCAGGAAATCAGATTCCTGCCGACCTATGAAGAAGAAGGACCAAAGAGCCGCGAGAAGCAAGAACTCTGGAAAAAGCAACTGACTTGGCGCCAACCCTGCTGGCCTGTTTGCTGTTACTGACGATTGTGCCGAAGTCGACTCATCCTGCAAGCTGCTGTGCCTCCAGAAGCCTGGAAGAACTGCCAGCACTTCTGCCAAGACTCAGGAACACCTGTGGAGCAGCGGAGCTGCTTCCCTGCATCCTGTAGGCACCCAAAGAGACCTGAGAGGACTCTAGACCACCAAAACCAGACACCGGAAAGCACAACTGCACCCGTTCCGCCTATCCCGAGCTGAAGTGGGCCAACAGTGCCAGCATGATCCCCGGGCCTCCAGAGACCAAGCCCACTGTGGACTTCCCGATGCCGCCTGCAGCCTCTGTTTGCAGGCCCCCTCTACCGCGAGTGTTCCCGGTGCTGAAGATATGATGCCTGAAGACACCTTTGCACCCGGCCCGTGGAGAAGAGGACCAAAGGTGTCCCCAAGCATCGTGAGACCTGAGCCCTCCTTGTGGTGCAGACCAGCTATCTTCCCAGGCCAAGCCTGCAGCCTCGTTTCGACCGGACTGATCCCCATAGGATAACATTGATCTCCAGATGCTGAAATGCACCTCTGCACCTGGCCGCCTCAGTGATGCCCGAGGTGACCTGTTGGGCCTTCCCCCATACTCACCTTAAGTCCAGGAAGTTGGTCCCGTAAGTCGCGGTGAAGTGCCCGAATGCAGTACATGTTTTCCCCCAATGGGATAACATTGGGCATCCAGCACCAAAAAGCACCTCTCCACCCGGCTGCCCCAGTGCTGTCCAAGGTGACCTGTTGGCGCTGCCTTGTACTTTGCCCAATACTCACCTTAAGTCCAGGAGATTGGTCTCATAAGTCGCTGTACTGTACCTGAATGCCATACTGGTTTTTCCTCCCATAGCATAACATTGCAGCTTCTGAAAAGTGACGACTTTTTAAATGCAAAAGTATTTCTCTTGAAAAACGTACTTACCTGATCGTAGTTATTCTAGTTATTCTAAACATAAATAAGGATTCGTTTTAAAAAAAATATTAATTGGTGTGGATCACCTTATTGAGTTTTGTGCATCATTTATTGACTATTGTGTGTATTTGCAGATGTCTAACACTCCTCTCTGATAAGGCTAAGGCTGCTCGACCACACTACCCCCTAGAAGAGCACCTTGGGATTGCTAAATCAAGCCCCTGTCCACTAGTACGGGAATACCTGGATTCTTTGCACAGTATACCTCTTTTTGGTATACCATATTAAGATCCAGCTTCCTACACCGCCCCTCTGCAGCTCCGCCTGCCAACCCTCTTTAGCGTGCCCTTTCTGGGACACAGCCACCCAGTGGCAGGCAAAATCCACTAATTCTTACCAGTTTCGCAAGCACTCATGTCGGAAAGATGGGTCCTATAGATTATTGGCAAGGGGTATGTCTTACCCTTTCTCTCGTCTGCGCCACACCTTCCACCATCCCCACAGCGACTGACAGAGAACCATCTTTCCATTTTGCGACTGTAAATGCAAGCTCTTTGGGTCAAGGGGGTTGTCTGGTGCCAGAAGTAGGACATGGTTATTTTTCTCACTACTTTCTGATGCTGAAGAAGAATGGAGGTCTTCGGCCTAGTCTAGATCTGCACCCTCTCAATGCCTTCTTCCTGAAGAAGTTCAGAGTGCTAACCCTTGCCCATGTCTTGTCTGCCCTCGACCCTGGAAACTGGATAGTAGCGTTGGACCTGCAGGACGCCTATTTCCATATGCTTGTCCTGCCGGCCCACCACTATTATCTGCTGATCGTGGTGATAGAGGAGCATTTTCGGTTAACTGTGCTCTCCCTTTGGTCTCACTAGCACCTTTTGGGTGTTCACAAAAGTCTTGGTGGTGGTGGCAGCACAGCTTTGGAGGTCAAGGCTGACAGTCTTCCCCTACCTCGATGACTGGCTTTTGAAGGTGGGCTCACTCCAGGCAGTCGTCAACTACCTCCAGACTACAGCAAACCTCCTGTCTTCACTATCAATGTGCCAAGGTCACACCTAACTCCTCCTCAGACACTCCTCTTCATCTGAGCCATTCTGGGCACAGTTCGGTTTTATGCCTTTCCCCCAGGAAAGAGGGTCCAGGATATTCAGGCTATGTTCCCGATCTTTCAGCCCCGGTCCTGGATTTCAGTGATGTCGACTCTGAGCAGATCCCCCATCCCCCCCCCAGGATATCGCGATTTTGCAATTTGCATAAAAAATAGCAAAATCAGCAATTTTGAAAAAATCCTGTGATTTTTACAAAAGTGCCTACAAAATTTGTTGGAAAAGAATACATAATGGGGTTTACTGGCTCTGTGGTGCCACTGAGCCAGTAAAGGGAGGGTGGGCAACAGGCTTGCAGGCAGTAGAGGTGTTAACGTCCTCTGTTGCCTGCCTTTCAAATACACAGAGCCCCCGGCTGTGCAATTAGCCTGCATCCCACAGGGGTGTGGAATTGTTTAAAAAATGTACATGTCCAGTGGACAAAATTGTGCAGAAAACTACTTGTCCTGCAAGGAAATCTACTTGTCTTACCTTTTCCCTAAATCAATTAAACTGATGGCCAAAAGTGTATGTTTGGTCTTAGACAGTGCATTTTAGACATCCTAGTGCTTGAAGCATTGAAGCTGCCACTTGGGAGAACAATGTCAACAAAGAGGGAGCATACAGGAATCAGAAATTACACATTTACATGGTGTACGCTATACTGGTGAATAAATATTACATATTTACATGACGTATGTTTTTGTTCAAGATATTTACAATGAATATAAATGACGGTCACTAATGAGCCAGAACCAAACTGGTATCTACAAAATATCTGAGACCCAGGCTGGGGTCAGAGGTGGATATGAATATGATCTGTGACTATGTCTAGAAGTGAGTGCCCTGCACAGTGAACCATGACTTTTCTAGCTCTCCTGGGAAGGGCAGGAGACAACTTCCTTTTTGTAGGGGATGGTTCTGCAGATTTCAGCCCACATAGAACAAAGAATCATCTATCAAAGTGTTTAAGCCTTTCACTTGTACAAATTGGACACTGTGACATTATGTTACATAATGGCAAGATTGAAAACTCCTGCAGCCAATTTGGGCTGGAGGTACATTTAGGTCTGTGCTGTAGAAATTATCTCAACATTCCGAAAGGTAACACAGCCAGTTCTGAGGTTTGCATGAGAGTCAATTGCTATACAGGTTGGCTGGTCAGTAATATCTTCAACAAGCTCAAGACCCAAATTATGTTAAAGAGAAGAGAATTATTAAAGAGTATCGGGCACTCTTGAAGGAGATCACAGACTGACAATCCAAGAGTCTTAAGTAGAGGCCAGGGGCTAACTGCCTTGCATCTGCTAGTTATATGGAACCGGCACAAGGAGAGTTCATGTTCTGAATTGCCTATATTAAATAACTTATGTCAGTGGATGATATTGAGACCAAGGAAGTACCATTGCTTTTCTTATGGATATTGTTAGTTTCGACAGGCTCCTGGCACACTAAGGTACAAGCTGCAGAAACTTCTGCCTGTGAAAGTAAGTTGGTCCATGTATACTGTGCCAGTGATTGACGGCAGTGAGTGAAACCTTAATGTTCCCTTTAGATGGTGGCATGCTTCTGCAGCAGACTTAGGACAGAAGTGTAACCTTGAGAAAAGCTGTGGTGTTAGGCTTTAAGGACAACTCAGTTGCTTTCTGTAGACCAGGAACAGAAGTGGTTAGCACTTGCTGAATGAGTCATTTTCCAGTCTGGACAGCCTGTCCTCAAATAATGATTGCATGACAGAGTATTATTGACAAAGATATTGTGTTCTAAAAAATATTACTCCATTTGGTCCACAATATGCAGATCACTCTCTCTGGGGGCAGAGAGTGGAAGGTTGCTTACTTCTTGCTTCCATGTGGCAAAGTCTTGGAATTCCCATTTCAGGGAAATGCCAGTTACATTTGTCGATCGATAAAGTTGATTCTGGCTTGGTCTACTAGTAAAGATCATGTATGCAGTGTTATCAGGCCCCAAACGTGTTGTTAATCTGGAAAGGTCAGCTTTCAAGATCTGGGACCCCAAAGACTTGCATCTTTTAATGACGTACACAATGGTTTAAGAAGACATTCATGAAGAAACATGAATAAGGTGACTGGCAGGACAAATCTAGCAAAAAAGAACTCAGGGGCCTCATGACAAAAGCCAGAAGAATTAACTTGTTTATTTTCAAAACATTCCCCATCTTTTCAGATTGAGAGTTGAGAGTACTCTAGCAAATTGTGGGGGCATTTTGAAAGGGCATGGGTGCAGACAGAGGATTTTGACCAGAAACAACAACTTATAAATAGTTTTTACTTTGTGCTATCCAGATGTGCTCAACCATCATTTTGTCCCAGAAAGCCATCTCGCAAGTCTGCAGATAGACAGAAAGGAAGGAGAAGTTATGGAATTGGGTCAAAAACCAATGGCAACTTAAAGAAAGGGTGAAATAGCTGGGGGTTAGGAAGACAACATAAAAAGTCAGAGAGAGATGGGAAGAGTGGAGATTTAGGTACATTTGCAAAAGAAAAAAGAGGAATGGAAAAATAGGATGGAAATAATGAACTTAGAGTAAACGTGACCTTCAAAAATTGATAACATCCCAAGGATGTGATTAATACTTCATAAATCTGTAGGTGTCTACCTCAGGACTGCAGCCAGAGAACAAGTCCATAGAGACCACAGAGGCAAGTGTTGCGCCATTGTGGTGGGCAGGAGGAAGGAGGAGTTGCAGAGGAAGGCAGTGATGCCCTTAGGCAGGGGTTACAGTGGGAACATCTGATGGCCCATTAGTTCACACTTAAAGATGGGACAGATGTTAAAGAAGGAACCACTGATTGCTTCAGGGGAGGGGATGCAACAGAGCTAGGGTTATGCTGATTTTTACAGAAGAGAGATGGTTTGGGGTTAAATAGAAAAGGGAAATGAGAAACACAGGGAACTAGATGGATGATAGAGGGCAGAAAGAGAAGGGAGGGCAGTAGGGCAGGGAAATGGAGGGGTAGTGGTTTTACCCTGGTAGTTTGAGAGAAAAGGAAGGGAGTAAAAGTTGGCTAGAGATGGACGAGGATTTAGTTAAAAAGCAAGAAAAGGAAGGGGACTTTGATGGGGTAAGAAATACAGCATGGGGGTTAGACTGGGTCACAATGGGAAACTGGACCAATGGCAGAGACTTTAGACACCGCAAGAGAAAGGAGATGAGTTGAACAGGGAATTAAAAAGATTACAGTGCTGAGACTGCTAACAGGAGAATGAAATGGTGGTAGACATAGCTCGAGTTGGTTGGGGTGTTACGTAGCAAGTAGAGGAGGTTCTATGGTTGGTACTTTTATAATGTATGCCGGCTGGCACACAGCATAAGTACACATTCCCTTGCGTCTACTGCCTCCCCTGAGAGGTTTGCAAAGTTATCTGCTTCTGCTTTAAGCAACTTCTAATCGGAACTTTTCCATATAGTGTATTTACTTGTTTTGCATGTGATTACTTTCCAGCAGAAAAAACTTCCCTTCTGACTGCCTGGGAGTAAAAACCTTGGATCTGTGGTGGCATTTCATGTTCAGCTCCATTGCAAGATGTAGCTGTGAAAGAGAATCTGGGGCACTAGAGTCAGATTTCTTTGGACACACTTGCATTACCTTCTCAACCAAGCTTACTTTCTTATATATTTTTAAGAAGCCAGTTTCTGTGCACTGCATACACACACTATCCTGCCGTACATGCTGCTTTTACTACTTTCCCCTTCCAGTACATTTGAAGTACATTTTTGCCTTATGTAGGCACACAATGCACCAGGCTGTTATGGAAATTTGGCTTAATTATCGGCTGCCATAGGAGGGCACGGAACCTCTAATCACAACCACTAAACCACATTGTGTGATCCTGGGCAAGTGTTTAATTTTCATGGTCCTCATGTCCTAATCTTCCAGGATTGGTTGTGCTTAGATAAAGGTTAACCCCCTTGTACTAAGCGCTACCTAAAACACCTATATGCTTCTAAACAGCATAGGAGCAAGTGGTTTGACAAGAACTTTGATAGTGTTTGCTGGGCCAGCAGGGTCAACAAGAGCTTTCAGAGACTTGCTTGCTATTGCTGTAAATTAGATCAAATGTGTGATATTGGGACACCTATGGGCATACCCATCTTCAGTGAGACTAGAGCTTTAGTCCCTGTGAGGGCCTGAGGTCACCTAACCCGCAGATATTGTAAATGGATGCCTTTTGTCCAGGCTATAGAAGAGATCACCCATAGTCTAGCGCCCCAGTGCTTCCCTAAAGTCATACTTAATGCTGCACAGAAAAGCATGTAAAGTCCCTGACAGTTTTAAGTGCAACATTTTGGTAACGTTATTCTATTGAAATTAAGGCTCTGTCTTTTAGTTTGTGGTAAATATCTCACTTGCAAACCTGCCTGCAAACGCAATCTATGTTTTGCTCCTTCTAATTTTTTAGGTCGAGCATTCGAGACCTCTTGTATATACTTTAGTATATACTTATATGTGTATGTACTTTGTGGGCTCTGGAGATCAGCCCTAGGACTTCCGCTTAGGGACTTTTTTTCTGTTCAACTGCTTCTGTTTAACTGTCTTGATAGAAAACGGCCAGTAGAGGTCAGTAAAATACCAGAATTGCTTTCTGCTCAGGGACTTTCTTTTTTTTATTTTTCTGGCAACTGCCTCTATTTAACTTTCTTGATAAAAAACGGCCATCTGAGGTCAGTAAAATACCAGAATTACTTTAGCATTCTCTAGATTCCAGTCCATAGAAATTGTCTTCCACGAGCACCCGTAGACAATAATATTTTTTTCAAATCTTGTATTTTCAGTGATATGACCACCGAAGGCCCGGATTTTAAATTAAAAACAGAGCATTGGACTATACCATTTACGGCTGAAAGGCAATATTTCTTTCCATGTGTTCCCATACCTGGCGTGTCACGCAGTTTGGTGATTACTTTCCCTCCATGTTAAAGAACAGTAGATGTTTCAGCACCCAGGCTAATGTGCTGCGTAGCTAAATACATATAAGGTCCCAAAGGCGAGACCGATTGCATTGCAAATGCTTGTTTCTTTTGGCCTCTCATTCGTGGTTGTTGAAGGGACAAGTGGAGAACACCTAGTTTTCTAGCTAGAAGGCACTGGCAACAGGCAGGACCAAATAAGCCACGGGGAGAGAAAAAAAGCATATTGCAGGGACCAGGTGAGATGTGAGAGGCTCATGGAAAGGGAAGTAACGTCCGGTGGGCCAGGAGGCTGCATGAGAGCCCATTGGGAAAGTAAGGAGCTTTAATGTAGAACCTGGTTGAAACATGAGAGGCCATGGACGGGAAGCAGGGGCTGCAGGTGAGGCCAGTGGGAAGCACAGGCACCGGATATGATATAAGTGCAGAGGGAAAACAATGTGCGAATTGCTTCACTGCAGGCCTCAAATGCGAGTGAGGAAGGAGCAACCTGGGGGCTGTATGAGAGGCCCAAGGGCAGAGCATCAAAAGGGTGAAAAAGAGCCCAGGTGGGAGCAGGGTCCGCCAGGCTTTTACTCGCCAGTGCTGTGGCTGTTTTGGGACTGCAGAAGCTGCATCATTTCCCCTCTTGCTCTAAGGAATGGAAGGGCCAGAAGAGGAGCCCAGAAGCCACATGAAAGCTCTGTGGAGAAAGACAAAAACCTCTTAGCTGACAGCGCTGTGGAATTTCTGTAAGTAACCTGCCAATTTGAACTTCATTGTTCCTCATATTCACTGGAGACAATGTGGCGTAACAGCCAGAGCTGCTGATTTTGGACCTGGTGAACCTGGTTAGAGTCTCAGCATTTGTTCAACATCCTGTGAGTCCAGGCAAACCATTTAATCTCCCCAGGCCTACAGCAATAAAATATGAATGTGTCCTTGTGTAATGTAACTGGCTCTCATATAAAGCACTTTGTTAACGTCAGGTGTCTCTATTTACTATAGTGCACTGTCTACTTGTCCTTCGGACAAAACAGACATTAAAACTTCTTGTCCTTGAAAGAAATCTAGATGTCTCGGGCGTCGGGCGATATGAATTCCCCTCCCCTGTTCCCACCTCACACATTTTAGTGTGTCCCCCCTGCGGACCTTGCAGGAAGTTGAAAGGCACTTCTGCCCTCCAGTCTCCACTGCTCTCCTCTCCCTCTGCCCCCTCTGTGTCCTGTTAACCTCTAACCCCCCCCCCCCACCACATTTCACCTCTTTTTTGTTGTTGTTGCTCTTTTATATGCCTCCAACCTCCCCTGCTGCCCCCCAGCCCCTGTTGCTATGCACACTGCAAGGAAAGCAGGTTGTTTGATGACAGAGCAGGTTTCATACTGTAATCTGCTCTTTTTGGCATCTAACATCCTCCAATACGAGGCACTGTGCTGCTGGAGACTCTGCAGTGTTTCATATTGTGACATAGCACAGTCTCCAGAAGAGACAGAGCACTGACCTTGCAGTATGCTTGTGGCAGGTACAGTTTTTGCCCACCACAAAAATACTGCAAATCGTGCGTTTTATGCTACTCATATTTAGCTTTTGGCTTCAAGATTTCCAACCCGAAGCCGCAAATCCTGGTGTGTCCGTCCGAGACTGCTGAGAATGATGGCCTCCTTTATCCGGCTGGACCAGCATGCCAGGTGGTATATGCAGGCTCTGTAGTGGGATCTGAAGTCCCAGTGGGTCTAACATCAAGGGGTCTTCTCTGGCCACGTTCATATTTCAGGGTAGACTGCAAAAGATCTGCAGTGATAGTTACTGGACCACGATTGAGTAAGTGGCAGACCCCTCTCCCTTCCCCACCAAGAGCTGACATTCGTGACAGATGCATCACTTCTAGGTTGGGGTTGCCACCTGGGAGAGATGGAGATCAGAGGCCTCAGGTCTCTGGTGGAGTCCCAGCTCCACATCAACCTTCTGGAGCTGAGGGACATCCGCTTGGCGTTGAAAGCCTTCCTGCCGTCGATCAAAGGCTGGCTGATACAGGTGCACATTGACAACACCACTGCCATGTGGACTGCAACAAACAGGGTGGGTTTGGGTCACAGACCATGTGCCAAAAGATCTTGCACCTCTGAAAATGTCTGGGCCACCGAATAATTTTTTTGCTGGCCAACCACCTAGCTGGATCATTGAATGTCAGGGCGTATGAGCTCAACTGTCTGGCCTAGCGGACCACTAATGGCAGCTACAACCAGAGGTGGCGTAAGGTCTCTTCCGCCAATGGCGAGAACCTTGGCTCGATCTGTTCGCCATTGCAGAGAACGTGCAATGTCAGCAGTTCTGCCCGTTGAAGTTTCCAAGGCGTCTGTTGCTCAGACTCGTTCCACCGCAAGTGGAACTTTAGACTTCTTTATGCCTCTCTGCTTATACCACTTCTGCCTCAGGTTCTCAAGAAGATCAAGACCGACCGGGCCCAAGTCATCTAGTGGCTCCGGATTGGCATCATAAATTCAGAACATTAGCACTCTAGTTTCTCTTTAGAACTTAGTGGTAAAGGTGCAGTTGATCACTAGAGAGTTGGCTGGCAGACTGTTGCTGATGTTTAACTATGTTTCAGTTTGCATGTCAGAATGTTTTACTGAAATCAATGATGAAGGTATTTGAAAACTCAGAGTAAATGCTTCCTCATTTTAGCGTTCTGGAGCACTAACCATAATTCCAATGGCAAAAAGAGCCCCTCTTTTTGTTCATTTCTGAAGGAAATGCTTCATGAAGGCTTTAGGTGTGCCCCAGTTTTGTCATGAATACAGAATGTTAGCGCTCTTGTTGTTCATTAGAACTTTCTACTAAATTGCAGTGGAACACAGAGGAATCAACTGACCGGCAGCTGCTGCTGTTGGAAGTACACATTCCACTCAGAATGTCAGAATTTAGTCTCACATGCCTGAGGAAGATAATGTCCGTTTGCAGAAAATATGCTCTCATTTTAATTTCAGGAGCACCTTCCATAACCTCAATGAGAAAATTATGAGAAGCACAAGCATGGTACATCAAATCCCGTCAGAGGATCAGCATTTTTCACAGGATAAAAAATCACCAACACACCACAATTCATAAAATTAGTATGAAACACCAACAGATTATTAATATTGTTACTAAAATCTGTTATCCCTTATATATGCTCCTTTTTGTGACCCTCAAAAACAGGCTTTCTTTACAATGCATTTCCATGGGTGTCATGTAGTTCCTATAAATCTATATAGAATCTGCGTGTTTAGACAACATAAACTAAGGGATTGGTGTCCAGACTGATTCCAGACACCCCCACAGGATATGTTCGCCTGTATACCAGCTAGCTCACAGTGCCACTATAAGCCCCACAACCTTACCAAGGAGTGAATAGTTTGTCAACTGTCGAACATGACAACCCTGACCCCTCATGGATCGTGGAAACAGTACAGTACTTTTCACTCAGTCACTTCTGCTCACTTTGTCTGAGAGAGATAAGCAGAATAAATGTTGGGGACGTTTTCAATAAGCATTTATTGAACCAGCGTCATTCTAGTGTAAAATATATGTGCTGCAACAACCATGAGACAGAAACAGATATATACGGTTATAAGCACCAGCAGAGTATAGAAAAGGTAGAATTCTACCATAGTGCTAAAACAATTAATATATGCAGGCATATAGATACATGACAATAATAATGCGTACTCCTACGATGCAGACCCTAACTAGATGTACCTAAGTGTACCTAGCATGTATGTAGGTGTATTAGGATAGAGCCAACCCCATTACCTGATGTGAGAGAACGAAGGACCCCGCCTTGGTCTTGAGATTGACACCCCACACGGGATGTCAGACCACTGCGTGCTGGAGTGTTTACGTCCAGGGACCTCAGCGTCTCGCGTCAGAATGGAAGTCTTTTTCCTCCTCTGGCTTGCCCAGCGAAGATGTGGTGCTTATATACCCAAAAGGTACCTTCAGGAGTTCTACCTAGATGTGTCATGGTACTGTGGGCATGTCGGACAAGGATGACGATAGTGGTGACCCTTATACAGAGTTATTATGCAGAAGATGGTAATCCTGCTGTGATACTAAGAATCCTCATGCATATTAAATGAGGATAGTTTTCGGAGAAAACACGACATTTATGCAGCACCTAACTAGGTAAAAGGTCAGCACCAAACCCATTATGTAGAACAGTGGTAGAACGAATGTAGGTAAAAGGTTGTGCAACTACCTAGGCCTATATTGGGGTACATTGGGGTACACAACATGGGGAACATGTCCCTCAGTCCTGTAATGGCTGCTAAAATATGTTTCCCATGCTGCAGCCTGCCAATCATGTCCTTGGGATCAGGGTGTGCTCATCCTACCTCCATAAATATTTTAAAATCATTTTCAGGACTCAGGAACCATGACTATGTATGTCCATGAGTCCTGTAATGGCTGCCACAACATATTGTTCGGATTGTGGCCAGCCAGTCAGGATTAACTAGTTACCCTTAAAGTGGCCAATCAGAGCATATCTGGACACCAACAGTCCAGATATAGCTATTTTTTTAACCCTCTCAAGACCATGCCTGGCCCCACTTTAAACAGAAATTTATGGAAAACAGCTGAACTAATTTACACAACATCACAGATGCCATGCTTTCTGAGAGAAGTTCTAATATTTTCCAAATTTAGTGTAATTACATTAAGCCATTTTTACTGTATCACTTCTAGAAATTTTGTATGGGAATTCACATCTGAAATCACTGTTGTCTATTGGACCGGTCATCCTTAGGGGGGTCTTTCCCCCAACCCTTTGCCTCCCACTTTTGCTGATTCTTTTTGTTGGCCTTAGAACTCTGAACACTTTACCACTGCTAACCACTGCTAAAGTGCATGTGCTTCGCCCCTGAACATGATGACATTGGTTTATACCTGATGGGCATATTTGTTGTACTGGTAAGTCCCTTGTGAAGTCGTATACCATATACTCAGGGCCTGTACTTCAAATGCTACTAGTGGGCTGCAGCACTGATTGTGCAACCAACAGAAGTAGCCTTTCAAACCTGTCTCAGGCCTCCAGTGCTTGGGTGTGCAGTTTACTGCCACTTGGACTTGGCATTTAAAACTACCTGCCAAGCCTTAACCTCCCCATTTATTACATATCAGTCACCCCTAAGGTAGGCCCTAAGAGAAGGGTGCTATGTACCATTACGTTTTGCAAGTCCTGGTAGTGACGAACAGCCTATTTTATTTTTCACTACTATGATGCCTACCCCTCTCATAGGCCAGCATTAGGAATTCCGTAATATACTTTTAAGCTGTAATTCCTGATCAGAGAGGTGTGGCTTTTTCTTGTTTTATATGTTCGGAATGATAATGACAAATCCTCCTTACTAGTGAAGCTGGATTTAACATTGCTGTTTTAGAAATGGCACTTTTAGAAAGTGTACATTTCTCTGTACTTGCTGCTCTTTGCCTGACAGCCTGACTCCAAAACACTACTGGGTTGGGTGACAGCTCTACTTTGTGCATTCCGTCTAGACAGCCACAAGCACAGGAAGGTGAGGCTCATCTGCATTCTGAGCACTCATCTGCGTTCATCTGCATTTTGATGGGACTTCTTGGGCAGGGTGGAATGGGAGGGACTTACACACTTCAATAGATAGTGTCCAGTCCAAACACAAAGCACTGTTTAGCCCCCCACCCCCCTCCGAGTGTTAGCCTAGCAGACAGAACTGGGTTGAAAGAGATCATTGTGCACTTCAGAGAGTTTCTTTGAAGTCACCCCCTACATCAAAGGCACTTTTGGATAGAAGTACTGGGTCTCTGACCCCCTAAAATCGGACACTTCTGGATCTTGAACTGAATCTCTGTCAGAAGGACTGCTGTGCTGCTTAAAGGACTCAACTGGACTGTTTTTCTGAAAGGATTGCTTTTCTGCTTGTTGCCCTGCTGCTCCCTTACTGCTGGAAGGACTCTGCCTTCCCTCCAAGTGATCTCCAAGGGCTTGCTGACATGCCTTTTGTTTTCTGAAGTCTCAGGGACAAAAAAGACTTCCTACAATTCTGCTGGTGCTGCTGGACTCTGCGAGTCTACCCTTGCCTGAGGTGCCCACTCCAAGCTCTGGGCCTCAGAAGTGGGTTCTGCACCGGTTTTCATCAAAAACCGATGCATTGCATCGACCGCGTGAGAAATTCCGCTGCATCGCCCTTTGACGCCAATACAGATGCTGCCCGATGACTGCAGTTCCACAGCCTGCATGGCTCGATGAGGAAAAATTGCATTCACTTCAACGGAGCTCGACGGTGCTGCAAGAACCACTTTGTGCTGCTCAACGACGCCACAGTACTCTCTCGACGTCGACCAAAGCTCCATCCCAGGTATTTCTTCAGTGGTTCCTATCTGGGTCCTGTAGCTGGCCTGCCGTCTTTCGCGGTCAGCCAAAACTTTGGATTTGCCACTAGTGAATTCTAAGCACTATTTTTTATTTCATCTTTATAAATTCATATCTCGACTTCTACTGATTAGATTATTGTTGTTTTGGTCTCTTTTGCGTCATTTTGTCGTGTTTTCATTGTGTTACTGTGTGTGTGTGTGTGTGTGTGTGTGTGTGTGTGTGTTGCACAAATACTTTACACATTGCCTTTGTAGATAAGGCTGACTGCTCTATGCCAAGCTACCGGAGACTGAGCACAGGTTATCTTATTGTGTATTTAGCTTACCCTGACTAGAGTGGTAGTTCCTGCCTGGCCTAAGTGCATACCTCAGCCAACCAGGAATCTAACATTGTCCCTCATTGGATCTTTCATATATTCACATGCTTGAATCATTTACATCGTCAGCCTGAGAATCCCTGGTAATTTTAAATAGCAGAAAGAAGTGTTAAAATGGCTATAGGCCTTAACAGACGTGTGTTCAGTAGCACATCCACCTCATTTAAATCAACTCTAACTACTGTCAATGAGATGGTGCCTGCTCTCCTACTCCCTCTAGAGGCCACCATAGCTTAGATTTCTGCTGCATGTCGTGTGTGACGGGCCCGCACAGGCAAAGCTCGGCTCTAACATCTCAGTGACCTTATCCTGTTACTTTTTCTATTCACTGAAAGCAGTCCTATCTTCATCTTCCAGAGTACTGCAAGTTATTTTCAAGGTAAAATTCCTTTTTAGGTCGAGCATCAGCGATGACCTGTTGTATCACTCTGTGTGGCTTTGGCAAACCCACCCATTGCTATTGGCTGTTAGCTGCAGCATTCAGAAATGCTGGTTTCCTATTGGTGCATTTCTATTAAAGTCCCTCCTTCGTGTGTTTAGCCCTCTTTCCGGTGATTTCACTCGGAGAGCATTTTGGTCGGCCCTCACACAGTACAGCTTGTGATAGCCTCTCTTCCCTCCTCCCATCTGTTTTGTAGTTTTATATAGCGCAAACCGGAACCGAAGGTCACCAGTTAAGGACACGTTCGTTATTTCATCTGCACGGGGTGCTTAAGCATTTTGCCCAGAGTTGCTCGGTCTTACTGTAGCTCTGCAGTGCAGTGCTGCTCGCACCCACGGCTGGTTGTTTCTTTGTGCCTGAACGCGCTTTCATTGCAAAACACATTCATGCGATGTATTTTTGTTTTATTAAAATCAGCGCGACTGCCACAGCGCTTTATCTTTGGTGGCCGTGTGTCTTTGCTGCCTGTTAACATTCAGAAATCTGCCCATTCGTCCATTGACAACTCTTGCTCCCCAATCAGTCAAACCCCTCCTCTTCGGCTTCGACCAATCTTCAAGAAATGCAGATCCCAAAGTATTATTTCTTTACAGTACGATGATGACCTCATCTGCTGTAGATGGTGCAGTGCTTTAAACCTTGACGTGTACCATGTTTAGGAAGGTGACTGATTCTCTCACATAGAAGAAACCTCCTCTAAAGCCCCCATTACAAGGGTTCCTTTAATTCAGATTTAGGCTGGAACAGGAGTTTCCGCTGGAAACTGAATTAGAAGTGATGTGAAATTACACCTGTTTCCGGGTACATATCCACTTGCTAGAAGGAGGTGTCGATTTGCAAGGAAAAGGGCCAGATAACTGAGGTCATCTTGTAGGCGAAGGTGTGGTATTACTGTTTCACGCACGTCCCTCATTCCGGATCCGAAACGTGTATTGGCCCGATAAGGGTAACATTGTTACCGCACCACTGCCACCAGGATGCTTGTAATTGGGCCCTAAATGTGTTATGGTTAAGTTTTATATTATTTAAATCACATAAGCAACTGATTGAACAGGGGTTGTTTGGAACAGTATCCAATTCCCTCTTGATAATAGGATGTCAGGTGTACTCTCTATTTGATAGGTTCCTTCTAATTGGGTATCCAAAGATTTCGGAGTAGACACTTCACTCACTTATCGTGACGTGCTTCATCATTGGCACCTATCCACACCCTGGTAAGATGACACTACCAGGGCGGGCTCAACCATAGTTGGTAATGGGAGTTCTTAGATAAAGCAAAACTGGATATGCAGGGACCCAGATAGGTGATATGTTAAAAATACCTCAAGGTTTACCCTATCACCTATCTGGGTCCCTGCATATCCAGTTCTGACGTCATTTGTAAAAGCATGGGGCGGGCAAGATTATGAAGATTTTTATTCAGGACTGGCGAATCTGCTACCGCGAATTAGTTGATTCTAACTCGGAGAAAAAGACTAGCTCAAATTCTGCTTTTGCAGCGATTTTATGAGTACTTAATCTTTTTTTTTTTTTTTTTTTTTGGCGTGTGGTTTACGTTTAAGGCGGCTTTTGGGAGGTCAATGTGTGACTAGGGCGAAGCAAGAAGTTTACGCCGGGTTGCAAAATCAGCTGAAATATTTGTCAGAAAAATGGCATGACTCTTCCTGCAGTAAGATAAAACAAGTCCACGCAGTTGTACTTAGTATGATATAAACAGGGTTATGAAGTTATCTAGTGTAATGTGCTGTAGAAAAGAAGCTTTCCCAGTGATTAACTGCATCCCTCAGACCCACTGTTCAATGACATTCTTTTAGAAAATTTAGTGCACATTTCCACTGTAGCAGCAAGCACCTTTTAAGCTTCTTTGAATGGAATAGAAAAGTAGTTTCTGCACAGTGGCAAATGTGCTTATGACGTATGTAGCCCTCATCTGTTTGGTTCATCATTGTCCTGTCTTTAAAGGAACATTCAGTTGATGTAATACATCTGGTGCCTATATGAATCCCACTTATCTCAACACTGAATGGCAAGCAAATTATAGAACACTAACAGCTCAAGAACATTTCGTCGAAATTGAGTTAACCTTAATTCTGCTCACATGAGGGCCAGAGAATAACCGAGCTATATTTCCAAATTCTACTAATGTTTATACAGTGATGTAGGAAACAACGTTTTCAGATGTGCGGTCTGTGAGCAAAAATGGGGAAAATATTATCACTGGGTTGAGCCTACTGCTTCACGCCTCTTTGTATAACCCGCTGTCAGAAATGTGCAGCTTTGGACGGTCATCTAGGCTTTCATCTTCCTTAGCCGGAACAGTTGGCACCATTTAATTGGTTAGTTCGCAAATCTTAATATGTAATCCAGTTTGTGGCTGTGCACGGTAGAAGGCCTATAATGTCATCTTTCATTGTAATGTGGCTAGGTTTGAACGCGTTAAAGTAACCATGTTGTTCCTGCTTACATTTCACATGCTTTGCTTAATCTTTCATTCCCCTTGAGTGTTTGCTTTTCCAGGATGCTGTTACTTTTTTTTCAGGAAGCATATTACTCTTGTCTCCCCTTTTTCCCATTTTCCGGTTCTCCAGCGCCGCGAGGTCATACGTATGACAATAGCAGTATGCAAATATGATCACTCCACTGCAAATAAAAAAATAAAAGTAAAAAACATTGTCATTTTCAATGCCAAGAGCTCTAACTTTCAGAAATGCGAGACCGATTGCATTGCAAATGCTTGTTTTCTGGGCCAGGGATACCCTTTCTTTCTCTGGCATCATTGGGACGGGAAAGTCCCTTGCATGGTAACAGGTGTGCACCCCTGCCCTGAGTGCCCAACAGTACTGATGTCTGGATCCCTAATGCTGTTTTTTTCTTTTCATAGGCAAACACAGATTATGCGTTTGCACCATGACCTAGGCCTGTCTCATGGATTGCTGTCTTGTTGGACCGGGAGGATCGCAGAAAAGCGCTACCCTCATAGTGGTGGAAAGCTACTTCCTTCACCAGTAGATAAGCAGCCGAGCTCGGTGGTGGGAACACAACATTTAGTGGGTTGTATGTTGGAACAACAAGTTCCTCAACAACGACTCCCTAAACCACGCGCTCTGTACTATGACCTCGTCTCAACAACAATTTTTTTTACCAAGCATTCTTTTACCTCAAATTTTTGTGGTAGAGGAAGGCATGGTAAACCCACTCCCTAAAATCTAAACCGAACCCCTCCCCCCCCCTAAAAACTAATACGAACCCCCCCACTCCCTTTAAACTAACTCAAACCCCTCCCACCCCTAAAAACTAAAACAAACCCCTTTCACCCCTAAAAACAATTAGAACCCCTAAAACTAATACAAACCCCTCCCACCCCCTTAAAACTAATTCAAACCCCTCCCACCCCTTAAAAACTAACACAAACTCCTCCTACCCCCAAAAACGATCATGACCCCAACCCCTAAAAACTAATACAAACCCCCCCAACCCTTAAAATCTACCTCGAACCCTTCCCCGCACTAAAAACACACAACCGCCCCTGAACGGACCTTGCATGCATGGTGTATGTATATGCTGGATGTGCATGTGCCCATGAGTGATACATTACCTAAAGAACATAGTGCTGGGCAGTGCGTGGATGTTAAATGCCTATGCTGGGTGTATGTGTACCTGTGAGAGGTACAATATATGAAGGATGCAGTGCTTGCATGTTAAATGCATATGCTGAATGTATGTGTGCCTATAAGTGGTACAATACATAAAGGATAGAGTGCTGGGCAGTGTGTTAATGTTCATTGCATAGGCTGGATGTATGTATTTTGGCCTGTGAGTGGTACAGTGCATGGAGGCTGCAGTGCTGTGCAGTGCATGTATACTGTATACATGCACTGCGGGTATGTGTGCCTGTGGATGGTACAATACATGGAGGGCTCTGGTTTCTTTTGTGGAAGGACCAGACCGCCCCTTTACACTTCAAATAGTGCTCTTTGATTGTGAGAGGTAACAAGGAAGGGGTCTGGGCACACCTCAGGAAGGAGAGGGGGCTGATAAGAGAATCTTAAAGAGTACGACTGGGCGCCCTGGGCTAACCTTTTGATGCACATATCTCTGTGGCGGACGTCCAGTTGTGAACTCCCATGGCTTGTGATGTGGGGCTATCAGCTTTGGAGACACTTCTGCTGTGACAAACTGGTTTTCAAAAGGAAGAGAGAACAGAGGAGTGATCACTTCAAAGGAAGTGGAACTCCAACATAAAACTTCAAAGGCTCTGACCATAAATTAAATTTGGTGTCTGGAAACGGACCTTAAAAAGGGGTGGTTGAGAACCAAAAAATGGTCATCTGCCAAGCAGCTAGACAGGCTGTATGAGAGGGGGAAGCTCTGCAAGGCTTCTGCTTGTCACCAGGACTGGTGGCCAAGGCCTGCTCCCAGTCTCCCTGCTGGGTGAGGGGACATCACCCAGGAAGTCCAAGGCCACCTGCCCTGGAGCACCAGCACCTGCTGGCTTTCCAAGACCAGTATGCTCTGTGAGGAAGAGGAGAGCAATTGAGAGAGCGAGGTCCAGAAGAAGCCCTGTCAAGTGGACTCCCTGTGCAAAGTTTGAGGAAGTGGCTGCTGCACCAATTGGGTGGTTGCCCGTGTGCCGCACAAAAACGGCAACCCCCATATGCCAGGACAGGGCCGCCATGAATTTTGCTGTGTGTCGTGCTGTACTGATTGGGCCAGAGCCCTCTGTGATAGGGAGGCGGCGACCCCGTATGCGAGGAGGGGCTGCTGTAGAAAGACTGATGTGCAGAAAGGGGCCGTAGAACTGTGCGATAGTGAAATGGCGACCGGTATACCAGGAGGGGCCGCGGTGGTGAGTACCACTGTGCAGAGCGGGCCAGAGCCCTTCAACTGTGAGTTGTGTTGACCCCGTATGCCAGAGGGGGGCACCGGGAGTACCAAGAACTGCAAGTTGTTCTGCCCCACTGGAGAAGTGAGTACACCACCACCCAGGTGAGGGTCTCAAGACAGGATCGTCATAGCCTTCCCCCATCTGGAGGAGGAGCTGCAGAAAGCCTTTGGTTGCTTCAGGAGTGCCATCACGAGAAAGAGACACTCTGCACCCTCGGAGTGCAGCCACCTGGGCTGCATGTGGCTGACTTACCTGAACTTGGCGGCAGCCGCTGCGAGCACCCGCGGACGGGGCACTCTAAGGAGCTCCAGGCACTTCATAGCTGACAGTGCAGGTTAGACTGGTATCGGGCCTGTCTGGGAATTTGCTGCTAGTAGCGCTGCAGCGCTAGAACACTGTTGACTTTAACGAAGAGTCAAGACGGACTCTTAAGGCTTGGATTACCAGTAGGGCATTCCCTGGATGTTACCAGTAGTGAAAGGGGAATAACAATGATCTCTAATGTGAGGAGAGAGAGGGACAGGGAATCACCATAGAAACACTAGAGTCCCGACCTCAGTGGAGATTGTGTAATTGGTGGTGTATGTTGTATTTTTCCTATGTGTGGATAGAGTTCGAAAATAAAATACTTCTCTTTTTTCATAAAAGTGAGTATTTGGCTGAGCAAGGATTTTTTGCTGCTGCTGTGCGCCTGTTAAGTTGTGAGCCTGTGTTCACTATCCTATATCTTCCTCCCTCCCGAGGGAGACTTAGACTGCTCGGACCATGCAACCCTGAGAGTCAAGTACAAAAGGGGTACTTGACCCAGTTGTTCTCAAATGCATACTGGGTCGGGTTCCAGTACATCAGAAGTAAATGGCCTCAACTACCATGGTTGGGCCAAGTAGTCCCTGCGTGCCCCATGGCCCTCTGATAGGGGTTCTGAGAGTCACCAGCTATCACCAGGACTAACAGGAAGGCTTTATGCAAGTCCTGTTCTACCCGTGTACAGAAAAAGACTTTTATTGATGATTCACATGATCAGTATATTTACTGCTTTTATCCTACTCACAAGTATTCGTGCTGTGATATTTGTATGACTTTTTATTCTAAAACTCTGTAGGATAGAGAGAGGAATTTGTCATTATATCTGCTGAAAAGTAATTAGAAATTCCCTCCTTATAAGGGAGATGTCTCCTCATCTGGGGATGATTCAGTGAAAAGTACCCCACCAAGCACTTTTATGAAGGCAGCAAAAAAAGAAAATTGGAGACATAGTTTCTTGAATTGGACTTATTTCACAAAGCGCCTGCAGCTGCCTCCTCACAGAAAACACTGAAGTTCCCCATGAAAAACATTCCAGGAAAGAAAGCCTGCCTGCACAAATATCTTATTCCTAAGCAGAACATCCATAATTGAAGAAGCAAAGACCTTCGCCCACGTGTACAGAAACCCCTTAATCAACAACAATCATGGCGAAAACAGCGCCATGGACGACTGCTCCAAGAATGTCACGGCTTCCTCCGTCCAAGCAAGTACCATTGACGTCTGACAGCCCAGACTTCAACGCCACACCAATGAGTGTGACACTTTCGAAACTGACAGTCAAAGACAGATTTTACTGCAACTACTTATTCACCGATGAAGGTGACAGCAAGTCTACCTACCCAGATACTGGACTCTGAATTATAGGAAAATATCAGCTACCTGGCCTCAAAGACTCATTACAGCCCAACTCAGTTTGATGTACATTACGTTCTGGATTTCGTGGCTTTACTGGATGAGAAGGAACCTTATCAAGAGTATAAATATCAACAGCATTTTACATCAGATAATCCACGCTCCTATGTACCTCCTTATTACACTAGAGGAGAGCCAGATGTCTTACAGCTACCTGTAGCATTCTTATCTATACTACAGCAAATGATGGACACCTTTCAAAGATTACTGTATCTGAAAGAAACACATAGTGATAGATTCCTTACCTTAGAATATCCCCAGGTGTCAGACTGGATCTGGAAAGTTTTCGTCAGCAGTATCCCTGCGCGTCGGTAGGTGGCGTTGTGCGGCTCCTCGTCCGTTGTTGGCGCCGTGGTCGCCGAGATGACGTCGCAGGCGCTACTTAGACGCCGCCCACGCGCGCTGATGTCAGTGATTTCTTTTTCCACGCCACCAAGCGCAGATCCGGGAAGAGCAGAAACCCCCAGTCAATTTTTGACTGACTTTTTGAGGCTTTTTGTCTCTGTTTTTCATCGAGTCTTCGACTCCTGGTGCAGATAGGATGCCCGGTTTTAAGTCCTGCGGGGACTGTCACCTTATGATGTCGGTGACGGACCCGCACCGTGTGTGTCTTTTCTGCCTGGGGCGCGACCACGACCCCAAGTCGTGCCCCGACTGCCGGGCCATGGCGCCGAAGACTTTGCGGGAGCGGTCCCGAAAGTTGCTGGAAGCTTGCAGTCGGCTCCGCGCCGTTCGAGGTCCTGGTCCCGTGGGAGGTCGAGGGACCATGCGCGGAGTCATCACCATCGGCCTTCGGGATCCAAGTCTTCGCACTCGGGGTCAGGTAAGGCGAAGCACAAGAAGTCGAAGAAACGCCATCGTTCTCAGACTTCCCCTCGCCGGTCGCGAGACGCGGCTGAGGGTGCGGGTGGTGCCTCCCCCGCGGCTCCGGCGGAGCCTATGCAGTCGCCGCCCGACTACCCGCCCTTCCCGGGTTCGTCGGCGACTCCGGCCCAAATACAGGAATTCCTGTCGGCCATGGCTCGCCTCTTTGGGCCGTCGGGCCCCGCTGGTGCACCTTCGGGCCCCACAGTCCCGACTGGGGGTCCACACTTTTCCTCGCCGCCTGCTCCGGCCCCGGCGTCGCTGTCGGCTCTGGCCTCGGCACCGCAGGACCCCTTGGATCCAGGCCTGGATCCCGGTCGACCCCGGTTGACCTTATAACACCTCCACCGGCACCACTTCAGACGCCGCCCGCTCCTCGGGACGACGTCGACCCCGGTTTCAGCCCCGAAGTGGACGCGGCGTCGAGCCGGCAGTGATCGATGCCGTTCTCGACGTTGCTCGGGGATTTCTATCCCCATGTCCCTGCTCCTTATTTTAGGCCTGTTGAACAGCCTGAGGAGCTAGGGGAGGACTGGGAGGGGTCTGAGGACCCTCTCGCAGCTGCTTGCGAGTCTGAACAGGACTGGGCTGAGGAGTTGGGGGACGCCAGTGGTCTGGATACCTCACCAGACCTTGGCATGCTGTCTCCTACTGTGGCTTCGGAGGAGGGTGCTAGTTATGCTGTGGTGTTGCGTAGGGCGGCCGAGGCCCTACACCTCGAGCTCCCTACGGTGGCCGTCAGGACTAACCTCCTGACAGAGGTGCTTCAGCCAGCAGCTACTTCTGCGGAGCCACTGCTTCCCTTCAATGAAGCCCTTTCTGACGTTCTTTTGGGCACTTGGTCCAGGCCCACCACAGGGGCTCCTGTGGATAGGAACGTGGCCCGACGCCATCGCCCGGCTCCGGGTGACCCCATTTTCCTCTCCCAACATCCCACCCCGAGCGCTTGGTTGTCCAAGCCTCTGCTTCCCCGACCGCCTTCCCTCCCGCACCACCGGATAGGGAATCCAAGAAACTGGATCAGTTTGGAAAGAAAAATTTTCTTCCACCAGTTCTGCGCTGCGGTCCGTGAACACCGCATGCCTCTTGGGCCGTTATTCCCTCTCTCTGTGGGATACGGTGGCGCAAGTGCAGCCCCAGTGTCCGGAGGAGGCCCTTCCAGCTCTCTCCCAGGCTGTTGCAGAGGGGAGAGACGCAGCTAAGTTCATGATTCGTTGTGGCCTAGACACCGCCGACTCACTGGGCAGATCGATTGCAACAACGGTGGCGGTTCGCCGCCACGCCTGGTTGAGGACCACTGGATTTTTGGGGGATGTCCAAAACACACTTATGGACATGCCCTTTGATGGCCGTCGCCTCTTCGGCGACAAAGCAGACAGCGCGTTGGAGTGGTTTAAGGACTCACGGGCTACGGCCAAGTCCTTGGGACTCTCTGCAGTCCGCCTTCTGCTTTTCGCTCCTTTCGTGGCACCGGAAGGGGCGCCCCGCAGCGTTCGCAACAGAGCCACAGGCCTGCACAGCAAGCATCCCAGCGCGGATGCGGGTTCCGCCGTGGTGGACCAAGAGGCCAGCGGGCGGGTCAGTCCACCACCACCCCGGCCACCACTGCCTCCAAACCTTCCTAGTCCGAACTTTCAGGCCCATCAAACGCCAGTGGGCGGCAGGCTTCGCCATCACCTCCCCCACTGGCGCACCATCACTTCGGACAGGTGGGTTTTAGAGATAGTCCGGAGGGGCTACTCCCTCCCCTTCGAGACTACCCCTCCAGCCATGCCACCGCAGTACCACCGCATGTCGGGGGATCACTTGGTGCTTCTTCAGCAGGAAGTTGTGGCCCTCTTGGCCAAGGGGGCCATCGAGCGCATTCCAACGCCAGAAGTAGGTCGTGGTTGCTATTCCCACTACTTTCTGGTACCCAAGAAGGACAAGGGCCTGCGTCCTATCTTAGACCTCCGGAACGTCAATCGCTTCCTCCGCAAAGAGAAGTTCAAGATGCTCACTCTGGCTCAGGTCTTGTCTGCTCTCGATCCACAAGACTGGATGGTAGCGCTAGACTTGCAGGATGCCTATTTCCACATCCCAGTCCTGCAAGCCCACCGGCGTTACCTGCGGTTCACGGTAGGCCACGAGCACTTTCAGTTCACTGTGCTCCCTTTTGGCCTTACCAGCGCCCCTCGGGTGTTCAGGAAGGTGATGGCGGTGGTCGCAGCTCATCTACGCAGATCAGGGGTTTCAGTCTTCCCCCTATCTCGACGACTGGTTGTTGAAGGCGGGCTCGCCCCAGGCAGTCGTCTCCCACCTCCAGACTACGGCCGACCTCCTGCACTTGCTGGGGTTCTCCATCAACGTGCCGAAGTCGCACCTGATTCCCTCTCAGAAGCTCCTCTTTATCGGAGCGGTTCTGGACACGGCGCAGTTTCGGACTATCCTCCCGAACAGCGAGTCCGGGATATTCGGGCTCTGATTCCCATCTTTCAACCCTTGTCCCGGGTTTCGGTCAGAGTGACTCTGAGGCTGCTGGGCCTCATGGCCTCCTGCATCCTGCTGATCGATCATGCCAGATGGCATATGCGGGCTCTGCAGTGGGACCTAAAGTTCCAGTGGGCGCAGCATCAGGGGATCCTGTCCGATCACGTCCAGATCTCGGAGGGCACTGCACGACAGTTGCAGTGGTGGCTCACGAACTGGCATTGGGTCGACGGCAGATCCCTCTCCCTTCCCCAACCGGAGTTTACAGTAGTGACGCATGCGTCCCTCCTGGGATGGGGCGGCCACATGGGAGAGGCGGAGATCAGAGGCCTCTGGTCTCCGGCGGAGTCCAAGCTCCATATCAACCTTCTGGAGCTTCGGGCGATACGGCTTGCACTGAAGGCATTCCTTCCCTCTGTCAAAGGGAGATTAGTGCAGGTGTTCACAGACAACTCCACCGCCATGTGGTACTGCAACAAGCAAGGCGGGGTGGGGTCGTGGACCCTCTGTCAGGAGGCTCTGCGTCTCTGGACATGGCTGGAACATCAGGGCATGTCCCTGGTGGTTCAACACCTGGCAGGTTCTCTGAACGCCAGGAGGGACGAACTCAGCCGCAGGTGAATGCTCGATCACGAATGGCGTCTTCACTCGGAGGTGGTGCAAGGTCTCTTTCAGCAGTGGGGAAAGCCTTGGTTAGATCTATTCGCCACCGAAGAGAACGCGCAATGTCATCAGTTCTGCGCGTTGGAATTTCCAAGGCGGCACTCGCTCGGCGACGCTTTTCGTCGCGAGTGGAGTTGCGGTCTGTTGTACGCCTTTCCGCCTATACCACTTCTGCCCAGAGTGCTGAAGAAGATCAGGCGCGACCAGGCACAAGTCATCCTTGTGGCCCCGGTCTGGGCTCGAAGAGTATGGTATCCCGAGCTACTCAGTATGAGCATCGATCCTCCGATCAGACTGCCTCTTCGGGAGGATCTTCTGTCGCAGCAGCAGGGGACGGTTCTCCACCCGAACCTGTCCAGCCTCCACCTCTTTGCGTGGAGATTGAGCGGCGGCAGTTGATTCCTTTCGACTTGCCTCCTGAAGTTTGTGATGTCATTCTGACAGCCAGGCGTCCCTCTACTAAAGTGGTATACGCCTGCAGGTGGAACAAGTTTGTGGCATGGTGCACAGCAAAGGCTGTGGATCCCCTTTCTGCCCCTCTTTCTGAAGTACTACTGTTCCTTCTTTCTTTGGCCCAGCAGGGCTCTGCTCTGGGCACTATCAAGGGCTACCTTTCTGCTATTTCGGCCTTTCTCAGGCTCCCTGATCAGCCCTCTCTTTTCAAGTCCCCTGTTGTAAATAGATTTCTCAAAGGCATTACACACCTTTTTCCTCCTATTCCTTTTGTGATGCCTCAGTGGGACTTGAATTTGGTTCTTACATACTTGATGTGTGCTCCCTTTGAGCCCCTTCACAACTGTCCTCTTCGTCTCTTGACCTTGAAGACTGCCTTCCTGGTGGCCATCACCTCCGCTAGGCGAGTGAGTGAGCTCCAGGCTCTTTCTTGTAAGCCTCCTTTCCTATCAGTCCATTCGGACAAGGTTGTGCTCAGGCCCCATCCTTCCTTTTTGCCAAAAGTGGTTACGGCCTTTCACATTGGGCAGACTATTACCTTGCCCACCTTCTTTCCGCATCCTTCCAGAGAGGAAGAGAGGCTCCACCGTCTGGACCCAAAACGTGTGCTCTCATTTTATCTCAACCGCACACAGCAGTTCCGGGTGGATGACCAGCTCTTTGTTGTCTACGTTGGCACCAAGAAAGGTCGGGCGGTACACAAGAGAACTATCTCCCGCTGGGTTGTCTTGTGTATCAAAGCCTGTTACTCTTTGGCTAAAAAAGAACCTCCGGTGGGGCTGCGTGCTCATTCCACCAGAGCTACTGCGGCCACTACTGCATTGGGACGTGGTGTCCCCCTGCAAGACATCTGTCAGGCAGCCACGTGGGCCTCGCTGCACACGTTTACTAAGCATTATTGCCTGGACAGCCAAGTCTGGAGAGACTGCTTCTTTGGCCGTTCTGTTCTCCGTGACTTTCTGGTGTGATCTTGGTTCGCAGACCCACCACCGGGGTTGGTATTGCTGGGGTATCTATTCTAAGGTAAGGAATCTATCACTATGTGTTTCTTTCAGATGAACAAGTTACTTACCTTCGGTAACGATATATCTGTAAGAAACATTAGTAGTGATAGATTCCTTACCGCCCCACCCATCCTCCCCGTTCTGCAAACTGATTTCTAGGGTTAAGGTCATCCCTTTCAGGGCCCTAGTTTCAATGCACCAGTGGTCAGTATCTTGCATGGCTCTGCGTTCCTGGCGCGGAAAGTCGTGTACAGAACTGACGTCCGTGCGCGTGGGCGGCGTCTAAGTAGCGCCCGCGACGTCATCTCGGCGACCACGACGCCGACGACGGACGCGGAGCCGCACGACGCCACCTACCGACGCGCAGGGGTACTGCTGACGAAAACTTTCCGGATCCAGTCTGACGCCTGGGGATATTCTAAGGTAAGGAATCTATCTCTACTAATGTTTCTTACAGATATATCATTACCGAAGGTAAGTAACTTGTTCTTTAGAACCCTACAGGACAACCTACGCCTGTTCCACCCACGTTGCCTGCAGTACCTATGCTACCCCGTCTTCACTTCCTGCTCTGCCATCTACACCTTCTATGCCTCCACCTCCTCACCCACCTTCAAGGGAACCATCTCCCAGAATAGTCAACAAACCTCTTGCCCAACTAAGGACATGGGAGAGGGAGACTCATCTGATTTAATGTGTATTCAGATGGGAATGAGGAAAAAGGCAAACGTCTGCCAGCAGAAAATAGAGGTAATGATGATTGAGAGGATTACATCATACTCAAGGAGGATGATAAACCACCCAACCAGCCAGATTCGTCCCCAGATGATATGTCCCGCTTTCATTCTCTGATAGAGCAGCTAAAAAGTTCAATTTGCTTATGACTTTGGTAGAACAACAATGCTTTCTTTATGACATCAAGGAACAGCCACGTAAGACAATAAAATCCATTCTTTTACTGGATTATTTCTGGTTTGGAAGGTTTGAAACTGATGAAGACGCAGCAACAGTCCCAGCAGTAATACCACGACTGGAGAAGGGAAAAGCTGCATAGGACCCCTTATTTGGCCCAGCCTGCCTTACCTGCCATAGGAAGCCAAACTCTGTTATAACATCAGCAGCTCAATGTACACAAAGAACCCTATCACACCATCATCCGCTTCTTCTGACAGACAGCAGTCGAATAGATAACTTGGGTCACAAAATTGGTTTCATGGCGGCAGCACCCATTAAAGCTGCTAATGTTTAGCAATTTTAGGATGATATGATCCCAAAGGACAAAATATAGGCTTCTAAGACAATTGTCAAAGAAGTGAAAATAACATTGGCAGCCATCATTGATGCAGCAGTGGACAGTTCGAACACAAGCTTCCGGCAGCTAGTAGGGGGAGCTTTTCTGTGAAGGCAGTGTTGGCTCAGATCCACAGCCTTTCTTTCAGAGGTACAACCAAAGCTTCTTCCGTTTTATGCCCTCCCGTTGTTTGTAAAACATGTGGATAAGGCACTCAAGAGTATGAAGACGGACACGGATACAGCTGAATCACTAGGACTACCTCAGTACTGACAACCCAGCTCCTCCAGGTTTCGTGGCTTACACAGGGTTCAAGCCAACAAGGGAGGATTCAATCAAAATGGAGGTCAAATACGATCATGCTACCCCTAGTGGCAAACTGGTTATTTCTAGGATATACCCTCATCCGCAACCAAAGAAGAGGATATGGAAGTTACTTGGGATGGAAGAGCAGCACCTCCCAATCGCGCTCCAACGAAAACCAGTAGAGCTTGGCTCTCTGCAGCTGTCGCCACTTCCATCTCAATCCAAGAAGGTGAGGGGTGGGGGAATTTCTCTTTTGCCACAGCATTGGACCAATGGTTGCAGCAATTGGTGCACACACGACATACGTTAAAATATCACAAAAATCACCTGTCTGCCCACCCTATAGGAACATCATCTCCACTTGAGGGAGCTGTAACAGAAAATTCTCTACCTCGTCCTCAAAGGAGCTATTGAAATGATCCCCATATCCCAGAGAAACAAAGGATTTTATTCCAGATTCTTCTTGATAAGAAAGAAAATGGGACAATGGAGACAGATTCTAGACCTCAGACAGCATGAAAAAGTTTCTGAAGTAGCAACCTTTCTAGATGATAATACTTCAGGAAGTCCTCCTGAGTCCACTCAAAAACTTTGTACTGTTGTGTAGTTCCTATAAAAAGTATACAGGATCTGCGCGTTTAGACAAAATACACTGTAGGACTGGTGTCGGACGAACTCTGATCACCCCCACTGGGTATGTTGGCCTTTTGTACCAACTAGCTCACAGTGCCACTAGAATCTCCTCTAGAATACTTCCTGGCAACCATCGAACATGACAACACTGATCCCTCAGGACCGTGGAAACAATATACTACCTTTCGCTCAGTCCCTCGTGCTTACTTAGTCTGTCTCAGATAGATACACTGAATAAACAGCCTGGGCGTTCTCAATAAGCATTTATTGAACAGTTGTTATTCTGGTGTAGAATAGATGAGCTGCAACAACCATTAAACAGTATAAGATATAAATGATTAGCATTACTAAGAAAGTAAATGGATGGTATAGCTCTACCATCTTACAATAATCATGAATACATATGAGTATATAAAACACATGATAAAAAGATGCGTACTCTTACGATGTCTCCCTAACTAGATGTACCTAAATGTACCTAGCCTGTGTGTAGGTGTTAAGCCAAGAATCCCTCTAGGATTTAGTCAACCCCATTACCTGAAGTGAGAGACTATTGGACCCCGTCCTGGTCTCGAGTTGGACACTCCGCGAGGGCTGTTAGACCACTGCGAGCTGGAGTATCTGCATGCAGGAACCTTAGCGTCTCTGGTCAGTGTGTCGGCTGGGAAGTCTCGGTCTCCTCTGTCTTATCTTAGCAAGATGTGATGTATAAATACCCATAGGTCTCCCCAGGGGTCCTACCTTGCTGTGTTACTGTGTCGGCCTAAGGATGACGTTGGGCATGAACTTTATACATAGATTTTATACAGGGGATGGTAGTCCTGCTGTGCTTCCAAGAATCCTCATGCATAATGTATGAGATTTGGAACTAGGGAAAACCCGCGTTCTGAATGCAGTGTCGTATCTAGGTAAAAGGTCAGTCCCTGTAAACCGTGACAAGTGTAATGTAGGGAAGAATATAGGTGAAGGGTAATGAAACTGCCGAGGCCTATATTATGGTACCTATATGGAATATAACACCCACTCCTCTTCCGAATGGACGACATAGTTAAAAACTAAACGTACTACTAGGTAAACTAGATACTTGTACGCAACTAGGTAAAATATTAAATGTCTCGTTTTGTTAAAAACTTCGTTTTAAAAAGTTAAAAATGTTCTAAAAAAAAGTTAAAAAAGGAGAAAAATTAGAATTTGACACTTAAGCTATAGCTCTAATATGTCCGTAGATATAGTTTGAACTACTACAAGCATCTGAAAGCCGTACATGCTCAAAGAGAATGTCAATTTTGATATGGAGTTCCAATTTTTCTGTTTGTTTTTCAAAGGTCGAATTATTTCCCAGCACACGACGGGCCAAATGAGTCAAATGTTTGTGTCCTGGCTGGTAGACGCAACATTCTCGTTGCTTGCTTCTGCAGTCGACGGTCCCTGTAACACCTCGCAGATTATGTCAATTGAGCACAGATGATTTTCCGTATTGTCCACAGCCGGTGCCGGGGCAGCCAGTGCGCCATCCAAGGGCCTGGGTGTCAGAGGAGGAGCCGGTGTCCATACCAACAGGAGCTGATACTACCTGTGGTGGCTCTAGGAATGCCGCCATCAACATGGGAATTCGCTGGGGACACTGCAGAACATGGGCCGTTACCGGGTCCAGTAAAGCATCAACGTCTGGTTGCGCACATGATGCGAGTGTCAGACAGAGATCCAACACGCATTCTTCTCCGCAAAACAGGCATCAGAGGACAGGTAAGATGCAGTCCATCCAGACTTGTCTAAATTACCAGAAGCAAGAAGCACTTAGATCCCTTAGCCGAGGTGTGCCTAGAAGTTGTAGCATGCGATCACGGTATTTTCGCTCCAGGAGTACTGTTTCCATCTCCTTGGTGACTGGGACGTCCATTGCGTAGCAGAAAAACGACAATCAGGATACCTGCTATTAGAAACAGGATCAGCGGCAGCCCTCCACATATGCTTCCTAATACGGAGTGTATAAAGTTTGGTGTAACTCCGAGTACCATCTGAAAGGTGCTTAATAGTCCAGAACCTATGGTCTTAAATAGGTGGACGGTGCCTGTCGTATCAGACATGTTAAAGATACGATTTACCATTTCTGCGAAATGGAAGAGGCAATTTGTATGTATAAATGCATGTATCTCTGCCGCAGACCTTGCAACTTGAAGATCAAAAGTCTCTCTTGCGAAGGTTAAGGGCACGGATTTCTGTATAAGCATGGCTTTCATTCTGCTCAAAGCATCAAACCGTATTAAGGAAATATTTAGCGAAGGCCATAGCGGCGCCTCCCTCACTGTATGTGTTGGTGGAAACAATACTTGCATACAGCAAGTAACCCTGGAGCTCACGGTTACCAGATATGCGATGCCCAGAAGCATGTCACAACAACCTTGATCGTTCAGCATCAAGTAACTCCCATTTGAGAGTAGTCCGAATACTGGAGTGATCACGGCAGCTGGGGCACCCTTTTAAATGACAGGATAAGTTTGCTACTGAACCGTTACAGGCCCCATGAAGCATTATATCTTGGCATATGAGTGATCCACTTAAAGCCTTCTCGCGGTTTGTACCGCTTAGAAACACTTTTTTCCCCACTCCGGCATCGAAATCTGTACAGTAATTCCCAAGATTCCTTGATGAATTCCCTACCCATTTCTTCACATCTGCCTGCATTTGTTCAAGGCAATATTGGAATTGTGACCGGAAGAGTTATGTGGCCATGGATTAACCATTCCGTGGACGGTGCCCCTGCCACTGTAAATGCTAATCTGTCCAGTTTTTCAATGCCCAGCATTGTATACTTAGCTCCCCTCTGTGCCATTTGAATCTGTTTTTCTGTCCGATTGTACGAAGAAAACGGAGACGTGCTGTTTATGTAACGCCAAGGCACATAGCCTGCACGCAAAGATTGCAGCGTCCAGCTTAATAACATAATGGAACGCAATTGTGATTGCCCGTGTTGTAATATGGACAAATCTTGTTCTAGTACATCGTTGTCCAGTGAATATATCCTGGAGGTTAGTGTCGTTAACCCATTGTCGACCACTGCTAGAGCTTTCTCTAGATTTATACGATCTATTTCTCGTAATCTTTCCGCGACCTCTTGTTGTGATATTTTCCAAATCTCATTGTAGACAGCATAATAGAAACGTTTGTGACGTGCCTTCCTAGGACCTAATAAAAAATCCCGTAGGTCCACATCCTCTGTAACTAAGGATAAGTGTTGTTTCACTTGTGTAAGTGTTGAGGTCTTTAGCCAATCGAGGCATAACTTCCCAACACTGTAAGATGTCACTACCCCTGGGTGTTGTCTCTGTACATGGCGTGGATCTGGCCTATTGATACTAAATCCTTTAGTTTTACCCAAGAATCTTTCTTGACAGTTATTGGTGTTGGTGGGCCAAATCAACCATCCCTTCCAATCTGATCTATTGTATTGCATGATGTCATCTAGTGTAACCTCTTCTTGTGATGTTATGTTACCCTCAGTGTATGATGGTGTGGGCATCCGAGGTGTATTCAAATCTTTATTCTTGGCTAATCCAAGACAGGTCGTTTGTTGCACCGTTTCGTTCTAAAACATTATTTGCTGAGGAATAAGGCATGCTCTAAATAGTGCCTCTGTTCCCTGGACTGGCCACTCTTTAGTACCCCAGACCGATTTTAAGTCTATGGTGTCTTCCATAAGTCAAAACCCTGTTCAGACAATTGGGCAATAAAGGTAGCAGAATAAATCTGTTTGGTGTTTAACATATTTTTCTGTGCTGGTGTTGGTGCAACTTTATAATAATATGAGGCTGGGTCTGATTTGTTAAACCCTGAAAAATACGGAAATTTCTGTGCAAATGTTTTTGAACTGCTTTTCGGCAGTGTTGGGCAATGTTCCCATTGGTGATATGTGAAAACATTTCTGGGATTAGCAGACTTATGCAGAAAGTGATGACCAAAATGTTGATAGCAATACATTGTTTCAAAGTCTGATGTGCCCTCTAACATTTCATTATTAGAAAAAGCAACAGATTTTTCTAAATCAGACAACATATTATTTACAGTTTCATAATCCCAATCATCAGAAAATGTACTGGAGGTAATGATATCACTCAATGATTTTTTGAATAAATGTGGTATTTTTAAAAGTTCGGTCGGGCCAAATATATCGTAATCAACGTTGTCCCATACTATACCATCAGGTATAGGACCTGCTGTAATGTTCACTGATGATAGGTCTTTTTTTTCACGATGTGATGATAGATGTGGTTTCAGAATCACATTCACTTTTTGTGCTGCAGAGCTTTCTCGAAGATAAGTTCCATTAATAAGCATACTAAAGACAGTTACTAGGCCTATCCAGAAAAGAAAGAAAAGTATCCCGGTAGTTACCCAGAGTTCCACCCAAGGTGATACCAGGTAAGTCTTTTTAAGAAAGTTCAGGAAATCTTTAAATCGCTGTAGACGAGTTTTTGGGGCTGGCGTCGTTTCAGGTTCACTTGGATCCAATAAGAAATAATAATAATAATACTGTAGCTTGTATAGCGCAAACAGCTACCTCAAGAACAGAGGTGTCCCGGCGCTCTAGCAGCAAGCAGCGCATGCACATAAGTTTGGGCACTAAGGTCAGGCTTAATCATTGCTAAAGAGCCATGTCTTCAGCGGTTTTCTGAAACTGGTCTCAGTGTTAGCTTGGCGGAGAAACCCAGGTAGGGCATTCCACAATTTAGCCGTTCTTACTGTGAACGCCCTACCACCCAGACGGGCTTTCGCAAAGCGGGGAGCGTAAAGCAAATTCTGAGAATTTGACCGCAGGGAACAATTTTGCTTATACCGGCAGAGTCTTTGTTTAAGATAGCTAGGACATCTTCCCTGAAGAGCCCGATAGGCCAGGGTCAAGGCCTTAAATTCGATTCTTTTGGCTACCGGGAGCCAGTGTAGCTCCTGTAAATGCGGAGAGACATGATGTCGAAAAGGAATGCGTCTAATTAATCTCGCAGCCGCATTCTGCACCATCTGCAGACGTCTAATCGAATATTTAGGCAGGCCAAGATATAAGCCGTTTGCGTAGTCCAGCCTGGATGTCACTGTGGCATGGACTACGGATTTACGGCAATCTTCTGGCATAAAATGTAAAAATTTGCGAAGGTTTCTCAATTTACTAAAACACAAAGCGGTGACCTGTTGGATTTGGGCAGAGAAAGAGAGGTCCGCCTCCCATCTCACCCCTAGATTTTTGATACTCGTGCTAGGAGAAGGCGGAGGGCCCATTTCTACTGGCCACCACAGATCTGGAGCAGGCACAGGGCCATTACCGAAAAACAGCACCTCTGTTTTTCCCGCATTGAGTTTTAGTTTGTTTATATTCATCCATAGGGCTATGTCTCTCAAGCAACCTTTAAAATTCTTAAAAGCCTCTATCGTTCGCTCTTGAAAAGAGAAAACCAGCTGGGTGTCGTCAGCGTAGGAGATTGCCTTCACACCCCAATTGGCAATCAAAGAAAAAAGTGGGGCTAGGTACAAATTAAAAAGTAAAGGGCTCAGCGCGGAGCCTTGAGGGACACCACACCATAGGGGTTTAGGTTTTGATTCAAATGGTTGTAAGGCGACTCTTTGGGTACGGCCGCTTAAATATGATTTCAGCCAGGTCAAAACCTTCCCCCAAAACCTGTGTCTTGTAATCTCTGCACCAACAGGGTGTGGTCGACGGTGTCGAAAGCTGCAGACAGATCCAGGAGCACCAGTAGCGCTGAAGCCCCTGAATCTAACGACCATCTCACCGACTCGGTCACCTCAAGGAGGGCAGTCTCCGTGCTATAGCCTGCCCGGAAACCAGATTGTGTATCATGCAGGGAGGCATTGCTCTCAACAAAGTTGGTCAGTTGCCGCTGGACCAACTTCTCTAGCATTTTTCCCGGAGCAGGCAGTAAGGAGATTGGCCTAAGATTGTTGAGGTCTCCTGGGTCACAAGAAAGTGTCAAAGTCCAAGAAATAGCCAGATGCAGTTCGATCAATTTTTGGTAGTTCTGCAGGTTTTGTGGAAACTGTAGCTTGCTCTTGTTGGGGCATGTTGACGTAGATATCCGTGTTTGGTCGAATAGAAATTTGTCTTTCTGTTGAGTTCTCATTTTGAACTTCGGTGTCGAGAGGAACGATTTCCATTGCATTGTTGCATATTCCATCCTTCCGTGTAGGTGACCATTCAAACTTGATTAGTCTTTCTGTTTGAACTTCTTGTATAGTTGTGAGAGGAGGGTGTCTGTTACTCCGGAGTCCATGCGGCCTACTACTCAGTATCGGCCACATAGTGTGGTTTGATTAGGTCAATTGAGACTAATCTTTTCTCCTTTTTACCAGCAAGAGGTGGCAGAAGTACTGTTCTTGTTCCTTCAACTGCCAGGACAGGTACAGGCTTTCTGTATGATGGCCCAAATTATTTTTTGTCCGCTATTTTCTCTCTGACCAGATCCCCAATTTTAGTGATTCAGACAGGTCTTGCCGTGACACTCTTTGCTTCCCCAGTGGCGGTTCTTTTCACTTGGACATTACTTTGTAGTGCCCTGGATTCATTCAGGTCCTGTAAAACAGCCAAACGTTTATGGATGTCAAAAGGTTTTTCATCCGCCACTGTGCCTTTACAATCAAGATCAGGTACCCACATTCTCGTCCCAAATAGGACCTCATAAGGAGTGACACCACCTAGAGAGCTTCTTGGCTGATTATTTAATGCCCTTTGAACTCCATACAGATATTTTACCCAATTTCCACCCGAGCCTAATACTCTAGCTGTTAAAGACTGCTTTAAGTACCGGTTTTTCCTCTCCACGACCAAATTTCCCTCGGGATGGTACGGAGAGGAGTACCGCAATTCTACACCCAGACTTCCCATGGCTTCCTTGTAAGCCCCTAGAGCTAAACGCGGGGCCATGGTCAGAATGTAATGTGGCGATTGCGTATGTCCCTATAAAGACTCGCAAATCTTTTATAACAGTTCGAGCGATGGGGCCACACCCATAGGAACCTAGAGCAGGAATCCAGTGCAAACATGATATACTTGTAAGCCCCATCAGATTGTAAGGGGCCGCAGTGGTCCAAATAAGCACACGCCCGTGGTTTGTCTGATATTAGTAATGGTGTCTGCTCTGGACGTGTTACGGTGGAGCCTTTCATCTGCTGGCAGATGTCGCATTTCAAGACATAGTCCTTAGTCTGCTTTCTTGGTCCTGGCCACCAATAGCGTTGTTTCAGTAGAGAAACAGTCGCTGTAACTCCTGCATGTGCAGAGTCTATACCCTCGTGTGCTGCTAGAATTAATCCTAACCTACGATCCATATTTGGTATTACTCTATCCCCCACTCCAGGAATTTGAGCAAATGGAACATTGTTTGCATTTAACTTGTAGGAGTACTTGAGTGGAAATCTTTTTGGTACTGCTGAGTTATTGCGTGTGGCAATAATTGCAACCATTATCTCACCGTCTATCCTTGTTTTTGAATGAGTGATTGCAGCTACGGAAGCCGTGCGTACAGCCCTCTTTGCGGCTTCGTCAGCCAATGAATTCTCTTCAACGTGAATGCCATCACGTTGATGGCTCAGTGTGTGAGCCCTTGGTAGTTCGTTTTTCAACTCCACTACCTGTTCCCATAGTGTTTTGTGCTTAATTGTGCCACCTTTTGCATCTTTAAACCCATTCTGTCCCCAGTGATGTAAATATTCATTGTATGACTGTACACAGTAAAAGGAATCACACACAATTAGTGTGGGGAATTCTCAATCCGTATTTACCAGTGCCAGTATTAGTGCTTTTAGTTCTGCCAACTGCGCCGTGCAGTCCCCTAGAGACTGTGTTTTTGTACAATTCGGATGAAACTTCCCATCCTTCATGCGTCCTTTCACGATAGCACATGGGGCACTGTATTGATGTTTACTCCATATGGCCGGTTGCGCAGAACCGTCAGTGTAAATTATATATTCATACTGATCTAGAGGCATTATTTCATTTGGTAGAGGATATTCTTGTTCGTATTGCAGAAATGCTTGTGTTTTTAGATTTGGGTCGTACCTGTATTCTACATCTGTTGCAGTGAGAGAATTAGCCCATTGTATCCATCTTGGATGTAAGGCTTTAGCGTTGGGAACGCTTGCCTTGGTTGCAGTCTCTAAGGCTGGAACCGGGGTAACGGCTACTATATACGTTTCCCTTGAGCCAGAGCTCTTTCTCTAACTACAGCAGTCTGTACTGCTGTTAGAATTTTTCAGTTGATGCAAAACGCATCTCAGCATTTGTGTACAAATGTGATTTGTATGCTATTGGTACTGTCTCACCTTCAGTATATGTTAGATAGGTGTACTCAGATTGACCCGCAACTATACGGAACACCAGGTTGTGTACATTTACGCGTGTCTTTAAGTGTTTTGAAGCTATCATATCAGCTTGTAAGGAATGAAGAGCATCTGTGTGTTCCTGTGTCCACTGTCTAATTGAAAAGTCAGGTTTTATTAAATCGTAGAAAGGTTTTACTCTTTCTGCGTAATCCAAAATGTATGTTCTGCCAAAATTCAGGAATCCCAGGATTGATTGTACATTTTTGAATGATTTTGGAGGTTGGAGCAGCGCATATCTTTCCAAAAAGTTAGCTGCTAGGCTTTTCCCTTCACTTGAAGGCTCATATCCTAGAAAAAGGACATTAAGGTGAGCTATTTTCGATTTTTTTAAAGTTGAATTTGTAACCCTCAGATGCAAATCCCAAAATTATGGTGTTTATTCTGTTCAAGTGTTCCTCCAGGTCATCATCCGTCAGTTAAATATCATCTACGTAGGACAATGCCTCTTCATCCAGATTTTGAAGTAATTCAGTTACCCTAGGCGAAAACAACCCCGGGCTGTTCTTATAACCCTGGGGGAGTCGACAAAATTGATTTTGGGACCCTAGTGCTGAGAATGCTGTCAAATTTCTGCTCTCAGGCGCTATATTCTGGCAAAAAAATCCATTTGAGATATCTAGTGTTGTTTTGTATTTTTTCCGCACAATGTTATTCATTAATGCGGCACTGTGTGCATTCTGTACTGCAAATGTTTTAGTGCAAGTGTTTAAATGTCTGTAATCCAACACTAGACGGTATGTGTTGTCCGGTTTTGATACAGGAAACAAAGGGTTATTCATTTGAGAGGTGCATGTTTCAATCACTCTTTGGTATTCAAGTTGATCTAAGATCTCCCTGACCTGTTTTTTAGCTTCTTGCTTTATTGGATACTGCCTTTGTGCAGTTGGAGTATTTTTTAATGGAATTATGTGGTGGGTTGAATCCTCATCTCATCCAACATGGTTTTTGTATAATGCCGGGGCTTGGGCTTCCGCCCACTCCCGCGCATATGTATATTTTAGATATTTGGGAACATGGGAGAATGCTGGTAAAATCACTGTTTCTCCCCTAGGGCAATCCATGACGAATGCTGGCAGCCAATCCTGTTCAGCTAACAAAATGTCATAGCCAAACGTTAGGTTCTCCCAAAAGAGACCTCCAACTGTCCTGCATTTGTCCCCCTCCATTTGGAGTGTTATTTCATACAATTTATGTGGGACACTTACCCTAGTCTCAGGTTTTTCCACCGTGATTTAATCATTCAAGTCCTCTGTCACCAGAAATTCCATCAGGTTCTGGCGAGCTATTGTTACTTCTGCCGCACTGTCTAGCATCGTCAGAGCCCATTCCCCGTTCAGTAGTCAAGTCCTCAGAATTCTGGGCATGTCTGATCTTTAGACCTGCAACCTTCTTCTTTTTGAACTGTGGTTTTGGTTTGGCTTTATCATCTTTTTTGGAAGTGTAGTCTTGAGCGTGTTGCTTGTCTCTGGACTTTGTACGCTCTTCTGGTCTGTCTGACCGTTCTTCCCTCTCTGAGTTTTTCGTTGAACACTGAAAGGAACGAGTATCAGTATCCTGATACCTGTCAGGTTTCCTAATATTATCCCTATTCCTAAGGTTATACCTCTTTTCGTAGGGCTCCTGTGGAGGAGATCTACCTCTGGATTGAGATCTGTTTTCTTTAACTTTTCGTTTTTTGTTATTTTCCCACTTCTTTTTAGAAGAAGCAGGTGTCTGCTTGAAGGTCTTCTTCTCTGGACTACCCATCAGTTGTGGTTTTAATGCTTTTCCACCCAAACTGTCCCTGCCTAATTCTGCATACGCAGTTTCTATTATTTTTGGTAGTTCGTGCTCCTGTTGTAAAGAACTGAACTCCCTTAGGCGTTGGCGGATAGCCACTGATGCTGCCTCCCCTTTAATATTTGCTAATATTATTGCTGATACCTGGGCATAGTTACCTAGTAACTTCATCCCTAAGTTCAGAGCAGGTTCTACTCCGTACTCATTCTGTATTTGACTTAATACATCTGGTATCACGGCTAATGATGGGATACCATGTGTTCTGGTATATATGGCAGCGAAAACTGTACCCCAGGAGGTACAAACCTCTATCTGTGGTGTTATCCCCATGGGCAAGCAGATTGTCAGCATTCTGTGTTTTTCATAAGGGCTAGTATTTGGGAACACTGCTTCTAGCTGTGTTATTTTCTGAGCTACCCAGAATGGCATTTGTTCACGTTTTTCGGGCATCTTGCCCATTACTGCGTGTAATGTTTGTGGTGTAATCTTAGTTGCTGTGTTTTGAACGTGAGCTGTATTTGTTGTTACCATCGCTGTCTGGACTGTAAGTGTCCTCATGACGAATTGCGTCATGTTTCTGTAAAGTTTTATTAATTCTTTGTGAAGTATGAGTAAGTCTGGTCCTGGCATTGTTTTGATGTCAGGATGTGGTGTGTAGGCTGCTAATATTGGCCATGTTGTCCTTTCTCTTCCGAGCAGGCCGAGTCTCACTCTTCTTCTTGTATGGGGTAGGGCGCCTTTACACCAGTATAAATGTTCCTGGAACGTGAGTGGAACCTCAATGTCCTCATACGGACAATATTCCGCTGGTGGTTCATCTTCTGTGTAAAAATGAAAAGTTTTTGTTCTTGCATTTGCTGCTGGGAATGTAACCCAGGAATAAAATACCTCTGTTCTGTATGATTCGTGGCCTCAATCACGATAGCTACTATGCCACCCCTAGGTGTTAGACCATGCGCAAGCAGTTTCAGGGTGACTGCATTTCTAACATTTTCTGCAATCTGAATTGCATCTGCATTTTCTTCTTCGTCTGAGAGGTGCAAATTTTGCATGACTCTTTCCGCGTTGTCTGCATCTTCAGTCATTGTTTTTAGTGAAGAAGAATTTTCTCAAGGGAACTAAGATAAGGTGTTTTGCACAGTTTTTAGGAACGCTGTGTCCTTCAAGCTTGATTAACCAACAGCCAATAAATAAGATATTTCGCCTACTCAGCTATGGCGGATTTTGCCCACCCACTCCAGACGTCTCTGGGGTTTTGTGAATAGTGATTTCTGAGAATAGCACGACTGAACTACTCAGATTCTACTGTTAAATAAGTACCCAACCAACGTTGGCGGCGCCATGTTGTGTAGTTCCTATAAAAAGTATACAGGATCTGCGGTTTGGACAACATACACTGTAGGATTGGTGTCAGACGAGCTCGGATCACCCCCACCGGGTATGTTGGCCTTTTGTACCAATTGGCTCACAGTGCCAATAGAATCTCCTCTTACCAAGGAGAGAATAGTTCCTAGCAACCATCGAACATGACAACCCTGATCCCTCAGGACCGTGGAAACAATATACTACCTTTCGCTCAGTCTCTCGTGCTTACTTAGTCTGTCTCAGAGAGATACACCGAATAAACAGACTGGGCGTTTTAAATAAGCATTTATTGAACAGTTGTTATTCTGGTGTAGAATAGATGAGCTGCAACAACCGTTAGACAGTATAAGATATAAATGATTAGCAGTACTAAAAGTAAATGGATGGTATAGCTCTACCATCTTACAATAATCATGAATACATAAGAGTATATAAAACACGTGATTAAAAAGATGCGTACTCCTACGATGTCTCCCTAACTAGATGTACCTAAATATACCTAGCCTGTGTGTAGGTGTTAAGCCAAGAATCCCTCTAGGATTTAGTCAACCCCATTACCAGAAGTGAGAGACTATGGGACCCCGTCCTGGTCTCGAGTTGGACACCCCGCGAGGGATGTTAGACCACTGCGAGCTGGAGTATCTGCATGCAGGAACCACAGCGTCTCTGGTCAGTGTGTCGGCTGGGAGGTCTCTGTCTCCTCTGTCTTATCTTAGCAAGATGTGATGTATATATACCCATAGGTCTCCCCAGGGGTCCTACCTTGCTGTGTTACTTTGTCAGCCTAAGGATGACGTTGGGCATGAACTTTATACATAGATTTTATACAGGGGATGGTAGTCCTGCTGTGCTTCCAAGAATCCTCATGCATAATGTATGAGATTTCGAACTAGGGAAAACCCGCGTTCTGAATGCAGTGTCGTATCTAGGTAAAAGGTCAGTCCCTGTAAATCGTGACAAGTGTAATGTAGGGAATAATATAGGAGAAGGATAATGAAACTACCGAGGCCTATATTATGGTACCTATATGGAATATAACAGTACATTCCACTCTGAATATATTTTTTTCATTCCGGCTTTCTTTCCTTCAGTCGAGTTTCATTTTCTGCCTTATATGTTTGTTTGTGTCTTTTGGGTTTCACCCCTAGGGTATCACTCTCCTTGGATTCATAAAACTGATCATATGGAGTTGCAGCATATTTTTGATGGCCAATAGTGCTGCATAGCTTTTAATATTACCTATTACTATGTCAACACTATATTTATGTTACCTATAAGTTTTATTCCGAAATCTACTGCAGTTGAAGCTCCATGTTCTTCCTGTATCTGTTCAGTACTTCATACAATGCTGCAGTTGAAGAGATAGCATGTGTAGTCATACAGTGGGTACCAAATACACGTTCCCATGATTGGTGTGGTTTGTACATTTGGTTCCATTCCCATTAGTGAACACCTACAAAATGTGGTGTTTATCCTGTGCAGTAGAATGAGGAAACACTGCATTTAAATGATAGGTCTTCCATAATAACGAAAACCGTATTTCTTTTCTTTTTAGCTGGGTAATATGGCATTGTAGCATTTATTGTATATTGATTAATAACAGTTGTGGGTGTCTGTGTGGGTGTTTCTTCAGTCACTAGTACTTCAGCCCCTCGATGCAGCAATATTTACTGTCTAAATGTTCTGAAAATGTATACATCTTTGTAAACATTTCCATTGTCTCTGCTGTGGGAGGGTATTTCCATACTAGATGTGGTTTGTACAAAGCTAATACAGGCCAGTCTGCCTGGCAATGGGAGTGTACCTAATCATGCACTTTGTAATACATGTGGGAGTTTCCCCTGAAACAATACTACATGCTCATTGTAAGTCAGTGGCAGCTCAGTATCAGGATCAGGGGGCTACAGTGGCTATTGTGCTCCTTGATCTTAATGCGGTCTTTGATACTTTTAGATAGAGTTGGTAGGGCCGGTATCACAGGGAAAGACCTGGAGTGGGTTGGTTTCTTTTTAAAGGAACATTCCGAGTTTTTGACAGAGACTGCCTCTCGGTTATCTTGCCAGTGGCATGTGGGGTCCCGCAGGGGTCCTCACTCATCCCCATGCTGTGCAATATATACCTTCAGCCTTTGGCAGATATTGTAGCACCTTTTGGAATCTCTATAGGCGCGTATGCACACGACACCCAGCTGGTGTTCTCTTTTGACATGGACACTTTTACATCTAATCTTGGACCCTGTCTGGAGCAGGTAGCCAGCTGGATGAACAAGTCCTGCCTGAAACCTAATGGATCAAAAACAAAATTAATGATCCTCTGAAATAATTCCAGCATCCAACAAGGTCTGGGCAAGCCTACCGGCCTTGGTCCCCCTCCTACCCCTATGGCGGTTATAAAATGCTTAGGGATGTGGCTTGAAGACACTTTGACCATGGAAGCCCAGGCCACAAAAACAGCGGCCAGTTGCTTTGGAATGATACAATTGCTATGCAAGCTATTGCCCTTGCTTCCCCAGACCTCGAGACAAGTGGTGGTTCAAGCCCTGGTCCTGTCTCGGTTGGACTGTGGTAACTCCTTGTATCGGGGGCCCCTCAAAAGGAGTTATCCGTAAACTGCAGGTTGTGCAGACTGCAGCTGCATGCACTCTACTTGGACTTCCCAGATCTCAGTCAGTTAGGCAGAGTCTGAGAGACCTTCACTGGATTCCCATTGCCCAAAGAGTAGAATTTAAATAATTGTGCATTGCGCATCAGGGCTCTGCAAGGCCATTACCCACCTATCCTACAACAACTGGTTACTCCTTCCATCCCGAAGAGATCACTTCTGTCCTCGAATCTGCACCTGGCTTCCACCCCAGTTATTAAAAAAGCAAGAAGAGGTGGTCTTCTCGTTCTGATATGATGTAGCCTCTTACTCAGCGGTGGGATGCCTCCAGGTCGCCATACACTCTATAAGTGAAAAAAATAGAAATAGTATAAACCAAAGGATGATATTGGGATGTATGATCAATCCTTATATGCGTTGTGAATAGCCTAACTACATCTGCAGCCTCTAATTCAATCCAGGAGTAAAATATCTCCATGGTATATACCAGGTCTGCTCCAACCAGGAATACTTGGTCACCGCCTCGTGCCGTCATACGGGCTGTGAGGGCAGGGTTGAATGCCTTCTGGTATCTCAGCCACATCCAATTCAATCTGTTCTGATTCTCCAGTTCACAAAGTCTCAGTAATGGTACTCATGATAGAGGCTGATCCTTTACACCTGTTCAGTGCTTAAGAAGCAGAAGGGGACACCTCTTCTATCTTCCAAAGAATATCTTAAAATACTTCCAGCCAGATGTCTCTGATTAACAGTGTGTGTGTTTAGCTTATATCCGTGCTTCTGGCATCTCAGGAGCCCTTAAGGGTCAGGCACCACTTTGGGTGCCATGTTGTGAACCCCACTTCTGAGGGATGGCGTGTCACACATGGGTAGATCTCCTGAGCCCCAAGAGGAATAATATGCAGTGTACTATCGTCAGAAAAAAAACATGGGAAGGTGTCTTTTATACCTCACCACAACAAGTTATGCTCATATAGCTAAGGAGTGTTTGGAGTCAGACAATCCCGTGTCTCATATACAAGGGGGGTGTTGCGAGTGTAAATAGATAAAGGTCTCCACCTGGGCACATGAAGACACTAGGCACGCACAGTTGTTCGTATTATACAATAAAAGGTTATTTGTTAAGCACTAGTCATATATAAATCTTATGTATCAAGATGATGGTAATTATCACAGTAATCTCAGCGGAGTTAATATAAAACAAGGTGAAGATCAGAAATACCTCAAACATCTTCTGTCACACTTTCCTACCCTGCCCTGTTGATTAGTCTAGTACCCACCTAATATCTACATCTATGTTATCCGCCTCTTGGTTTTGTATTGCATGAATGGTTATTCCAATTCGCTAACTATTTACATGCCAAGCCATGTCCGTATCATCAAATAACTCTGAAAGTCATTGCGTCTGCAGCCGGATAGCAATACTTAGGCATGTCCCTCTAACAATCAGTCCTCGTGTGTGCCCCACCCAAATCCTTTGTACGCTGTATACCTTTTCCTCCGATGATTTTCTATAGAAGGAGGAGGGCAAGCTCCTGCTCAGATTCTCATTTCATCGCCCTGGAACACTTGCAGCGCTTCTGCAACAGAACCATATGGAAGGCAGGCAGATATTGCCATTTGATGTTCTTCCAAGCCTGATTTGTGCTAGGCCTGATCAGCTCTAATCAGTGCATGCAAACCTGCAGCTTTTCAGAGAATGGAAAATTTCAGTTCTTGATTTTGTTATTGTGACTAATGTGAACGTACATACAGTTCTGAAAATGATGCCTGCAAATAATATGGTGATATTGCACACGCTGCTAGCATTAACATTTGAAATATTAGTGAGGCTTGATGCGTGCACACACAGAGCTAGTGCTCTCATATTTGTCATTCTGTCAAGCCTGATTTTTATGTAATGTATGAATTACCAGGAAAGCCCTGCCACACACACCAACCCAAACCTCAAACTAGGCTTGTGATGGCTTTAGTCCCAATGTTAGTAGAGAATACAGTGCCCTCCTTCCTTACACCCTTCTCATAAAACCGGTGGAGAGACTTGTGAAGAAAAAAAACATTCTTCTAGAGTAATTTCAAGAGTCTCTTAAGCAAGACTTCTTTAGCTGTCTCTGCAGCTAAAAAAACTTTACAACGGTCTTGGTTCCACTTGCTCTGCCCCTTCAGAAAAGGAGCATAATAAAATTGATTCCATTGTTTGTTGATCTTCTTCCAAGTGAAAATGGGGATGAATTCAAGTAGTTGTTAAGAAGGAATGATCAGCTTTGATTAAACAATTAGTGAAGCAAAAGGCTTTTCAGATATGATAGGTTCTCGGTGGTAAGCCCTTAATAGGTTTACCATTTATCACTTTCGACTCAACTCAGTAAAAACCCTGGAATGCCTGTTCCTGGTTCCTTGATTTTCAGTTATCATGTTGGCTAAGGAATTAATCTTATGAAAAATGAGGTTGAAGCTCTCTATTCTGATGTATTTGAAAATCTCACATCCATTATTGCAAGAAAATACACAAGATTCAACACCAGAAACAATAGCAATTTCCTCAGAAGAAGTTTAAAAAAAAATAGCTCCTACGGGATGAGGTTCGCAGCAAGCTTCAACAGCTAGCTGCAAAGAGGCTCCCCTTTCACTCTGCCACTGTTGCACCATTTCCCCTTGTGGTAGAGGATAATAAAAGACAATGTATTGCTAGATGTTGTCAAGAATCGGTACAAAATCAGCTTGTCATCCTCTTCACCCAACATTCCACCAATGTTGTCAAGGCACATTCTCCAGGACTAACTCCTTTAAAAAAATACGGTAGAGCATGTGACAAAACATTAGACAAACAAGGGTGTCTATTGCTAATGTATTGCAAAAAGAATAACATCCATTCCTGGGATATCAGCAAATTATTAGATTTAAAATATGCCAACAAATGGGTCGCTCTTCATGAATTCTTTCCCCATGTCCAAAGAACTCCATAGATGTGCAAGACTTACATTTCACGTTCCTATATGCAAAAATCTCAAAACGTTCCTCTGTTTTTCAGAAAAGATGCTAAACTATCAGGACTCGTTTCATCCTCACTGGCAAAAGTAACAACCCTCCTAAGCATAATCCAACTTAATTTAACTAGTAATAATGGCTTTAAGTTGAAGGGGGCTTATTCGTCTTTCCTATACTATTTACTGGTGGCTTCCAACTTGGTTCGCTAGAACCGATCAACTTTTCCATATTGATAATCCAGTCTGTTGAAGTTATCCAATACTCCAGGGCCACACTGGACACAAAACCTTCAGAATTATTTTGTTTGCAGCACAGACTGTCATTTGTCCAACAGAAGGATTATCTTGAGTAGAAGACTCCATTTCCAACAGTCAGATATGTTACTTCTTTCCTGAGTGGCTTGCTTCCTGCATTTTCAATAGCAAGCTACACATGCACCCCTTTCTAAAGCATCTGAAGGACCGGTAGTCTTGAGCGACACAAGACTGGGAAGAAAACTTTCAGCTTAGCAAACCTAGTGGAGCACAGAGTTGAACAGGTGCCTGGGAGTTTCTTTTCAAAAACCTCCTTAAACACAATCCATTGTGAAAGATGTGTTGATGGAAAGATGGGGAATAGATATTGGTGACGTCTTTGCTGAAGGGAAGTGGCATTTCCCCCACATGTTTGTGATTCTAAAGGTATCCACAGTTTGTGTCACGGTGGCTCTCGTAGTCTGCTTCTGAATCCGGATGATCTGATTTTAACAAACTCTGCCAGAGTTAAGGGCGACCCCTTCCACTAGCCACGGTTCCGCTGACACAGGAAAGCACCTAGCAGTTGATGCTTCCAGAAAAAGTGTGATGGACCTGGAAGACCAAGGTAAGGCTGAGGAATAACCGCAAAGGGCGAGACGAACTGTCAAAATATTGGGATAATTAGCAGGATAGTGCCAAGAGTGAGGAACACTAAGGTACACTACTCAAAGCGTTGCTACGCAAGAAGTAGTAAGGTTCTGCCCATTAAATAGGCCGGAGACGGGAAACAAATTCACTTTACCCATCGAGAGGAGTGCTGCAGGAGACAACTGCACATGTGCTCCAGCTGCCGAGAGATAAGTGATAAAAAAAAAACACAGTGGCCTGCTGACGCTGCAGCTGGACTGTCTGCACACGAAAAGGGCAAATTCATGGAGGATGGCGGGTGGGACGGCAGCCACCACAGCAGTAGCGGCACAACAGTTTGTGGTTTCCTTGGACAACCTTCCCAGCACTCAGGATCCGGCAGCTGTAAAAAAAAAAAAACATTTTTTAAAGTAAACCGTTTTTTACCACATTATGTACAAGTAGAAATGATCAATATTTCTGCAGTTTCCATAGTGGGGGAAACATATTTAACCCCTTCGCTGCTAGGCCTTTTCCCCTCCTGTGCTAAGCCTTTTTTTGGCTATTTGGGGTAGTTCGCGCTTAGGGCCCTGTAACTTTTTGACCACATAAGGTATCCATGCCAAATTTGCGTCCTTTTTTGCCAACATCATGGGGATTCTAAAGGTACCCAGGGTTTGTGGATTCCCCTGGAGGGGACCCCGATATTAGCCAAAATACAGCAAAATGTTAGTTTTTTTGGGAAAAATGCGAAAAAAGGGCTACAGATGAAAGCATCTGGTTTTTTCCCTGCAAATGGCATCAAAAAAGGGGTTGTGGTGCTGAAATCACCATCTTCCCAGCTTTCAGGGACAAGCAGACTTTTGCCAGAAAACCAAAATTTTGTACACAGTTTTGGTATTTTTCTGGGACATAGCCTATTTTTGCTATTTTTTGTGCTTTCAACCTCCTTCCAGTTAATGGTAGAAATGGGTATGAAAGCAATAATGGATCCTGGAAAGCCATACATTTCTGAAAAGTAGACAACATTCTGAATTCAGCAAGGGGTCATTTGTGTAGATCCTTCAAGTTTTCTTTATAGAAACAAACAGTTAAATATAGGAAAAATTGAAAATTAGTTGAAAAAAACAGCCATTTGTGTCAACATTTTCACCTGTAACTTCTTCTAATTATGACAGCTATTTGAAAGCAATATACCATTACATCCGCTGGACCTTTCTGGTTGTGGTGATATATAGGACTTGTAGGTTCACCAAGAACCCGACGAACCCAGAGCCAATAACTGAACAGCGTCTTGCAATGGTTTTTTTATTATGTCCCGGGTATATAGCAATTATTCTGGGAAAATTTATACATGGAAAAATCGGTATGAAAGACACCTATGTATTTCTGAAATGGGAACAAAATATAGAGTTTAGAAACAGTAGATATTTGCACATTTTCGAAATGGGGAGTACCCATACTAGCATGAGAATTATAGGTCATTTTTCAAAATGACTTCTTTTTTACACATTGTCTTTCATTTGGAAGGCAGAAATGCATCGAAAGTCAATAGATAATAACAGTTGCTCTACACTTTTGTCTTACCCTAGGTCTCCCGATAAAAATGGTACCTCACTTGTGTGGGTAGGAGTAGTGCCCGTGACAGGAAACGGCCCAAAACGCAACGTGGACACACCACATTTTCACAGTGAAAAATGACCCTTTTTTTGCAAAGTGCCTAGCTGTAGTTTTTGAACCCTAGCTCTGCCGGCACCTAGGGAAACCTAGCAAAACTATACATTTTTGAAAACTAGACACCCAGGGGAATCCAGGATGGGGTGACTTGACTGGCTCTCATCTGGTTCTGTTACCCAGAATCCCTTGCAAACCTAAAAAATTGTCCAAAAAAAAACACATTTTCCTCACTTTTCTGTGGTGGAAAGTTCTGGAATCTGCGTGGATCCACAAAATTCCACCCACCCCGTGTTCCCCAAAGTCTTTTGAGAAAAACGGTACCCCACTTGTGTGGGTAGGCCTAGTGCCCGCGACAGGAAACGGCCCAAAACGCAACGTGGACACACCACATTTTCACAGTGAAAAATGACCCTTTTTTTGCAAAGTGCCTAGCTATAGTTTTTGAACCCTAGCTCTGCCGGCACCTAGGGAAACCTAGCAAACCTATACATTTTTTAAAACTAGACACCCAGGGGAATCCAGGATGGGGTGACTTGACTGGCTCTCTCCAGGTTCTGGTACCCAGAATCCCTTGCAAACCTAAGAAATTGTCAAAAAAACCAAATTTTCCTCACTTTTCTGTGGTGGAAAGTTCTGGAATCTGCGTGGATCCACAAAATTCCACCCACCCCGCGTCCCCCAAAGTCTTCAGAGAAAAATGGTACCTCACTTGTGTGGGTAGGCCTAGTGCCCGCGACAGGAAACAGCGCAAAGCGCAACGTGGACACACCACATTTTCACAGTGAAAAATGACCCTTTTTTTGCAAAGTGCCTAGCTGTAGTTTTTAACCCTAGCTCTGCCGGCACCTAGGAAACCTACCAAACCCACACATTTCTGAAAAGTAGACACCCGGGGATTCCAGTGAGGTATGTCTTGCGTGGATCCCCCAACGTTTTCTTACCCAGAATCCCCTGCAAACCTGAAATTTTGCTGGAAAAATCACTTTTTTCACACATTTGTGTGTGGGAAAGTTGTGGCATCACCGGGCTGACACAAATTTCCTACCACCCAGCGTTCGCCCAGGTCTCCCGATAAAAATGGTGCCTCACTCGGGTGGGAGGCCCAAGTACCCGCGACAGGCAAGGGCCCAAAACGTATTGAGGCGACATCAAAATTGCCTTTCACAAAACGACCTGGTTTTGCATGGGGGTCCCATGACTTTTTGGCCCGGGGCTCGGCGGCCACCTAGGGAAACCTACCAAACCCACACATTTCTGAAAACTAGACACCCGGGGATTCCAGGGAGGTATGGCTTGCGTGGATCCCCAACGTTTTCTTACCCAGAATCCCTGCAAACCTGAAATTTTGCTGAAAAAATAACTTTTTCACACATTTGTGTGTGGAAAAGTTGTGGCATCACCGGGCTGACACAAATTTCCTACCACCCAGCGTTCCCCTAGGTCTCCCGATGAAAATGGTGCCTCACTCGGGTGGGAGGCCCAAGTACCCGCGACATGCAAGGGCCCAAAACATTTTGTGATAGGCAATTTTGATGTCGCCTCAATACGTTTTGGGCCCTTGCCTGTCGCGGGTTCTTGGGCCTCCCACCCGAGTGAGGCACCATTTTTATCGGGAGACCTGGGCGAACGCTGGGTGGTAGGAAATTTGTGTCAGCCCCATGATGCCACAACTTTCCCACACACAAATGTGTGAAAAAAGTGATTTTTTCAGCACAATTTCAGGTTTGCAGGGGATTCTGGGTAAGAAAACGTTGGGGATCCACGCAAGCCATACCTCCCTGGAATCCCCAGGTGTCTACTTTTCAGAAATGTGTGGGTTTGGTAGGTTTCCAAAGGTGGCCGCCGAGCCCCGAGCCAAAACGTCATGGGACCCCCCTTGCAAAACCAGGTCGTTTTGTGATAGGCAATTTTGATGTCGCCTCAATACGTTTTGGGCCCTTGCCTGTCGCGGGTACTTGGGCCTCCCACCCGAGTGAGGCACCATTTTTATCGGGAGACCAGGGGGAACGCTGGCTGGTAGGAAATTTGTGTCAGCCCGGTGATGCCACAACCTTCCCACACACAAATGTGTGAAAAAAGTGATTTTTTCAGCAAAATTTCAGGTTTGCAGGGGATTCTGGGTAAGAAAACGTTGGGGGATCCACGCAAGCCATACCTTTCTGGAGTCCCCCGGGTGTCCAGTTTTCAGAAATGTGTGGGTTTGGTAGGTTTCCCTAGGTGGCCGCCGAGCCCTGGGCCAAAAAGTCATGGGACCCCCCTTGCAAAACCAGGTCGTTTTGTGACAGGCAATTTTGATGTCGCCTCAATACGTTTTGGGCCCTTGCCTGTCGCGGGTACTTGGGCCTCCCACCCGAGTGAGGCACCATTTTTATCGGGAGACCTGGGCGAACGCCGCGTGGTAGGAAATTTGTGTCAGCCCGGTGATGCCACAACTTTCCCACACACAAATGTGTGAAAAAAGTGATTTTTTTCAGCAAAATTTCAGGTTTGCAGGGGATTCTGGGTAAGAAAACGTTGGGGGATCCACGCAAGCCATACCTCCCTGGAATCCCCGGGTGTCTAGTTTTCAGAAATGTGTGGGTTTGGTAGGTTTCCCTAGATGGCCGCCGACCCCGGGGCCAAAAACCCAGGTAACCCCCCCGTGCAAAACCAGGTTGGTTTGTGATAGGTAATTTTGATGTCGCCTCACTAGGTTTTGGGCCCTTGCCTGTCGCGGGTACTTGACCCACCCACACAAGTGAGGTACCATTTGTCTCGGAAGACTTTGGGAAATGCGGGGTGAGTGGAATTTTGTGGATCCACACAGATTCCAAAACTTTCCACCACAGAAATGTGAGGAAAATGTGTTTTTTTTATACACATTTTGAGGTTTGCAAGGGATTCTGGGTAACAGAACCTGGTGAGAGCCAGTCAAGTCACCCCATCCTGGATTCCCTTGGGTGTCTAGTTTTAAAAAATGTACAGGTTTGCTAGGTTTCTCTATGTGCCGGCTGCGCTAGGGTCCAAAATCCACAGGTAGGCATATTGCTAAAAACAAATCCGTGCCTAGTCGGCTTTCTGCCGCCTTGGGGGGGGATATCGGGGGGTGGGGTTGCCCCGATATGCCCCCATGGGGGGCAGAAACACTGGCTATTTTTTTGGGGGGTAGGGGCATTGGTATGCCCATTCTGGGCAGCCCCCACCCCCACACACAAAAAAGCCAGCGTAATCGTTGGCGTCTAGTGGGCTTTTTGCCCCCCCCGGGGGGGGAGATTGGGGGCTACTGCCCCCATCTTCCCCCCAGGGAGGCAGAAAGGCTGTAATTGTTGCGGGTGGGGGGTGGGGGCATTGACATGCCCATTTTGGGCAGCCCCCACCCTAATTAAAATTTGCCCAAAAAAATCCCTGGCGTCTAGTGGGCTTTTTGCCCCCCCTGGGGGGGCAGATTGGAGTCTACTGCCCCATCTGCCCCCCAGGGGGGGCAGGAAGGCTGTAATGTTTGCGGGGAGGGGGTGGGGGCATGGGCATGCCCGTTTTGGGCAGCCCCCACCCTAATTCAAATTTGCCCAAAAAAAATCCCTGGCGTCTAGTGGGCTTTTTGCCCCCCCGGCGGGGCAGATTGGGGGCTGATGCCCCCATCTGCCCCCCAGGGGGGGGGGGCAGAAAGTCCACTAGCCGCCAGGGAATTTTTGGGGCAAATTTTAATTAGGGTGGGTGCTGCCCAAAACGGGCATGCCAATGCCCCCACCCTAATTAAAATTTGCCCCAAAAAATCCCTGGTGTCTAGTGGGTTTTTTGCCCCCCCCCGGGGGGGGCAGATAGGGGGCTACTGCCCCATCTGCCCCCAGGGGGGGGCAGGAAGGCTGTCATTTTTGCGGGGAGGGGATGGGGGCATGGGCATGCCCATTTTGGGCAGCCCCCACCCTAATTCAATTTGCCCAAAAAAAATCCCTAGCGACTAGTGGGCTTTTTGCCCCCCCCCGGCAGGGCAGATTGGGGGCTAATGCCCCCATCTGCCCCCAGAGGGCAGAAAGTCCACTAGACGCCAGGGAGCTTTGGGCAAATTTTAGTTAGGGTGGGGCTCCCAAAACGGGCATGCCAATGCCCCCACCCTAATTAAAATTTGCCCCAAAATCCCTGGCGTCTAGTGGGCTTTATGCTCCCGGGGGCAGATTTGGGGCTACTGCCCCATCTGCCACCCAGGGGGGGCAGGAAGGCTGTTAATTTTGCGGGGGAGGGGGTGGGGGCATGGGCATGCCCGTTTTGGGAGCCCCCACCCTAATTCAAATTTGCCCCAAAAAAATCCCTGGCGTCGTGGGCTTTTTGCCCCCCCCCCCAGCGGGGCAGATTGGGGGCTAATGCCCCAAAGTCCACTAGACGCCAGGGAGTTTTTTGGGCAAATTTTAATTAGGGTGGGGGCTGCCCAAAATGGCTGTCATTTTTGAAAGGCTGTCATTTTTGTGGGGGGGGGGGGGGGCATGGGCATGGCGGAACCATTCCGTCATGAGCATCGAAGGGGTTAAAACTCTTGGATGAACGCGGAAAGCTACACTTTTCTGAAAACTGGAAAAAATTGTGAATTCAAAAGCAGCCATTTGTGTAGATTGATCATGGTTTCCCAAAGAAACTAATCCATGGAAAAAATAGTGAAACTACGGCAAACCCTACTGGTGCACCTGTTGGCTCCATGGGTCCACTGGCATTTTCCCTGGGAGGTTTGCCACCTCATTTCACTCAAGCACCTCTTATGCCTTTTATACTTCTCCTGAGTGGGAGCTTTCATCTCCAAAAGGTCTCCCGATGCAGGAGGTGACCACTTATCACGCCATGATCAGGAAGGCTGCAGATCTGCTGGAATTGCCCCTTCCCATAGCGGGATTAAAATCTAATATCCTGACGGAGGTGCTCCATTCTCCTTCCTCTATCTCCGAGCCTTTACTTCCTTTAAATGAGGCTTTGACAGAGCCCATTCTTGATGTCTGGTAGAAGCTGATATCTGCTCAAGCGGTGTCCAGGACTGTGGCAAGGAGTTACAAGGTGGCTCCAGGGGATCCTGCTTTTCTGTCCACCCATCCTTCACCGGAAAACTTGGTCGTCCAAGCTTCGTGCTCCTCGAGGCAGTCTGCAGGCTCCTTCCCATCTACACCTGCAGATAGGGGGTCGAAACGCATGGAGCAATCTGCGAAGAAGGTGTTCTCGTCAGGCAGTATGGCCCTCAAGTCAACAAATGCCACATGCCTTTTGGGTCGCTAGATCCATGCCCTTATGGACTCTGTCAGGGAGGTGGTCCCAAAATTGCCTGAGGAAGTACTAGGGCATTTCTCGGAGGTACTGTTAGATGCCCGCCAGGTGGTACAGTCAGATGTGGACACTGCTGATTCGGTTGCCAGGGCGATGGGATCATCTGTGGCTACTAGGAGGCATGCTTGGTTGTGGGGTTCTGGGTTCTCTCCTGAAGTCCAAGCCACTTTGCTGGATCTGCCATTCGATGGTTCTCGCCTGTTTGGGGCCAAAGCGGACTCGGCGCTGCAACGCTTTAAAGACAGTAGAGCCACAGCAAATTCTTTTGGACTTCAATCTCAGCCCATGGGCTTCGGACAATTTCGCAAGTTTCGTGGCTTTGGGATAAACTTGTCCTTTCGTGCCAGACAGCAGCAGCACCAGCAGGCAAACCCCTTGTACAGATCCTACAGGGGAAAGGGCAGAGTTTGTCTGCTAGGTGCTGCACGACAACAGGTCTCCTCCTCCTCTTCTGCCCCTCCAAGTGGTGCGGCAGGGAAGCAGCTCTAGCTCCACCATCCTACAGCATGCTTGTCCCGTGGGAGGACGGGTGTCCCATTTTCTACAACATTGGAGGTCTGTTACTACAGATCTCTGGGTGTTGAACATCGTAGAGAATGCGTATGCCTTACCCTTCGGGGAGTCCCCCCCCCCTTTTCCCTCCCCACCAGGGTTCCTGCTCGAAAGAGCACCTTCCACTTCTCCAGCAGGAGGTTCTGTTATTACTGCAAAAATGTGCAAACAAGATGGTTCCGGAGCAGGAAAGGGGACAAGGATGCTACTCCCGGTACTTCCTGATTCCCAAAAAGGATTGTTGCTTGAGGCGGATCCTCGACCTCAGGGTTTTTAATTTTTACCTCAAACAGGAGAAATTCAAAATGTTGACCCTGGCTCAGGTTCTTCTTGCGCTGCATAAGGAATTTAGATGGTGTTGATCAATTTGCAGGATGCGTATTTTCACATTCCCATCCTTAAGTCGCATCGGAAGTATCGTCATTTTACGGTGGGGGTCTCAACACTACCAGTTTGCAGTCCTTCCGTTCGGCCTTACTTCTGCACCTCAGGTCTTCACAAAGGTGATAGCGGTGGTGGCAGCACATCTCAGAAGGTCGGGGGTTCCTGTTTTCCCCTTTCTGGACGACTGGCTGCTCAAAGCGAAGTCACCAGAGATGTTGCTGCATCATTTACAAGTAACAACACAACTGTTGTTCAACTTGGGGTTTTCGATAAATGTACCCAAATCTCACCTGGTGCCCTCAGTGCAACCTATTCATAGGGGCAGTATTGGACACTACTGTAAGTCATGCCTTCCCGCCTCTACAGAGGTTTTAAGACATCCAGGCTATGATTCCACTTTTTTAGTATGGAGTGGCTGTTCCAGTCCTGAAAGTCTTGCGCCTGCTCGGTCTGTTCGCTTCCTGCATACTGTTGGTCAACCATGTACGCTGGTATATAAGGTCCCTCCAGTGGTGCCTCCGCAGCAGTGGTTTCAACACAACGGAGATCTCGTAGAGGTAGTCAGGATCTCCAGAGACACTGCAGTGGAGCTGTTATGGTGGAGTGTTCTAGGCAACCTGTCTCAAGGGAAGCCTTTTCAACCTCCTACTCCGGTGGCCACAGTGATAACGGATGCCTCCACTCTAGGATAGGGAGCTCATCTGGGGGATCTGGAGGTCAAAGGCCTTTGGTCTCCAGAGGAAAGATTGTTTCACACATCTTCTGGAAATCCGGGAGATACATTTGGCTCCCAAGGCCTTTCTTCCCTCCCTTTGGGTCAGTCGGTTCAGGTCCTGACGGACAACACTACCATAACGTGGTACATCAACAAGGAGGGAGGAGTAGGGTTGTATCTTCTTTGCAGAGAGGCTCTGCGACTCTGGTCCTGGGCTCAGGACCATCAGATTTGCGTGATCGCGAATCATCTTGCCGGAGAACTGAATGTGCGTGCGGACAGTCTCAGTTGGCAGTATTCAGCCGATCACGAGTGGTGTCTGCATCCAGAGGTGGTCCTTCACATCTTCAGGATGTGGGGGTTTCCTCAGTTGGACCTGTTTGCCACTCACGAGAACATGCACTGCCCGTCGTTCTGCAGTTTCCAGTATCCAACGCGGGGAGCTTTGGGGGATGCAATTCAGTTAGATTGGGGCTCATAGCTTCTTTATGCATTTCCTCCTGAGGAAGATTCGCCAAGACCGGGCCCAAGTCACATTGATCGCCCCAGATTGGCTGCGAAGGGTGTGGTACACAGACCTCCTTTACCTCTAATTGCACCCTCCGTTCCGTCTCCCTCTCAGGGGAGACCTCCTCTCGCAGTCGCAGGGGCAGGTTCTACACCCCCACCTCCAGAGCCTGCACCTTCATGCCTGGAGATTGAACGGGGCAACCTGCGCTTTTTCTCACTCTCACTGGATGTGGTGGATGTTATTTTATCGGCCAGGAGACACTCCACCAAATCTGTCTATTCTGCTAGTTGGGCCAAGTATGTTAAATGGTGTGGAGAGAGATTGATCGATCGATCCTTTGCAGGCCCATTTGTCTGATATTCTGAGTTACTCTCTTTCCCTAGCACAACAGGGTTGTGCAGTAGCTCCTGTTAAGGGCTACTTGTCTGCCTTGTTGGCTTTTCTCTGTTTACCAGATAAACCCTCGTTGTTTAAATCTCCCTAGTTCTGAGATTCATTAAAGGTCTCACAAATAGGTTTCCTCCCACTCCTTTTATCATGCCTCAGTGGGATTTAAATGTGGTTCTCACTTTCTTGATGGGTTCACCCTTTGAACCATTACATAGTTGTCCCTTAAGGTTCCTCGCATTTAAAACAATACTTTTGGTTGCAATCACTTACGCTAGGAGGTTGAGTGAGTTGCAGGCTCTGAGCTCCAAACCTCAGTTTACATCATTTCATGCAGATAAGATGGTTCTTAGGACCAGAGCTGCTTTCCTGCCTATAGGTGGTCACTCCTTACCCACTTTCTACCCTCTCCCTCACCCTTCTAAGGAGGAAGAGAGACTTCATCGCCTGGACCCCAAGAGGGCGGTCAGCATCTACCTGGACAGAACCAAGGACTTCAGGTTTTCAGGTTGGACGATCAACTCTTCATCGGATATGTGGGCAAGATGAAGGGCAAGGCTGTCCACAAAAGAACACTGTCCAGGTGGATCATCCTCTGTATCAAGATCTGCTACGCCTTGGCCAAGAAGGAGCCTCCTGAATGTATTTGAGCTCATTCTACCAGAGCTAAGTCGTCTTCTTCAGCTTTAGCTAGAGGTGTCCCTGTGGTAGACATCTGCAAAGCGGCAACTTGGGCCTCCCTCCACACTTTTGCAAAACACTATTGTTTGGATTCGGAGGTGAGGAGGGAAGGCCATTTTGCACGTTCTGTGCTGCAGGATTTTTTGGTGTAGGCAGGCAGGGACCCTCCTCCGGGAGCGGCACTGTTTGGGGATTCAATTTAAAAGGTGAGGAATCCACAGGCCCATGTATCTATCTGAAGAACAAGTTACTTACCTTCGGTAACGCTTTTTCTGGTGGACACAGTATCTGCCTGTGGATTCCTCACTGACCCACCCGCCTCCCCGTTGCCTGTATGCTTATACCGAAAAATAATCAATGTATATCTTGTGAGATTTATTGTTGGAATCATGTGATGCTTGACACTAGGAAATGTCTATGATGAAGAATTTCCAATTTTGACTGTGTTTGTATACTGTGTATACTTGTGAAAATGTTGTCGGTTCGCCTCGAAGGCATGGAAAAAATGAGTGGAACTGACATCAGCACGCCGGCGAGGTCTTCTTATGGCTCCGATGATGTCACACGGAGTCGCGTGCGGAGCCGTTCCATTGTGATGTCCTCGTCGACGTGGGAGAGCTCAGGAGAAATGTTTCTGTGGAGTGCTGCGCATTGGGATAATTCAAAAGGTGAGGAATCCACAGGCAGATACTGTATCCACCAGAAAAAGCGTTAGCGAAGGTAAGTAACTTGTTCGTTTTGCCAAATGCCTATTGTCTTCTGTTTTTTATCCAAGTGCATTTTACTTTTTTACTCGGAAAACCACTAGCTTGTACAGTACAAAAATATCCAAATATCAGGGAAGAGGACTTATAGTGGCGACTTTCTGCTGCTAAAACTTCAATCCATGTGTTTAGTGTAAACAGTCCAGATAAGCAGTAGTAAGGTCCCATGATACCACCGCTGCCTCGGCCAGTGCCTCGCGGGGCCCAGCTCCATTGAAGGGTGGTTATACCAGGGTGAGGATGTGCACTGGAAACCATCTGCTTAAGTGCACATCCTCACCCTGGTATAACCACCGTTTCCGAGTGAAAAAGTAAAATGCACTTGGATACGGAGGTACAAGGAAGGAGTTGATAACAATGACGGGGCGACCACGCTGGAAAGAATCCTGTCTAAATAGACAGAAAATGCGTGACTTTTTGGTTTTTAAAAGAGACATGATTGAAATGCCGTTTCTTTAACCTTGAAGGAATTCAGTCTGGGTTTTGCGAGTAACATAAAATTGTATGATGGGATTTTTTTTAAACTATGACGAATTGAAGGATATTACTCGTAGTAGCACAGAAAGTAAAAAACCTTGTAGCAATCTTATTTGCAGGTTTTACTCTGTTGTGATCCTTTTCTGAGTAATTGTAGCTATGCAGCATTTTCGTATATAGTTACTATTTTCCCAAATACAAATACATACCCTCTTAATGTTGAAAGGGCATCTTCTATTTTTATGAATGTAAAGCTTTAAAAGAAGCACCAATATGGCGCATAACAGGTCGAGAAAGGCAGCAAGACTGCCAAAACGCGTCCCTGTGGTGTTCATGTGTGGAGTGTAACCATGCAATAAACGGGAGAATACCCATGATTACGAGTGCCGGCTCTTCAATCATAGGAGATTGGGGAATTGTTTTTTTATATATATATATATATATATATATATGTTTTGTTATCCAATCGCCCGAAAGCTTCAAAGGACGCACTCACAGCAGCTGAAGCACAAGCTTTATTATTGGAAAAACCGGCATCTTCACTCCAGATAACAGTTCATGCCGACGCGTTTCAAGGACACAGCCTCTTCTTCATGGGCAGCTCTAGCAACACACAGATGGCTCCAATCAATGAATTTAAATACATGCTGGACCCCCAGTGGGTCATGCGCAGTGCGTCTGTGTAGTACAAAGCATGCTGGGACATTGAGTCCCTATTGGAGATTATTATTCCTCGCAGTGAGTTCCGTGTGCTGCTAAAATTAAAGAGCATTGTTCTCCCTCCAGTGGGCTCCAAAGTGACATGCTGGTTCTTTATTTTCCTCAGTTGCTGCGCTGACCGTGGCTTCTGTAAGGTTACATACGCCTCGCAGCCCCTCCTTTACAGTCCTGGAGACGGTGCATCCTTTCACGGCAGGGCAGCCGTGTAGTTAATTTTGTTATCCAATCGCCCGAAAGCTTCAAAGGACGCACTCACAGCAGCTGAAGCACAAGCTTTATTATTGGAAAAACCGGCATCTTCACTCCAGATAACAGTTCATACCGACGCGTTTCAAGGACACAGCCTCTTCTTCTGGAAAAAAGATGTCGACGTTTCGACCCTGGCGCATGGAGGGTAAATTATGTCCTCAGCTCACGACAAAGGAAGGGGAGGGGGAGCACTCTGTGCTTTGGCCGGCAGCGAGGCATGGATTCCCCCGGGATGCTCTAAATGTATTAGTTACAAGATTGGTTTGGACGATTGATTCGCCCGCAATGGAGTTTTCTCCTTTGGCAAAACAAACAGATTAAAAATAAGAATACCCGGAACCACACCGCTACCACTGTGCAGACTACCCACCTCCGGGAGCTGTCATCAGGCCACCCCACAGACACCTAAGCCTAGGTTGTCTCTCCCCCCCTCCCCTTCCTTTGTCCTGAGGAAGACCCGTGAGCTGAGGACATAATTTACCCTCCATGCGCCAGGGTCGAAACATCGACATCTTTTTTCCAAGTGGGCCTGTATCCTACGCCACCCTTACCCTGCCCAACCTACGGATGATGTTTCTCTGTTCTCTCTCTGCTGAATAACGTGAACAATGACAAGAATTACTTATTGAGGGGCAGGCCCTGATTAACTGGTCTTGATGCTATTAATAACCAGTTTTTCGTTGTTTGTATCAAATGTATTCATTTTGAAACTTTCCTCACTTTGGATACCCTTCTTTTTCACTTTATCTGTCTCACACGTGAGCACGACTTTTCTCCCTTCCCCTTGGAGCAACCTTTTTATCTTGCTACAGAATGTGATAATATGCTCACCTACATAAGATGTGTCTGTGAAAATAAAATATTTTTCAAAATGAAAGAAAAGGGGTGCCAATTTTTACTTTTAAGGTGCACATTTGAGAAATGTATTTGTATCCGTTACTTTATGCCAATCATATGCATATTTAAAATTGTATTTCAAATCATGAACATTACTTTGACTCAATTGCATGTTAAATTAGTCTAGGACCACTTCTTTCTATATCAATTGATACCCAGGTCCGTGGCCATTATTTGGGTTTCCCCATTATGTTATAATGGCTGGAAGCTCTCAGCGAGCAGGCAAGATCGGATCTCAAACTGCACAGGCAGGAACTTTCCTCGGTGACCACAAAGAGAGCAGGCATCAACTTCATCCTGGGGCACAGAGAGAAAACAGGCAGTAACTCGAGCCTAAGGTCACAGAGAGAGAAGTCAGCTGATCCAGGCTGGGACCTCACACGCTGCAACCTGTTGCATTGTTGCTCTGGAGCAGGCAGCACCCACTGCCGGGTTCCACGCATACAAAAGTGGCAGATCCCGTAGCCTGGGGGCACTTAGACAGCAGGCAGGAATGCCAGACTGGGGTCACAAATAGTTGCACACTGGACAAGGCAGCAAACACCACCTCGGAGGGCACAAAGTAGAGACAGCGACTCTACCCTGGGTCCCACAGGGAGCAGGCAGCGACTGAGTGATGCCTTGGTTGCCAAGCGCAGAGTAGGCAGTAGCTATAGTTGGTATGGGCACTAGCCTTGCACTCATCTATTCACTCAGGCACTACCCATGCATTCATCCAATCACCCAGACACTACCCTTGGACTCATCAGTGATGTCATTTGAGATGTCATCAGTGATGTCACTGACCATGTCATGAGTGATGTAATATCTGATGTCATCAGCAGTCCATTGCAAGAGCGCGAGTTATAGTTAGCTCAGCTAACTATAACAGCTGAATTTCTCTGGTTTCGTACGAGTGAAATGTCAGCCTAACTGTAACGTTCCTTTAATCTGTGATTTTTTCCAGTGAATATATATATATATGTGTGTGTATGTATATATCTATGTGTGTGTGTCTGTATTATATATATATATATATATATATAATCACAGTGGCAGTTGCCACTGTATATTTATAGTTAGGTCACACTTTCCATAGGAAGAGTATTTTTTGTTTTGCTAATAACTTTGGTGCCATTTGAAGAATCTTCACAAAGCTTTCCCAAAAAGTTCACCCACCTCAACTCCTTCCTGGAAAGTTTCAAAGTGATCTGTCAAGCAGGGGACTAAAAAAGAAAGGGGGCCCAAAATGCAATTCCCCTTGCAATTTCCATAAGGAATTTTATACTGTGCTACAGCCAAAATGACTGAATGGAATTACACCAAATTTGGCAGAAAGCTATATTGTTACCCAGAAAGCTTTCTATCTGGGATTTAAACTCTTTCATCCAATCAGCATGTGTCGGAGGAAGTGCAGATTTATGCAGTGTCAACATGCATAATCCGTCTGTTGTTAGGGCAATCACCTTCCACCTCCTCCTATGACTGTTTGACTTGTCATCAATAGTTATTAGATTAGTGCCCATTTTTAACAGGCCAAAATGCACGTCCAATCTATCTCCTCAACACCAGTGATAGTGAAATATACTGTTTTCTCCTGCTATCTTTTGAGATATATACATCTCAGCACTGCATAAGATAAGGCTCATGTTCGATGGTGCTCAGCTATCATTTGCTTGGCCTGCTGGTGACGGAGGAATCATGCCGTCATTGATGTGGAGACACTCAGAGTTAGGTCTGCGGGAGTGAGTATGGGGGCCCCAATGGAATTCAAGTGTCTGGGTAAAGGAAATTTTGAGTTTGGGTGAGCATTTGATTTTACAAATATCGTAGCATGTCATCACCTTCCATTTTTTCTGGTATTCCAAAGAAATGTAATTTATCTTTTCCACATGTTTCTTATGTTGGGATATCTCTGAATCTAAGTCCAGTGAATTCTGAGTTGATCCTCCAAACTGCACTGGTCCTCGTTTCCATAGAATCTAGTCTGTCATGAAAAATGGCTGTATCACAGCATATCAATTTAACTTCCATAGACACTTCAGTAGTATTGCCTTTAACAGTGATGATGTAGGACTTGATGAACACCATTTCTTTCATTACATTTCTCAGATTAGTGGTGCACATGTGGAAGGACAATGAAGGATCTGCTCTATGTCTGCCAGAAATAGATTCTGAAAACTGACGTTTCCTTCCGAGTTTCTGATGTGACATGGGTGAGGCTTTTGAGTAAGCCCCGCGGACAGTCGCCTCTCATGTGGAATCTGGAGGTTTGGACTAAATTAATCAATTCTGTTCATGCATTTGGTTAAGTCAATATAAAGGAATCAGTCCAATCCAGATCTCTCTTAAAAGCTACCAACAATACTCATGACTTCCTCCAACCTAGGTAGTCCCTAGGGGAGTTCAGGAAGGACTGCCAAGGTATCACCATGATGTTTGCCACCAAGCCTGCACCTGGAGTTGAGAAGTGACAGGAAGAAAGACAGCCGAAGTCCACCATTGCTCCTTGGCAGCCATAGCCATGTGGCCCGTCGTGGCTAGTTCCTGGTTCCTGATAGTCTATTTCTAAAATTCAAAATAAGAAGACAAAAGACAGTCCAGTACTGTAAAGAGAAATTTTATTTGCCAGCAGGACTTCAACATTATAGATATGTTGCTTTTATTCATAATATAGGCCCTCCTCCGCCTTCCCCTTTATATCTTAAGGAGTGTCTTCTGTTCATTATTGCTTTTAAAAAAGCAAACAATGTCAAAGCCAAAAGGTCTGGATTATAACTGATGGTGCTTCTTCATTGAGCAGGCGAGAGAGGGGGAGAGAGAGAGATATTGAGTAAGTTCAAATGAGAGTGTGTGCAAGAATCCCTATCGTTGCATGAATGAATGATGTACAAGTGGAAGGATGAATGACTAAGTGCCTGGATGATGCGTTAGACTATAAACTGAAAGATATGACTGTGTAGGGATGGAAGCATCCATTCATCCACCCAATTAATCCACATGCATACACACGCACACACCCTCGGAGCCCCCGCCCTCCCCCCCCCTGCACTGCAGTAATTAAATGGTTGTTACATTTGTTTTTAAACAATTTTAAAAGTTAAGATCTTGCTTTAGGAAAAAAGAGAAGCATAAGGGGGCGTGGTCAAAATAGTGGTCACATATTCTCGAGCTCCTTGTGTTTCCTACCGCCGCTGTCGTCCTGATGACATTCTGATCCGCCTCGGTGACTGAAAAGGGTGGAATATATCCCCTCATATGACACTAGTTTGTGTCATTCTACAGAGGGGACTGTGGGAGAACTTCCTAAGGCGCTGATGAATGCGCAGCCTGCACGGCCTTTGGAAACCGCACCCTGTGGTAGCTGGCAGACCCGCTCTAGGCTCCCTGGAGATGTTGCAAAGGGCTGCTGAGCTAACGCCCTGAAGGGGCAGGGCAGTGAATGCCCACCCTTCCTCCCTGGCACCTGCAACAGGATCCATCGGCAGGTGCCCCAGGTCTGCATAGTAGGTGCCTGCTGACTTGGGAGAGGTAGCTCTCGGATTTCACTGTGTCTGCGCCCAAGGTAAGGAGAGCTTGTTTCTTCCCGGCTGTGGCCTTTCCCTCAGGCTTAACCATTGTGTACTCTGCACACAGTGTCGGATCCGATCAGTGCCAGTATATTTGGACTCATCAGGGGTACTTCCCTCAACCCGTACTGACTGGCATCGTGTAATAAGGATGTTCCATGCATTGAGGTGACACAGCAGACGTAGCCAAGTCATGTCTTTCAAGTTATTTATTTGGTTCTTAACATCAGAGATAACAGCCCCACCAGGAGCAGCCTGCTAGCTGCTCAGCCCATCTTCCAACTCTCTCACACACCAGGCACCCAAGCATTCCACTCATGTCAACATTCCACACAGAACACTAACACTGGCTGAGCAGCTAGTTACAAGGTAAAGGGGAACACTATAAACATAACATGAAGATACTACATTATCTTCTCCCTTTAAAATTGAAAATTAATTAAACCATACTAAAATGAAAGACAACTATACACAAAATATACAAATAAAATCAAGTCTAAAACCCAGGGGTAAATGGTAAAAAAGCACACACGAGAGGGAACACAGACTACACAAAGGAAGAAAGAGGAGTGAAAAGATAAACACAAACTATCACCATCCTCCTCCTTTAATAGAAAAAAAACACAAAAAGCAAGAGCAAAGAACGTTTAGCTCACTGACAAATAGTGAGAAAACACCACATGACCAAACATGTGAAACAATGTGCAGAGCAACACAGAAGAAAAAGACTACGAAAACTCTACACAGTGACGAGACACATGGGAGTGAAACACCCCCAGAACTCAAACATAATGGGTGGACCACACCCATCTACGTACAACATAAATTTGAAACAGACACTATGGGTGGACTGCACCCATATACGTATTTACTTACTATTGTAACAAAAACTATGGGTGGACCGCACCCATGTACGTACACCTAACTATGGGTGGACCGCACCCATGTAGGTATTCCCATGTAAGGAACACAACCAAGAAAACATGCCAAAATGGGACTACAACCCATAATGCAGACTGTAAATGGGACTGACAGCCATTACAAATTACATAGGTGGGACTAACACCCCCTAAAAACTGAGTAGATGGGACTAACACCCACAACGACAAACAAAGATGTGAAGCACAACGTGACTAGCACACACACTAGAAGACCAACATGCAGCACAACGTGACTGATACACACTACACGACCAACACAACGTGGAAAAGGGACTAAAACAGTATACCACCTTCCTGTGAGGGGCTAAACACCCCCCCAACAAATAGAAATGGGTTTACAAGAGATGCAATGCCAGTCAAACAAGTAAGATAAGGGTGAAAAACAAAAATGCTGGCATACAACTATAACCCCTCACTCATAACAAATTAGATATATCCTTTAAATACAACCTTCTAGGCATACTATTTAATCATGCCCCTGAGGCTTAGGATTTCGCTACACAGCATAAAATATAACATTTAAGCAAAACTTCTCACATGAGACAAGAAACTTTTTCCAAAAATAAAAAGATGTATACCACTTCTGAAAATAAGTCACTGTCAAAGGTGTCAAGGACTTATTTATGTGCAGATGAATTTTCCAAAATGTCTTAGACACTAGAGCAGAGTGGACCTGCTACAAGCAAATGCCAAAAGTCACCATGCCTCACCTCGACATGCTGGTTGCATGGATAACAGGGAACAGCGTAACCCAAAGGCTAGAAAGTTGGCTCCTCAACCCCCATAACATTTTAGACATCACCGAGAGTGCTGCGTGCTGATTGCACGCCGAACATCACCTCAGCAATGGCACACAGAATCCAGTCACGGAGCAAGCAAGGAGCCAAGAAAAAAAAATAAAAAATGGCAGCACGTAGTGGTGACGCGCGCAGGGTGGCCCCCAGCGTCTTAATGCAGCAAAGCATCCAGCAGCAGAGTTCCAAATTGCCTAGAAACGAAGACCTCGCAACGAAGACCTCGCGGGAATGTCTCTGCGTCACTGAAGAATGCAGGTAGGTGTGCGCGTGCTACTTGTGACTAGAGACTGGATTTAAACCACATCGCAGCAGTTTAACTGACTTTGCTCTCGGGGAAAGGGCTACTATTACCACAAAAAAACAATAAAAGACCAAAATAGCCTCACCGTACGTGACCCGATCCAGCCATCGGCATAACGGTTGAATAAACACACCAATTCGCATGCGAGGTCAAAACACTACTCGAAAATAAAAAAATAAAAATGCAAACAGAATGCTGGGTTCCCATAGCGCTGAATCCACAACACAACACAGGAACAAGGCGCCTGACACCAAGGTTGCAAGACTCAGCGCCAATAGTTCAAAGCAGGATGCGCCACAAAATAGATCTGAAACAAAGTCAAACCTCGAATATGGACAGTTCAATTCCACACGAGTCAAGAATAACGCTGATCCCAAAAGCTGATGGCATAGCGTGCAGCAATATCCATTCCGATGCATACGCATAATAGGCTGTGCAGATGGCAGAAAACGTCATTGCAGTAGGAGTTCACGGTATAGTTTGACTTTAAAGCAAATTTCCAGAAGATGTAAGTACATCGATCAGAACATACTTTACATGACAGAAATCCAGACTTGGCAGAAACGATGTTGACTGTAAATCCAGTTGTGTAGGCACACATTTCACCGAACTAGGTGTGAAGACTTGCGTTGTGCCTGCAGACATATCTCCATGAACTCCCAACACGCTAATGTAGAGTCAAACTGTAATCTGTTGCACAAGAAGTAGCACACAATACTACTTCCTTTAAAGTCCAATAACTTTGATGTTTGTGAGCAGAACGCGCTTAAGCTGGGGCTGTCTGGTGTGAGGGACACTGGTGGGGTTGCGAGGCGTGTTGCTCCAGTTTCTCTTGTTTCTTGACGCTGCGTTTCATTTGTTTCTTGTGGAACTTTTCCCTTCTGTGTCCACACATCCTCTGTTGTCTCTTTTGTACCATTTCCTCCATGAAAAGTACTTGCGCTGTTTTTGTCATTATAAGAGAACCTTTACATGTTCCTTGTGCTCTCTGGGCTTGTGATTTCTTTAGGACCTGGACTCAAGCGTCTTTAAGGATGGTACTGAAACCAAGAGAAACTAAAAGAGACTACGGAAACAAAGAGACTACAAGTAATTTGAGAACCAAGTCTGAAGAAATCAAGTGTAACAAGGTAAAGAGCGTTTTGTTTGGAGCAACAGGCAAGCCAGCCCCACCAGTGTCCTTGTCAACGGACGGCCCAAACCACCACTGACCAGCCTGGACATGCTCCATTGGACTTACATTAAAGATTAGTGAGTTGGAGATGTAGTTACACTACTGCCACGTGTGGGAGTTCCAGCCACATTGTTTTCATATAGTCTACAAAGTGTATATTGACTTGATGAAATTGGCAACATAAATTCACTTCAGATAACTTCATGGATATTTCTGTTTTGCTGTTTCATCTATATTGTGTCTTCCCTGGATTAAGTAGTCACTACAAATTGAGTGCAGTGGCTGCACAGATGGAGTATTCAAGTTGCATTACTGTCATTTGTGACATCTTTGATGCTGAACCAACGTGAGTTTGTATGAGGGACCCCACATGGCTATTCTGGATCAATATTGGAGTAAACCTTCTGCGGCTGTTGTGAATCCAAGCATTACTGCGGACGTTTGGTATGAGAGCTATTTTCACTCTCTTATTGTTACATTACTACATGTTTACAGTGCCAGAGAAATCGGCGTAACCTGTATCAAGATGGTACTTTGCTCAATTCCAGGTGAGCCAATTCCACATTTACAAATGTTAACGTTTATTGACAATCTGCCATGTTTCTGGCTGGGTTTTCAAGTTTGAAGCAACTTTGGGCAGTTCAACCGTTCCGCATTATTTCAAAACGGTGGCACGAGTCTGGTGTTGCACGTGCAAGCCATTACCTTCTCTTTGGGAGTCACGCGGAGTCTGTCTTCTCCTGGATGTTCACCTTTCACCGCGTCACAGCTGCTACGCAGCTAACCTGCGCTGCTTATAGTTGTTTTTGTGCACCGACGTGCTGTAAGCCATCCGGCGGGACGTGTGGAAACATGCCGCCATCTTGTGTTTGGTGCCTGCAATCTATCTTCCTTAGAAGCATTGGAGTTACGATGTGATCTGTCTGTTTTTTGCCAACCACGTTTTTTTTGGGGGGGGGGGGGGTTTTTTGCTTCCTGCAATAAAGGTTTAACAAAACTAGATGGAGTCCGGAACAACGATGAGGAGTCTGGAACAAGATGCGGAAAAGTCGGTCAGTTTTTTTTTTTTTGGCTCCGTTTCACGTATGTCGGAGGATGGCTCCGGGTGTATGTCCTCAATAGTAAGTTTGCACACAATCGAGGAGCAAGGGTGACAGTCTGTTGGAACCATGGTGCGTTACCACGGATTGTTATCGACGGATACGTTTAATCATCAGACTATCTTTATGGGGGCATATTGCTGCAGCGCTGTCTGTGAGCCGGAAAGCTTCATCTCTGCTCTATTCTACAGTGTGGATCAGACTATCTCTTTGTGGGCATATTGAAAGAAATTCTACCTTAACTGTATGTGATCTATACCTCTACAGTCAAGTTAATATGTGTAATAGACACAACTTGTCTAGCACTTTTCTGAAGGTTACATATGTGAAGTGCCATTTTTTTTCCCTCATTTTGTGTCTGTACTGTTAGGCATGTTTACGATTTGGTTCCCTTACGCTAGGGTGTTTCTTGCCTAGTTGTTCTCGGGTGAGAGCTCGCTCACCGGCGTGGGGCACAGTTTAGTAATGTTCTACAGTTATTGGAATGGTATTTGTATGAACTATGCAACATTTTCGTATTTTGTGATGCCACAGATTTACGCTTTTCTATGGATGGGTGGTCCATGTGTTTTGTGGGTGGTCATCACAGTTTTATCCTTACGTGAGGGATGGGTTTGGGTAATAGTCCCATCACAGTTTTATCCCTTACATGAGGGATGGGTTTGGGTAATAGTCCCATCACAGTTTTATCCCTTACATGAGGGATGGGTTTGGTTATGGGTTCAGCTCCATTTACATGTTCAAAGGTACATCCCTACATAGGGTGTGTGTTTTTGGGTGTTAGCCCTATTTTCACTTTGTGTGTATGTCGTCTTGCGCTGCACTTTTGGTCTGCTTTTTGGGTCTGATGTGTTTGTAAGTCGCGTTACGCTGCATGTCATGTCTTGTGTGTAAGTCGCCCTGCGCCTCACGTGTTGTTCTGTGTAAGTCGCCCTGCGCTTCAGATGTTGTGTGTAAGTCGCCCTGCGCCTCACTGTGTGTACCCTCTGTGTTGTTCACTTTGTGGTGCACGTGTATTTGTCGTGTTGGTTTCACCCTTGTTGTAGGTTTTGGCCTTGGGTGTTTGTCCTGGGGTGTGGTGCACCCTAAGATACTACACATCCGAAGCCCCCCTCCCCCCCTCCCCCCGGCCACTCCTCCCAAAGGCCCTTTTGCCATAGAGGACAATTGTGTTGTTGAGGAGCTGCTATGTCTCAGTGAAGCTACAACTTTTCAGTGTTGCGCATTAGTGAGTAAACTGGTTATGACAGGACATTTCTACATGTACAGAGTAAGAGTGGAACGCACCTTGGGTGCTCCTATATTCTGAGTATGTGTACCCAAAAAAGAACTATAGTGAAACCGAAAGGTTCCAGGCCTGGGTGCCTCCCGGGGGGGGGGGGGGAGAATCAGAGGAGCTGGAATAGATAAATGGCTACTTCTCCTACCACGGTGGAGAAAACACTCCATCCATGAACACACTGGCAAGTGTGAAGAAATTCTAAAAGGCATACTTGATATTAAAATTAGCCTTGAACCCAAGCTCCTGAGCTGAGGATCATGTTTTACCAATAGATACTTTATAATTAATTAAATCAATTTTTAAGTGCAGTGATAAATATACTGAACGGAGGCTGATAACTGGAACACATGTCAGAAGATGAGCTTCCATGGATTCAAGTTTGAGACTAGATGTATGTAGAAAGTTTAAGCAAGACCTATATCTGTGTTAGTCCTGAAGAAAGTGGAATCTATGTAAACCTACCACTGAAGCTTGTCAGCCAAAAATGTTTACCACTATCTGCAAGCACTTGTCATTGTATAAGAAATAAAGTTGTATGAATGCCCAGGGACGGAAAAGTAGAAGTGTATGTAACAAAGACACATTGATTAGTCTCTCCTAGTTCTTCCTTTTTTAATGTTATGAAGCTTGCGTATTGTCATTTTAGGTGTGAAAAGTTTCAAATAATTTGAATGATTGATTTCGAAAATGAGACACTTATATCATTTGATAATCTGAGGGAGCAATATACATTGGGACTTGAACAATTCCCTATGTACACCGCCTTCGTCAGGCAGCTGTCCCAGATATGGGGCACCATCCATGAGATGCCCACTGTTTCTCTATTGGTTCAAACCTTATCGATTCATGGGCACAATAGGAAAATGATCACATGTTTATATATCACTCTGTTGAAATGAGGAGACACAAAGCCTAATGGCCTTACTGAATGGTGGGAGGCTCACTGAGGGCAGGAGTTGCCTGAAGTAAAGTGGGTGAAGTGTTTAGGCGCATTGAACTCGACCTAGGAATGCTAGGCTGAAATACACCCAGCTCAGTTATCTGCACCACACATATCTGACCCCTAAGTGCATTGTACCTATGTTCCCTGTAGACCAGGATGTCTGCCCAGGGTGCCTGAAAGTAACCCTGGGCGTAGTTCGCGAAGTAACGCTTCGCGAAGCTACGCAAAGTGCAGTTCGCACTACGCGAGCTACGCGTAGCACTACGCGAACTGCGTAGTGCGTGTTCGCAATGATTGCACAGTGCCGGATGCTTGTCCGCACTGTGCAATCATTGAAAACGGCATCTTGCACAGTGCGAGCTGTCTTTTACTGCCGCTCGAGTAGATTTTTACTCGAGCGGCAGCTTCTAACGCGGACTGGTAGTTTCTCATCGCGGCGGTCGCGAGCATACGCGACCACTCGCAATGAGAAACCTGACCTTCCCGCGTTGAGAATCTCGCCGGGAGGTTTATTTTCCACGCTCGCGATCGGCAACTTGATGTTGCTGATCGCGAACGAGAAAAAGTCTCGCCGGGATGTCATTTTGCTTGCTCGCGGTCGCCAACTTGACGTTGAGGACCGCGAGCAAGCAAAAAATGACCGCTGCACTACGCTACGCGTGTTTGCACTGTGCTAGGTGCAATTCGCGTAGTGCGAAGTAGCGCAAACTTCGCAAACTACGCGAGCGTAGCGTAGTTTTCCGCCCAGGCCTACCTGAAAGCCGAGGCGAACTTATAGCACATGGTGTGGTTGTGTCCTGTGGTGTCTCAGTTTTGGGAGGGCATCCTGGGGTCTGTGGTGGTTGTGGCGTACAGGCTTATACCTAGGGAACTAGTTCTGATGCCCTACATGCAGAAAACAAAACATGTATTTAATTTTGTGGACCTGCCCGTGATGTTGGCTAAGTGGCGCGTCCTCATGTCATGGAAATCTCCGTTTACCCCAGCCTTGACGGAGAAACTGCTAGACGTGGAGAAATGGGTATAGGCGGAGGTTAACTGTGTGTATAGAACACGATTGACGGGTGGAGAAGGCATTTGCTGTCAAAAATGAGATGACTATATCGCAAAGCTGTAAGCTAGAATTGGTGAGAAACCTTCTTGCGGCGCACTTTGTAGGTATTGCTGAAGTGATGAAAACGGACTCCCATTTGTTGCTACAGAAATTGCTTACGTTTGCCCTTGCGCTGATCTGCAATAAAGACTCGGGTGCGTGGGTTCTAAAAAGAAGCAGACTAGTTAACTGTGCCCCATTTGCACTTCCTAAAAGACAAGACAGTTGACTATGCTTGCTTGTTGTGGTTATTACCGTTATAGGAATGAGTTAAGTTTGCATGTATTATTCCCAGGAGTCCTGCGAGACGTATAGTAAAACATACTTGTATGATGTGTTGAAAGCACTGTACTTACGTACTCGTGTTGTACAAACATGTTCACTCTTCTTTCGCTGTGTAACGTGCCTTACAAACTCTTAAAATCGAATAAAGAGCTACAGGCAAAAAAATATGAAAGACTAATAATCATGCTGTTGGACTTGCGTGAACTTTGAATGTATTTACTGTGCCCACATTACAGCCTCAGCATTTAAAGTTTTGGTGCTGCCGGTTGGTCTGCTAACTGCACCTTAAGAGCACCAAACGTTTGCAAGTGTGCAGATGGATCAAAGAGTCAAACGTTAAAATGTTTTATTCTCTGCAATGTTTATCTGAACGGAGGACTTCTATTTATGTGCCATTCTAAAAATGGTTTCTTCTTTATTTTTCAAGTCTAATTAAATCCCAATAAAAACGTGTGATTGCACCATCATAGAGAAAATAAGTGATATACGAATGGCAAGTTTTTTTTTGTTTTTTTTTAAGTCCGTCTCAATTTACGAATGATCTGTTAAATCCTCACATGAACTGTTTTACAATTGACAACGGAGCCGCATGTAGATTCAAGGTTATTTTCTATTATAGGGCCTGTAAATTGTAATTTTAGTTTTTATGTGAATAATCCATCCTATTAATTTAAAAATGAGGGAGTCCGATTTCACAAATCCAAAAGTTCTGTCAGCAGTGAAGCAGTGATTGTTTTTCTTTCTTTCTAGAGTTGTCACTGTAGAAGAGCTAAAGAAGAAAACTTCAACAGGCAATATCACTACACAGTTAGCATCAGTGGCTCCTCATAGGTAAGTACAAAGAGATAGACATACACAGCTTAGTTTGACATATTTTAATCATCCAGGAACGTTGGTGGTAGATGTTGATAGTGACTTGAAATAATTGTTAGTAATTACACTTGGCAGACCAACCACCGATTCCGTAATGGTTCATTTGTCTGCATCTCCCTTTTATATCGCCTTTACCGTGTTTTTTCAAGCCATCTAGATCATTTGCTTTAAATCAATGTATTAGTGGCAGCTATTATTGGGTACTAGAAAATGACATTCCAGTCACCTTGTCTACCTGCAGCCACTGGTAAAACACAGTTTGTAATCAGCTAATAAATTGAATGTACCAACTCAATTATGTCAGTGTTGCTAATAGTTAAATGCATGTTCTTCTTTTTAGAAGCTGTGGAACAAGGAGCTACCAAGTCTAAAGATCGAGAGCACAAAGCATTTTTGTACATCTATAATCTATTGCTAAGAAATGGTGTCATGTTAGAAATATTTCTACAGAAATGTGGATAGATCTGTCAGAATCAGGCTTTCAATTAGACTTTCAATTGTGAAGCAAAGTTTTCAAAATATCTCTTTGGTGCGTTCGCATCTGGTGCACTGAAATATGCACTGTAATTATTGATAAGATGTTTCCCAACCTATTTCAGTTACTCTTAGGTACAGAACCTTTCCTTTCTCAACTTGTGAGACCTTTACGCTAGGATCATACACTTGGCCATAACAGTTTAAATAGTATGAGGCTGTCGGGTTGCTCCATAGTAACCCTCTGGTGCCGACCTAGTCTAGCCTCCTTATGAGATGTGCAAGTCAAACCCTTCCAGTTTTTTTTCCATCGTTTGGTGAAGGCTGAATATAGTGTAGTGTTTATTTCCTTTCTTAACTGTGTTCATAGAGCCTCGGTTTTATGTTATTAGCGTGCCCATGGTTTTCTTTCAAAAGGGGGCTAGTTAACTATTCATTGTTGACCCTCACATAGCTTATGGATTATGCCTGGCGATAATATAACTTGACTGTTTTGCTAGTAGGGTATTGTGCATTTAAAGAAGCATAATTGTTTAAATTGCCATTGAAAGCCCTGTTCCGACATTCAATCTATCACAATGAATACAGTGACATGACTGCAGCATTGGCCCTTCTAGTTAGATGGTATAGCACAATTATTTTTGGATTCTCCTTCATTCCCCTCAGCCAAGGCCTGAATCTTCGTTTTCAAACCTAGCCTCCTCATTCTGTAGCAAACATCTCTAACTGCAAAACGTTCAAAGGAATTTTATTTCTTTAATGCTAAAAAAATAAACTTGAAGAAAAGCTTTAACATTTTCACTCTATCACACTGAAACTCAAAAGAAGATTGTGATCTGTCATGAAATTCTAAATGCTTCTGTGATCAAAATGTGGGCGTGATTCAAAAGGAACACTGGGTTTTTGTCAATGAAATGTTTGAAGAGTTCGTTGCCCCCACTATATACTAAGTCGTCTTCCGGTCTCCTCAAAAATCCTTGTAAACTGGAAAAGAGACCTGAAGAGAGAATTGAGAAACATATCTTAAGTGTAGCCCTGCATGTAATATGGCCAGTACGCAGTCTAGGTTCAACCACTTCTTACAATGGAATTACCGGTTATTTCTAATCTACAGTCACACTAAATGCTTATTTGGATTCTAAACCCATTAATTTAAGGTACCCGCGCCAAAGGTCTGAGAAGCAAAATCAAATGCTCCCCTTTAATTATATAAATATTTCTTCATTAGACATAAAGAATTGAATTTAAATGTGTCTCAATTGCAAACCATTGCTCAGAAATATGATTTTATAAGAAAAGGGGTGCATCACTTCATGTCCTTGTTTATGAAGTCTTTGGGAAGTTCTTAAGGTTATTTGTATGGAGCTCCTTTAGAGATAAAAACAGCTGTTTTGGCCCTCTTCAGAGTCGTATGGCTGGTGGCAGCCCATCTCAACTACAGTGGGAGTCTATCATGACATGTCCGTCTTTACCTCGATAGTTAGTGAATTTGCTTATTCGGGCCAAAGACCCAGACTCTTCTGTACGCCCTTGAGGACCTTGGGTTTCTCAGAGCCAACTAAGCCAAAGTCGTCCCTGCAGCCAAGAGCAATTTCAGGTCATGTGCGCCAACTTGGAACCCTAAGAGGATATGGTCTTTACCTTAGAGCAATTGCCTCATTTCCACAGTCACGACTGGGTGTGTTGTGGTGACTTAAACCGGAGCCTGTTCTTTTGGCCCAAGAGCAGGATCCCTCTCTTTCTGTGCTTGGTTCTCACATAACTGCAATGGACAATTGCATTTATCCTGTACTAATATAGAACAACTTGAAGACAGCGAGTAAATTCAAGTACCTCAGAGTACAAGAGCAAATGATTCGAGTTCTATTCTATTACTTGTTTTCATTTCTTCATTAGTTTTACAGCATACAACATTAACAACAGCTGGACCCGGGACCAGCACAAACGCATTGGAGTTACACTAGCACACCCGTCCCGCCCCCACACCCTAATTTGCGGCATTTCAGTGAAAGAAAATTGTTACAAGTACTTGACAGAAAAATACTCCTTTTTCACAGTATTTCGATTTGTCGTGTACTCTGCACCTGGCTAGTACATTTATTAAATTTGACAAATGCAGAAAAGTTTTTGCAGCTGTTTTGAGTACTCGTGAACTTTTTTTTTTTATCTGCTGAGGAACTACATCCTTAGCGTAATCCTCACGCTGTTCTGGCTGTGTTTTAGAAGCATCATTTGAACTTCAGGTTTCTGTCGCAATCCAGTTGCTCAATTGGAGGCGGAGTAGTCATACAAACCTCCCTATCCAGTTAGGGAACTTCCAACTTTCTGCATAGCCATGTACGTGTTTCTCAAATGTAGGTTGTTGCACTATACCTAGCCATCATTGATTACAGTAATTTAATACATTTGGATCTCCTAGTGCCCGCTGTCTAGAGCTGAGAATGTGCAGTTTGCAATTTGTGACATTTTACATTGAACCAACATCCAGCTCCATGATAGTTTATGCCTGTGCCTCCATTACTTTCTCGACTGATGTTTGTATTACCTATTGCAGCAGTATACAATACATGCCATTCAGAATGAATTAATATCTACTGAAACAGAGCGAGGACAGCTTCTGTGGCTGTAGAGAAGCGTCCTGTTTGAGATGCGTATGACTTTTATTTATGCCCTTTCATACAAAGTTAGCCCTGCTGTCAGGGAACGAGCTAAAAACACAGATGTTTATTTAGACTTGCATCATGCATAACCCTTTTGGTTAATTACTGGCAAAGACGAATACGATGAATTGTGCGCCTCGTACTTTTTAAACCTCTAAAGCACATGTCTATTTTGCCACAAGGTGGCGCAAAGCCCCCATGAGTTTTGAATAGGAGAGTCCGCTGACTAAGTGCTGGAGTTACTACTGACGAGTAACTTTTCCATTTTTGCTGCGACAACTAGACAATCTCGAAATATTGTATGTGTAATGTTTGGTAGCCTTCAACATTTTATAAACTGTATCTTATTTGTAATGTTGTCTTCGTCATTTCATGTTTATGCTCAATTTTGTCAGACGTATTCTTAAAAAAAGTTATTGGTTCACCAAAATGGGATGGGCATTTACATCAGCAAATAACTCAAAAAAGTTAATTTCAAGAAGCTATTAAAAAAAAGTTAGCGACGGGAATGTTTGTCTGCCATGTGAATACCTCTTTTCGAAAAGCAAAATTATGTGTAGCAGGGGTTTTTCAGGCAAACGTTTTTTAGTTTGACCATATTTAATTCAGATACTTGACATGGGCTCCTTTTCAGAACATGCTTGAAAATTCTAGCCACTAACATAAAATTGAATCCTTTACTTTTAATCTTTTTTCGTCTCTCGTAATTTTTCAGGGTGTGCATATTTAAGAATTTCAGTCGATGCTCTTACCGGTTGTGGTGTATGCAATGAATCCTTTTGAACCACCTCCATGGTCCTTTCATTATTGGGCGGAAATGTTTATTCTTGTGTCTGCATATGAAACTTTAGATCAGATTTGTTAATAAGTATTTGTCTAGTGGTACAGACACCCCTAGTAGTTGTACTGCGCCTTGTGCTTCGACCCTTCCCCCATCAGCATGTTTGATAAGCAACTGGTTGCATCCCTAGCAAGCATCATTAGAGAGTCAGTGCAAAAACTCGGAATAACTTTACATTCTTTCGTAGGGGGGTCTCCATTGATAGTCATAAGCGTTTGAATTGTTCTGCCCACGTGCGGTAATCCCGGAACACTTCTTCATAGAATATTTTCTTAAGTGAAGACATTCACCTTTCTTCAGGAAGGCCTGCTGAAACACTTTAGAAAGAACATAATGCGCAGCCCTGAAAACAGGCTAAAGGGTTAAAATACCCCTAAATACGTATAATTTTGAAGTGAAAATTTTATAAAACAGCTTAAATCTTTAACAAACCCTTTTTTGTAAAGGTAGAAGATGAAGGATAGCAGGACAGTTTAGCCCCGTAGGCTGCCTTTATGTGAGTTTAAAGCAGTGTATGCACATTTAAGGACTCAGAGACTGCCAGTATCCCATCATGCCTAGCAGGTGGCAGTTGCCTCAGTTCTTTTTTCCAGCACTTGGTGACAGGATCCTGGAGCATTGAGCTCGGCCTTTTTGGCTTTTTTTCTTCAAAATTCACCTGTGGAATTTAGTGTTATTTGATTCACTCAATGTCTTTAATCATCCTCAGACAGTTTTAAGCCTTTTCTGACAATTTTGAGGCATTTTGTCGATAATTGTGCCTTCTCTGTTTGGTAACTGCCCTGGTGGTCGGGGGAAGAAGGTCAAATCAGACCCTCACAACTTCTTCATACTCTGTCTACTATCTACACATGTTCCAGAGCAGTGCAAGAAGTTGTCACGTTGCACCCTGATGGAGAGAGAGAAAATTCGCCTTCATGGCATGGAAGAACTGCGCAGGCAGCAAATCCAGTCTGAAGATAGGACCTCCGAGCGAGGAGGGGGTCAGTCCTCCACCAGGGCTTTTACATCTGCCTCTGAGGGATGTGGAATGTCCAAAAAGAGAATAGCAGCCAGAAAACAGCATGTTTCCTGGTCGAGGGACTCAACGTTGAGACCAGGTATGGCACCAACCTGCTTGTTGTCCAGGACTGGTTCACCGTCAAGAAAAACGCGCAGATCGATGTTGAGGCAAGGTAGACCTCATGCCCTGTTGACGCTTTCTGTAAGATCAACATCGAGGAGTATATCGACATCGAGGTGATCCATCTATTCCGAGGAGCGGTTTGACGCTCAGGCATGGGAGGAGATCACCGTCAAAGAAAAACGCCGATGCCGAGTCGTCAACGGTGGTCGACGTTGAAATCCATCTCAACATCAAGAATACAAAAAAAGAGTAGAAAAAGGATGCAAATCTATTCGTCACCTGATTTGCAGTACTCTAGGGCCTACTCTCCCTCTTCCCCAATAGTACTATGAGTCTCCACCTCCTCCTGCATATCCAATGCCTCCACCTCCAGGTCCAATGCCTCCACCTCTAGCACCACTAAGGCCTAGTTCGCACTCCAGAACATGCCATCGGTCACGCCATCACAGGCATCGTTCAAGGCAATGATCCTCCTTTAGGCTCTTTCACCATCACAGCCATGGATCATGGTCCAGGACACGTACAAAATCCAGACATCGATCATGACACACAACACCCTCTTCTACATCAACTGGACGATATTCACAGATGTTGTCCGAATCTCCACCGCCTCGCATCTCTCTGGTGGATGACATCACCACATTCCAGGAGGTTCTGGTGAGAAGTTCGGCAAAACCTAATATTCAGATGTCGGTCCCACACCTACCACATCTGTTATATTTGAGACTCTACACCAGCGGTTAGCTTCAAGACCTCGGTTTCCATTGGTTCCTGGTCTTTTGGAACCAGCGATGGAACTGTTTCTGACCCCAGCCTCAACCATAACAGCTCCTTCGAGGCTACATAAAAAATATGGACAACCTGAGCAAGATCCTCTTTTCCTCAGATCGGATCCCCCTCCTGACTCGGTGGTCATTGTGACGGCCAAGAAGCATCATGCTACCACCCCTGCTTCTTCAGTTCCACTTGATAAAGAGAGCAAAAAATTACACTTTGTGGGTCGCATCACGTCTCTACCAGAGTTGCAGCAAAGGATTTTAAATCTTCTTTTTTCGGGGTCTATCCTCTGACAGCCACGCTGACGCTGAGATGGCTTTCATGAAGTCCGAAATCGAGCCTCTTAAGGCTGTTGGTCTAGAAAGACCGAAATAGCAAAGGCGTTCTTTCAGGCCTTACCAATGATGGTTTTACCCTCAGAGGGTTCAAACCCCTCATTGGTACCAGGGTTGCCAGCAGCTACGACAACAGCGGCCATACCAATAGCAGTGAAGACAATCTAGAGGGCGTTCTTCTGAACAGCCGGCCCAAGGGGCGAAACCCACAACTGCCACTGTTATATTCCATATAGGTACCGTATATAGTCGCAGGTAACATTGCAACCTTTCACCTATATTCATCCCTACATTACATACATAACTGTTCTTAGGGACTGACCTTTTACCTAGATACGACACTGCATTCAGAACGCGGGTTTCCCCCTAGTTCGAATCTCATACATTATGCATGAGGAAGCACAGCAGGACGAACATCTCCTGTATAATATCTCTGTATAAAGTTCAGGCCCGACGTCATCCTTTAGGCCGAGACAGTAACACAGCAAGGTAGGACCCCTGGGGAGACCTATGGGTATATATACATCACATCTTGCTTAGAAGGACAGAGGAGACCGAGACTTCCCGGCTGACACACTGACCAGAGACACTGTGGTTCCTGCATGCAGACACTCCAGCTCGCAGTGGTCTAACATCCATCGCGGGGTGTCCAACTCGAGACCAGGACGGGGTCCCATATTCTCTCATTCTCAGGTAATGGGGTTGACTAGATCCTAGAGGGATTCTTGGCATAACACCTACACAGATGTTAGATACATTTAGGTACATCTAGTTAGGAAGGCATTGTAGGAGTACGCACTTTTTATCATGTGTTTTATGTACTTGTATATATTCATGGTTTCTGCAAGATGGTAGAACTATACCATCCCTTTACTTTCGTAGTACTGCTAATCATATATCTCTGCTACTGTCTAATGGTTGTTGCAGCTCATCTATTCTACATTAGAATAACAACTGTTCAATAAATACTTATTGAAAACGCCCAGCCTGTTTATTCTGTGTATCTCTCTGAGACAAACTAAGTGAGCACGAGTGACTGAGCGAAAGGTAGTATATTGTTTCCACGATTCTGAGGGATCAGGGTTGTCATGTTCTGAGATTGCCAGAATCTATTCTCTCCTTGATAAGAGGAGATTATAGTAGCACTGTGAGCTAGCTGATACAGACAGGCTAACATATCCGGTGGGGGTGCTCGGAATCAGTCTGCCACCAATCCCACAGTTTGTTATCCAAACGCGCAGATCCTGTATAGGTAATATAGGAACTACACGACATGGCGCCGCCAACGTTGGTTGGGCACTTATTTAACAGTAGAATCTGAGTAGTTCAGTCGTGCTATTCTCAGAGACCCCTACTCACAAAACACCAGAGACGTCTGGGGTGGGTGGGCACAAACTCCGCCACAGCCGAGTTGGCTAAAAAATCCTATTTATTGGCTGTTGGTTAATCAAGCTTGAAGGACACAGTGTTCCTAAAATTGTGCATAACACCTTATCTTGGTTCCCTTGAAAAACTATTTTAGTGTTCTAAGAACAATGACTAACCAGGTCTTAGACCCACTGCAACAAGCACTGCCCCTCTCAGACGAGGAGGACAATGCAGATGCAATACAGATTGCACCAAATTTTAGAAATACAGTCACCCTGAAACTGCTAGAGCATGGTTTAACACCTAGGGGTGTCATAGTAGTATTCGTGATTGAGGCACATGAATCGAACAGAACAGAGGTATTTTATTCATGGGTTACATTCCTAGCAGCAAATGCAAGAACAAAAGCATTTCACTCCTACACAGAAGGAGATGCACCAGCAGAATATTGTCAGTTTGAGGACATTGAGGTTCCGCTCACATACCAGGAACACTTATACTGGTTTAAAGGCACCCTACCCCATATAAGAAGAAGAGTGAGACTCTGCCCACTCAGAAGAGAAGGGGCAACATGGCCTATATTAGCGGCCTACACACCACATCCTGACATTGAAACAATGCCACCAGGAGACTTACTCACACAACACAAAGAATTAATAAAAATCTATAGAAACTTGACGCAATTCGTCATGAGGACACTTACAGTCCAACCAGCAATAGTTGCAACAAATGGAACTCAAGTTCAGGGTACAGCAACTAAAATCACACCACAAACATTACACGCGGTGATGGGTAAAATGCCCACAAAACGTGAACAAATGCCATTCTGGGTAGCTCAGAAAATAACACAGCTAGAGGCAGTATTCCCGAATACTACCCCGAATGAAAAACACAGAATGCTAACAATCTGCTTGCCCATGGGGATAACACCACAAATAGAGGATTGTACCACTTGGGGTACAGTCTTAGCTGCCATTTATACCAGAACTCATGGTATCCCGTCATTAGCAGTAGTAACAGATGTATTGAGACAAATACAAAACGAGTATGGAGCAGAGCCTGCTCTGAACTTAGGGATGAAGTTACTAGGTAACTATTTCCAGGTATCAGCCATAATACTAGCTAACATTAAGGGGGAAGCAGCTTCAGTGGCTATCCGCCAACGCCTAAGGGAGTTTAGTGCTTTAGAACAACAACACAAACTACCGAGAATAATTGAAACTGCGTATGCAGAATTAGGCAGCGATAGTTTGGGTGGGAAATCTTAAAAACCACAACTGATGGGCAGTCCTGAAAAGGACACTACTAAGCAGACACCTGCTTCAACAAAGAAGAAGTGGGACAATAAAAAACAAAACTTTAAAGGAAACAGATCTCAATCCAGAGGTAGATCTCCTCCACAGGAGCCCTCTGAAAAGAGGTATAACCTTAGGAATAGGGATAATATTAGGAAACCTGACAGGTATCAGGATACTGATACACGTTCCTCTCGTTCCTTTCAGGGTTCATTGAAAAACTCCGAGAGGGAAGGACGGTCAGACAGACAAGAAGAGTGTACAAAGTCCAGAGACAACCAACACGCTCAAGATTACACTTTTAAAAAAGAAGAGAAACCAAAGTAAAAGCCACAGTTCAAAAAGAAGAAGGTTGCAGGTCTAAAGATCAGACATGCCCAGAATTCTGAGGACTCGACTACTGAACGGGAATGGGCTCTGACGATGCTAGGCAGTGCGGCAGAAGTAACAATAGCTCAACAGAACCTGATGGAATTTCTGGTGACAGCGGACTTGAATGATTATATCATGGTGGAAACACCAGATACTAGGGTAAGTGTCCCACATAAGTTATATGAAATAACACTCCAAATGGAGGGGGACAAATGTAGGACAGTTAAAGGTCTCTTTTGGGAGAACTTGTCGTTTGGCTACAATATTTTGTTAGCTGAACAAGATTGGCCGCCAGCATTCGTCATGGATTGCCCTAAAGGAGAAACGGTAATTTTACCAGCATTCTCAGACCATATTCTCAAGCACCTAAAACACACATGCGCAGGAGTGGGCGGTAGCCCAAGCCCCTGCTTTATACAAAAACCATGTTGGATGGGATGAGGATTCAACCCACCACATAATTCCTTTAAAAAATACTCCAACTGCACAGAGACAGTATTCAATAAAGCAAGAAGCTAAAAAAACAGGTCAGGGAGATCTTAGATCAACTTGCATACCAAGGGGTGATCGAAAATTGCACCTCATCGATGAATAATCCTTTGTTTCCAGTCATGAAACCTGACAATTCATATCGTTTAGTTATAGATTATAGACATTTAAACACTTGCACTAAGACATTTGCAGTCCAAAATGCACACAGTGCCGCATTAATGAATAACATTGTGCGGAAAAAATATAAAACAACACTTGATATCTCAAATGGATTTTTCAGCCAAAATGTAGCGTCTGAAAGCAGGTATCTACAGCATTCTCAGCTCTAGGGCCCCAGCTTCAATTTTGTCGACTCCCCCAGGGGTATAAGAACAGCCCGGGGTTGTTTTCGGCCAGAGTAACTGAGTTACTTCAAAATTTGGATGAAGAGGCATTGTCCTATGTGGATGATATTTATCTAACGGACGATGACCTAGAGGAGCACTTGAACAGACTGAATACCATAATTTTGGGATTTTCATCTGAGGGCTACAAATTCAACTTTAAAAAATCAAAAATTGCCCACCTCAGTGTCTTGTTTTTAGGATATGAGCTTTCAAGTGAAGGAAAAAGCCTGGCAGCCAATTTTTTAGAAAAATGCGCGCTGCTCCAACCTCCAAAATCATTGAAAAACTTACAATCAATCCTGGGATTCCTAAATTTTGGTAGAACATACATTTTAGATTACGCAGAAAGAGTAAAACCTTTCTACTCTTTAATAAAACCTGATTTTTCAGTAAAACAATGGACACAGGAACACACAGATACACTTCGTTCCTTACAAGCTGACATGATAGCTTCCAAACACTTACAGACACGCGTAAACGTAAGCAACCTGGTGATCCGTATAGTTGCGGGTCAATCTGGGTACACCTATCTAACATATAATGAAGGTGAAACAGTACCAACTGCATACAAATCACATTTGTACACAAATGCTGAGATGCGCTTCGCATCTACAGAAAAGATTCTAACAGCAGTACAGACTGCTGTAGTGAGAGAAAGAGCATTGGCTCAGGGGAAACGAATAATAGTAGTGACTCCGGGTCCAGCCTTAGAGGCTGCGACAAAGGCAAGCGTTCCTAACGCTAAAGCCTTGCATCCAAGATGGATACAAAGGGCTAACTCTCTCACTGCAACAGATGTAGAATACAGGTACGACCCTAATTTAAAGAGACAAGCATTTCTGCAATACGAACAAGAATATCCTCTACCAAACAAAATAATGCCTCTAGATCAGTATGAATATATAATTTACACTGACGGATCAGCTCAACCGGCCATAGGAAGTAAGCAACAATACAGCGCGGCATGCGCAATCGTTAAAAGTCGCATGCGGGATGGAAAGCTCCACCCAAGTTGCACAAAAACGCAATCTCTAGGAGACTGCACGGCACAGCTGGCAGAGTTGAAAGCCTTGATACTGGCACTGGTGAATACGGATCGAGAATTCACCACACTAATCGTGTGCGATTCCTTTTACTGTGTGCAGTCATATCATGAATATTTGCAGTACTGGGTTCAAAACGGGTTCAAAGATGCAAAAGGTGGCACAATTAAGCATACAATGCTATGGGAACAGGTAGTGGAGTTGAAAACCGAACTACAGAGAGCTCGCGTGATACATACACTGAGTCATCAGGGTGATGGCGTTCACGTTGAAGGGAATTCATTGGCTGATGAAGCCGCAAAGGGGGCTGTACGCACGGCTTCCGTAGCTGCAATCACTCGTTCTAAAATGAGAATAGACGGTGAGATTATGGTAGCTATCAATGCTTGTCGCAAAAACAGCGGAGCAGTACCGAAAAGGTTTCCACTCAAGTACTCCTACAAGTTAGATGCCAATAACATTCCATTTGCTCAGATTCCTGGAGTGGGGGATAGAGTAATTCTAAACATGGATCGTAGGTTAGGTTTAATTCTAGCAGCACACGAAGGGATAGGTTCTGCACATGCAGGAGTTACGGCGACTGTTTCTTTATTGAAACAACGCTATTGGTGGCCTGGGTTAACGAAGAAGACTAAAGACTATGTCCTGAAATGCGACATCTGCCAGCAGATGAAAGGTTCCACCGTAACACGTCCAGCACAGACACCCTTGTTAATATCTGATAAACCACTAGCGTGTATTTATTTTGACCACTGCAGCCCCTTACAAAGAGATGGGGCTTACAGGTATATCATGGTTGCAGTGGATTCCTGCTCAAGATTCCTATAGGTATGGCCCAACGCTCGGCTGACGCTCGAACTGTTACAAAAGATTTGCGAGTCTTTATAGGGACATACGCAATTGGCACATTACATTCTGACCAGGGCCCTGCGTTTAGCACTCGGGCTTACAAGGAGGCCATGCGAGGATTGGGTGTAGCATTGTGGTACTCCTCTCCGTACCATCCCGAGGGAAATTCGGTTGTGGAGAGAAAAAACCGAGACTTAAAGCAGTCTTTAACAGCGCGAGTATTAGGCACGGGTGAGAGTTGGGTGAAACATCTGTGTGGAGTACAGCGAGCATTGAACAATATGCCAAGAAGTTCTCTAGGGGGGGTCAATCCATATGAGGTCCTATTTGGGACAAGAATGTGGGTACCTGATCTTGATTGTGAAGGCACAGTGGCGGATGAAAAGCCTTTTGACATCCATGATCGTTTGGCTGTTTTACAGGATCTAAATGATTCCAGGACACAACAAAGTAATGTCCATATGAAGCAGACCGCCACTGGGGAAGTCAAATCAGTCACGGCAAGACCTGTCTGGATCCCAAAAGTCGGGGATCTGGTCAGAGAGAAAATAGCGGACAAGAAAGAATTTGGGCCATCATACAGAAAGCCTGTACAGGTTCTAGCAGTTGAAGGAACGAGAATTGTACTTTTACCGCCTCTTGCCGGAAAAAAGGAGAAAAGATTTGTCTCAATCGATCTAATCAAACCACACTATGTGGCCGATACTGAGTAGTAGGCCACTTGGACTCCAAAGTACCAGACGCCCTCCTCTCGCTACAATTCAAGAAGTTCAAACGGAAAGACTCATCACGTTCGAAGAGTCCCCTGCACGGAATGATGGACTATGCAATACTGCTATGGAACTCATTCCCCTTGAACCTGAACTTCAAATTCAGAACCAAAATGAAAGACCAATTTCAATTCGACCGAATACAGATGTCTACATCAACATGCCTCAACAAGAGCAAACTACGATTTCTACAAATCCTGATGCAATACCAACAATTGATCGAACTGCTTCTGGCTACTTCATAAACTTTGATACGTTTTCTTTGGATCCAAGTGAACCAGAAACGATGCCAGCGCAAAAATCGCACAAGCAGCAAGTTAAAGACTTTCTGAACTTTCTTAAAAAGACTTACCTGGTGTCACCTTGGGTAGAACTATGGGTAATCACCGGGATACTTTTCTTTCTTTTCTGGCTAGGCTTAGTTTTTAGCATGCTTGTTAATGGAAAATACCTTCGACAAGCCTCTGCAGCCCAAAAGGTGAACTTAATTTTAAAACCACACCAATCATCTCATCGAGAACAAAGAGACTTGTCATCAGTGAACATTACAGCAGTTCCTATACCCAATGGTATAGTATGGGACAAGGTTGATTTCGATATATTTGGTCCGACCGAACTTTTAAGAATTCCTCATTTATTTAAAATATCGTTGAGTGATATCATTTCCTCAAGTACATTTTCCGATGATTGGGATTCTGAGACTGTAAATAACATGTTGTCTGATTAGGAAAAATCGGCTGCATTTTCTAATAGTGAAACATTGGAAAGCACATCAGATTTCGAAACAATGTATTGTTATCAACACCATGGTCATCATTTTTTACATAAATCTGCTAATCCTAGTAATTTGTTCACATTCCACCAGTGGGAACATTGTCCAACACCACCGAAAGGCAGTTCAAAAACAATTACACAAGTTTTCATATTTTTCAGCGTTTAATATGTCTGACCCAGCCTCATATTATTATAAGGTTGCACCAACATCAGCACAGAAAAATATGTTAACAAACACCAAACAGATTTACTCTGCTTCCTTTATTGCCCAGTTGTCTGAACAAGGTTTCGACTTATGGAAAGACACCATAGACTTAAAATCAGTCTGGGGTACTAGAGAATGGCAAGTTCAGGGAACAGAAGCTTTATTTAGAGCATGCCTTATTCCTCAACAAATCATGTTTTTGAACGAGACAGTGCAACAGACGTCTTGCCTTGGACTAGCCAAAAACAAAGACTTGAACACACCTCGGCTGCCAACTCCATCACACACTGAGGGTAACATAATATCACAGAAAGAGATTACGTTGAATGACATTATACAATACAACAGATCAGACCCTGATTGGAAGAAATGGTTGATTTGGCCCACAGACACTAATATCTGTCAGGCGAGATTCATGGGTAACACGAAAGATTCGCTATCCATAGGCCAGATCCACGTTATGTACAGAGAGAACATCCAGGGGTAGTGACATCCTACAGTGTTGGGAAGTTGTGCCTTGTTTGGCTAAAAACCTCAACACTCACACAGGTGAAACAACACTTATCCTTACTGTCACAGGATGTGGATCTCAGGGATTTTTTACTAGGTCCCAGGAAGCCACGTCAGAAACGTTTCTATTATGCTGTCTACAATGAAATATGGAAAATATCACAACAAGAGGCCGCGGAGAGGTTACGTGAAATAGACCGTATAAATCTAGAAAAACCTCTAGCAGTGGTAGACAATGGGTTAACTACATTGACCTCCAGGATATATTCCTTAGGCAACATTGTATTTTCTGCGATAGACATACTAGAACAAGATTTGGCCATATTACAACACGGGCAATCTCAATTACGTTCTATTATGTTATTAAGCTGGACGCTGCAATCTTTGCGTGCAGGCTATGTGCCTTGGCGTTATATCAACAGTACGTCCCCGTTTTCTGAATACAATATAACGGATAAACAGATAGAAATGGCACAAAGAGGAGCAAAATATACAGTGCTGCGTATCGAAAAACTGGATAGATTAGCATTCACAGTGGCAGAATCACCGTCCACAGAATGGCTAATCCATGGCCACATAACTCTACCGGTCACTACTTTTCAGTTTCAGTATTGCCTTGAACAAAAGCAGGCAGGCAGATATGAAGAAATGGGTAAGGAATACATTAAGGAATCATGGGTATTACCATACAGATTTCGATGCCGGAGTGGGGTTCGATAAGTGTTTCTAAGCGGTACAAACTGTGAGAACGCTTTAAGTGGATCACTCATATGCCAGGATATCATGCTGCACGGGGCTTGTAATGGTTCTGTGGCAAACATGTCCTGCCATTTGAGGGGTGCCCCAGCTGCAGTGATTACTCCAGCATTCGGGCTACTTTCAAATGGGAGTTACTTGATGCTGAACAGTCAAGGCTGCTGTGGAATGCTCCCGGGCATCGCATATTTGGTAACCGTGAGCTCCAGGGTTACTTGTTGTATGCAAGTATTGTTTCCACCGACCCATACAGTCAGGGAGGCGCCGTTATGGCCTTCACTGAATTTCTTTAATACGGTTTGATACTCTAAGCAGAATGAAAGCCATGCTTTTACAGAAGTCTGTGCCCTTAACCTCCGCTCAAGAGACTTTTGATCTCCAGATCGCAAGGTCTTCGGCAGAGATACAGGCGCTTATTCATACAAACTGCCCTTTCCATTTCGCAGAAATGGTAAATCGTATCTTTAACATGTCTGATACGACAGGCATTGTCCACCTATTTAAGACCATAGGTTCTGGACTTCTGAGCACCTTTCAGACGGTACTTGGAGTTATACCAAACTGCATACACTCCGTAATTTGGAAGCATCTTTGGAGGACTTACGCTAATCCTGTTTCTAGTAGCAGGTATCCTGATTGTTTTATATTTGCTACGCAACGGACGTCCCAGTCACCAAGGAGATGGAAAGAGCACTCCTGGAGCGTAAATACCGTGACCTCATGGTACAACATCTAGGCACGCCTCGCCTAAGAGAACTAAGTACATCTTGGTTCTTGTCATTTCGACCAGTCTGGATGGACTGCATCTTACCTGTCCTCCGATGCCTGTTTTGCGGAGGAGAATGCGTGTTAGACCTTTGTTTGACACTCCCATCATGTGCGCAACCGGACGTGAATGCTTTACTGGACCCGATAACGGCCCATGTTCTGCAGTGTCCTCAGCGTATTCCGATGTTGATGGCAGCATTCCTTGGGCCCCACAGGTAGTAACAGCACCTGTTGGTATGGACACCGGCTCCTCCTCTGACACCCAGGCTTTGGACGGCGCACAGTCTGCCCCAGCACCAGCTGCGGACAGTGTGGAACATCATCTGTGCTCAATTGACGTACTCTGCGAGGTGCTAAAGGGGCCGTCTACTGCGGAAGCAAGCAACGAAAATGTTGCGTCTACCAGCCAGGACACATAAACATTTGACTCATTTGGCTCGTCGTGTGCTGGAAGAAATTCGCCCTTTTTTTAAAACAAAGCTCACATTCGGATCTCAAAACAAAAATTGACATTCCTTTCACTTATTGGGCAAATGCTTATAGTGCTTCGGAATATAACTAAGGACACTTTAGGGCTATGGCTTGCAAAGATTTGTTTTTAGTCAGTTTTAAGTTTTGTAGAAATACTTTAGAAGTTTTAAACACTTTTAGCTAAACAGATGTTTTTAAACTTTGTGCGCACCAATATCTAGTTCGGCTAGTAGTACGGTAATAAGTTACATTTGTCGTCCAGTCGGAAGAGGAGTGGGTGTTATATTCCATATAGGTACTCTATATAGGCGTAGGTAACATTGCAACCTTTCACCTATATTCATCCCTACATTACATACATAACTGTTCTTAGGGACTGACCTTTTACCTAGATACGACACTGCATTCAGAACGCGGGTTTCCCCCTAGTTCGAATCTCATACATTATGCATGAGGAAGCACAGCAGGACTAACAGCAGGACGAACATCTCCTGTATAATATCTCTATATAAAGTTCAGGCCCGACGTCATCCTTTAGGCCGAGACAGTAACACAGCAAGGTAGGACCCCTGGGGAGACCTATGGGTATATATACATCACATCTTGCTTAGAAGGACAGAGGAGACCGAGACTTCCCGGCTGACACACTGACCAGAGATGCTGTGGTTCCTGCATGCAGACACTCCAGCTCGCAGTGGTCTAACATCCATCGCGGGGTGTCCAACTCGAGACCAGGACGGGGTCCCATATTCTCTCATTCTCAGGCAATGGGGTTGACTAGATCCTAGAGGGATTCTTGGCATAACACCTACACAGATGTTGGGTACATTTAGGTACATCTAGTTAGGAAGGCATTGTAGGAGTACGCACTTTTTATCATGTGTTTTATGTACTTGTATATATTCATGATTCCTGCAAGATGGTAGAACTATACCATCCCTTTACTTTCGTAGTACTGCTAATCATATATCTCTGCTACTGTCTAATGGTTGTTGCAGCTCATCTATTCTACACTAGAATAACAACTGTTCAATAAATACTTATTGGAAACGCCCAGCCTGTTTATTCTGTGTATCTCTCTGAGACAAACTAAGTGAGCACGAGTGACTGAGCGAAAGGTAGTATATTGTTTCCACTATTCTGAGGGATCAGGGTTGTCTTGTTCTGAGGTTGCCAGAATCTATTCTCTCCTTGATAAGAGGAGATTATAGTGGCACTGTGAGCTAGCTGATACAGACAGGCTAACTTTTCCAGTGGGGGTGCTCGGAATCAGTCTGCCACCAATCCCACAGTTTGTTATCCAAACGCACAGATCCTGTATAGGTAATATAGGAACTACACGACAGCACCAAACGTTGAATCTTCCCTTCCACCTCTTCAGTTACCCACTCCGATAGGGGGAAGCGTCTCACACTCTCTGGCGGAGTGGCAAAAAATCACAAAAGACGCCTGGGTTCTGTATATTTTTCAAAATGGCTTTTCTCTCCGGTTCAGCAGTTCTCCCCCGACCATACCACCAAACCCACCCAGCCATCATCTGCACGTGCTTCGGAAAGAAGTCAACATCTTGCTACAGAAGCATGGGGTGGAGGTGGTCCCCCACAAACAACGGGGTACAGTCCTCTACTCCAGATACTTTCCGGTGGAAAAAAAAAAAGACAAGGACTAATTCAGACCAATTCTGGAATTGAAAGTAGCCAATAAATGGATTCGGCGAGAAACGTTTTGGATGCTAGCATTATATCAGATCTATCCTCAACTACACCAGGGGATTAGCTCTGTTTCATAAACCTCCAGGGCGCTTATTTTCATGTGCCCATCACCAAGAAACCTCACAAGTTCTGGAGGTTTGTAGTGGGGCAGGACCACTATCAATACCAGGTCCTTCCATTCGGCCTCAAGTCAGCTCCCAGAACGTTCTCGAAGTGCATGGCAGTAGTAGCTGCTTATCTCAGGAGGCTCAGGATCTTCGTCTATTCCTGTCTATACGATTGGTTAATCAAGGAGCCAACTTCACAGGAAGCCCAGCGGCATTTCAACTGGACATGCAATGTCCTTCAATGGTTGGGTCTACACATCACCGGCAACAAGTCAATCTCCACCCCGGTTTAGACTCTGCAATACTTAGGGGCCACCATCAACACACAGCAGGCAAAAGTGTCCTTCGGAGGAGAGACTTTCATCGATCCGTCGGAAGCGTCACTCAAATGAAAGTCTCTTATCCCACGGTGAGGTCAGTGTCATCCTTCCTCAGCTCCATGGCCTCATGTATCTTCCTCACTCTGAAAGCAGGCCTCCACATGCATCCCCTGCAGGAATGTCTCGAGAACCAGTGAGTCCAGGCAACTGGGATGACCAGATCATTCTCCCCCTCACATGAAGCAATCTCATTCATGGTGGTGCTCTTTGACCAGTCTCCTTCACGGAGTGCCTTTCCACCAATAGGTTCCCTCTCAAACCAAGTGGCAAATGCATCGTTACGGAGGTGGGGAGCCCACATGGACCATCTCCAAATTCAAGGCGCATGGTCTCCGAAGGAGATGACATATCACATCAGTCTCCTTGAGCTTCCTGCAGTCCACCGTGCGCTGAAAGCATTTCACCCGTCATTCAATACCCAGTCCCTGCTTGTTCAGACTGACAATACGACCACTATGTATTACTTCAACAAGCAGGGAGGGACAAGATCCAGGCGTGTATCCCACGAAGCCCAAGCAGTTTGGAAATGGTTCGTAGCCAGAAACATGCAGATCCCGGTAACTCACCTCCCAGGTGTGCAAAAGGTGCAGGCAGATGCCCTCAGAAGGGTTATCTAAGGAAATCGTGAATGGGTCCTTCACGACGACATCGTGCAAGACATCTTCCGGCTGTGGGACTCTCCGCACCATGACTTTTTCGTCACCGCAGAAGACAAAAAATGCCTAGACTTCGCCTCAAGGTACTTCCAACCAGGGACTCTGGGGAATGCCCTATGGATCAACTAGTTAGACAAATTTCTTTAAGCCTTTCCACCAATCTCTCTGATCCTGGTATTCCTGCTTAAGCTGTCCCACTCGAGAGGCAGACTCATCCTGACAACCCCGGAGTGGCCACGTCAATGGCGGTTCACGGGCCCCCTTCACCTGTCACAGCGTCCGCACCTCAAGCTGCCATGCCCACCAGACCTGCTAAGGAAGTTCAGAGGCAAGATGGTTCACCTCAATCTCTCCTCTTTGAATTTGGCAGCATGGTTCCTGAGCTAGTGCTGTATGGCACTTCAACTTGCCACAGGATTGCATTGACATCCTCAAGGAGGCTAAACTGCTGTCAACCCATTCTGCATATGCCTTCAAGTGAAAGAGATTTTGCATTTGGTGTTCCTCTAAGAACATAGATCCTACTACTTGCCTGGAAGAGGTCATACTTTTCTATCTTCTCTGTGTGGCAAAATCTGGTTTGCAATTTTCTTCCATACGATTCCACTTGGCTGCACTCACTGCCTACAGAAAAGGTCCTTCTCAAACCTCTTTTTTTCAAAATCCCAGTGATCAAGTACTTTCTTGAAGGGCTAAAGATGGTTTTCCTTCCAATTAGGCATCCTTCCCCTCACTGGGAGCTTAACATAGTCTTTTCTCGTCTCATGCAGGCCCCTTTTTAACCAATTTATAAGGCGTCCCTACAGCATCTCTCTTGGTAAGCAGCTTTCCTCGTTGCAATTACATCAGCTTGTAGGGTTAGCGAAATTCATGCATTATGTTCTCACGAGCCCTACACTGTCTTCACTCTAACAAGGTAGTTATGAGGACTCACCCTAAATTCCTCCCCAAGGTGGTTTCGGACTTTCATGTCAATCAGACAATTTCATTGCCAACGTTCGTTCAGCCCTCTTCAACTCCACCTAAAAGAGTTCTTCATTCCCTGGATGTGAGGCAGGTCTTGAAGTTTTATCTGGACAAGACTCGTGACATACGTAGATCGGACCAATGGTTTAAAAAATATGGCCTGGTCCATACAGGTTTAGCCACTTCCAAACAATCTATCTCCCGATGGATAGTGTCTTGCATTCTCTTATGCAATCAAAAAACCAGCAAGACCTTATCAGCTAGACCTAAGGCCCATACTACTAGAGGCAAAGCAGCTACTGCCGCTTTGATGAGAAATGTCTCTATAGCGGGCAAGCTTCCCTCAGAAATGTATTTGCTTAATGTGAGCCTATTGTCATTCCTCTGTTGTTTTCCACCCTTGCCCTTGGTGGGGATGGGCTTGCTATTCTATTCAAACGCTTATGACCATCAGTGGAGACCCCTTATGAGAGAAGAAATAGTTTCTTACCTGTAACTTCAGTTCTTTTATAGGGGAATCTCCATTGAAGTCCTAAGCGACCCATCCACCTCCCCTGTGGACATAACAGAGTGTATTATTGAGATTACCTATCACTAACGCAGTGCTTAATTTGTAAAAGGATAAATGCTGGGGCTCTCGTCGGGAGGCCACTACAACTTGCACCTCATATAACCCATGCCAGCGCTGCCAATGACAGTACATACACAGCTACTGACCTTCACACTCCTACAAATGTGACAAGTCAGACTATTCCAGGCCCCCAAAGCCAGAAGAATGGCTTGGGAGGCAGGTATTAGTCATTAATAATGTAAATTGAACAAATAAACCGCTGTTGTTGTGTTCATACTGAAATTAGCGGGACAGCGCCACCATGTGGCAGACTGTAATAGCCCCGGTGCTGATAATAAGGTGCCGGTGCGGAGCACCGGAAAGCACCGGCTCAAATTAAGCACTGCTCTAACGCATTCCTTCAAAAACAACTGAGGCAACTGCAACCTGCTAGGCATGATGGAATACTGGTGGTCTTTGAGTCCTTAAAGGTGCAGCCACTGTTTTAAACTCACATAATGGCAGCCTATGGGGGCTACACTGTCCTGCTATCCTTCATCTTCTACCTTTACAAGGAAGAGGTTGTGAAAGAGATTTAAACAGTTTTATAAAAATGTTCACTACAAAATTATTCCTATTCAGGGGTATTTTAACCCTTTTGTAAGTTCAATCTGAAGTACATCTCCAATGTAGCCTGTTTTCTAGGCTTCGCATTATGTTCTTTCTTAAGTGTTTCTGCAGGCCTTCCGGAAGAAAGGCGAACGTCTAGGGGGGCGTGGCTTGGACGCCAGTGTGGATGGCTGCCTGACTCCGACTCTCCGCTGATCCGGAGCTGAAATATGACCTTCCCATAAGCCAAATTTCGCCAAAAACCTTCGGTAATGGTGTCGGAAGCTGCCCTGATGATGAGGATTTCTCCGCTGTGCTCTAAGTGGCCGTAGTGGAAGCGACTTTAGTCTTTTTCCTCCTGGCTGTCAACCGACGCGAAGTGACGACCAAAATGGCGGCAAACTAAACAGCGGACCTGCGGACCTGCGGACCTCATCAGGACAGGAGGTATGGTGCCCCTCGCGATCTACATAGCAGCCCTCTGTTGGCGGTAACCCAGACACCGACCCCAACGCGTGGCAAAGTCACCCTCGCAACCCGCACGCTTACTGACCTGATTGCCATCGGAGCTGCGCCTGCCTAGCGAGTCTCGTGCCTGATGCGTGCCTGACGCGACTTCCCCCAGGTATGGTGCGCCTGTGGAGCGGGGATGTGTTGTCAGAGGCCGGCAATTGGTTTAAGATACGCCCGCTGCTCCTTTTCTGTTGGCAATAGCGGACTTGCAGCACATATACCCCCGGAGATGCGCAGCGGTGATTTACACAAAATGGCGCCTGCCTGGTAGGATAGTCCAGGGGATCTGACCCGGAATCCAGCGCGGTGCTCCTTTCTAGCCTAGTTCTACCACAGTCTGAAGCTGATCTTGCGACTGCCAATCTTGTGGTTCCCCAGTTTGTCACCTACTATGATTGCCACCTTGGGATTAGCGCGCCTCCGTGCCTGACTTCAAGATGGCGGAGGTACGTCTTGTTATGGTGTATTAGAGGTAGCTTTCACAGTGTTTCCCCTCCCAACGTTGTGCTCTGCCTGCTGTGCCCTGCCTTGGCTCTAGGTCTCTTGGGGATAGAGATCCAGTTGCATCATCTTTGTGTCTCCACGCAGTACGGATGGCTCTGTCTCTGATATGTCCTTGGAGGTTTTTCTTTCATTTCAACTCGTGAGGGTACCTCGCCTAACATCTCAAGTTTATTAGATCTCCGGCTGCTGGTTGGTGCCCAAGGCTTGAAGACCTACACTACTGGGTATGCCGCTTGCGATTCTGATGTATACTGATGTGATTCTGATGTATACTGATATATCTCCACATCTGTACTGCCACTAAATTGGTTATCTGAGTTTAGGAATAACCACCATATACAGTAATCTCGTTCAGGGATCACCTGTCAGCTTGGTCCAACGTACCTAGGAGCCGAAGTGAGTACAGCGACTACCAGTTTTCACGGATACCCTAGCTGGTATACTGGCCCCTTCAATCTCACAACTTATAACTCACGACTTAACAGATTTGCCTCAACGCTTATGTTCTCCCTTTCCCACTGCTGTTAAGTCATTGTGCAGATCGTGAAGGGTGTGCTACAACCCAGTGTAGGGACCCACGAAGCTCATAGAATGGCTGACCGGGACTCCAAGCTGTTGCACAAACGAAACAAAGGTGAACCCTCTCAATCAGATTCACCCATCAAGCCGAAATCAGACATAAACAGTACACTAGATCTGATCCTCAAAAAACTGGCCGATGTCCATGATTTAGCCAAGTCAACCAAACAAACTACGGATACTATACAGCTGGAGATAACGGCCATTAGAGCGGATATGAACGCGGTAAATAATAGACTTTCAATGGCTGAACAGAGGATCAGTGATGTGGAAGACATTGTAACTAAATCCTGTAATGAAGTAAAATCCCTGAAGAATACGACATCTATGCTTCTGAGACAGACGGCTGAACTTGAAGATCGCAACCGCAGAGGTAATATCCGCATTCTTGGTGTTCCAGAAGGCTCGGAGGACGCCTTGGGCTCCTGTCTAGCTTTTTTAGAGGACTGGATTCCTAAGTTTACTGGCATCACATTTGGCAAACATTTTGAATTAGACCGAGCACACAGAATTCCGTCATTTAAATCCTCATCGAGATCGCTCGTTCGTCCAATTATATGTAAACCTCTGAGGTTCCAGCATGTAGAATCTATTCTTAGTTATGCCCGGAAGAACCACCAACTCATTTGGAATGGTCACAAGATTATTTTTACCCAAGACTTCTCAAAGCCAACCGTAGATACTCGGAGGGGATTTCTGGCCATACGAGACAAACTAAGGAGCAAAAATATCCAGTTCTCCTTTGTGGGCCCTACCAAATTCAAGATCATGGACGGTGGAAGACATCTCTTCTTCAATGATCCCAGGGAGCTTGCGAACTATCTAGAAGGTCCGCCTACTCAGGACATGGACTCATCACAGCTTCCTGACACTAAGAGAAAGTCCTCTCCTGGTCCGGCCTAACGCTAGTCTTGGTTCCATTGTACTTTTAACATAGTATTTTCCTACTAGTTATTTTGCATTGTACTACTCAGAATGAGTCTCCTTATCTCTAGGTTGTTTCGAACGAGATTGAAAATTGAAAATGGCCCTGTTTAGGTTTGTCCATTAAGCCGGAGGTTGGTCATTCTCCTTTCAATATTGGGGAGGTCTGTATATGAGCTGATTTATGTTGTTCCCTCTGGAGACCGGGTGGTCACTCCTGTCGTCGCACCTCCCACATGCTACATATTCAGGTTGGGGTGGGGAGGGAGGGGGTGTGGGGTTTGGGTTGAGAGCGACCAGGGTATACAAAATGTTCCGAACTATTTCATCTGTGATTCCTTGGCTACTCTCCTTCTCTTTATCTTTTTTCTACTCTTTATCTTTTTCTATTCTTACTTTTTTCTTCTCTCTAAGAGTCTGTTGTCCGGAATCTCTACCACAGCTTTTAGGGCGTGAGTTCATGGCTTTTCATGCTAATATGCTACTGATGACATACAACATTGATGATTGTCTTTTGAGGTCTGTTACGTGGTCTTTTTACCAACTGCACACATTTATAGGTCGATGGCTGTTTTTTCTGAGTTTGCTACATAAACTTATCTCTGATGTCTACTAATAGACATGGAGTATTATCAAGTGACTTGAAGCTAGTGTCCCTAAATGTTAAGGGACTAAACCATCCTGTGAAAAGACGCAAAATATTTGATTACTTGGCCAGGACAAAAAGTGATATTATTTTGCTACAGGAGACGAAGCTCTCTGAAGACGACAATAAGCTTATTAAATGTAACTGGGTTTCGCAATTGGCATGTTCTCCGGCAGACAAAAAGAAACGTGGCGTTATTACCCTGATCTCAAGGTCTGCTAACATATCACTAGAATCCTATACACATGATGATGATGGTAGACTTTTGATTACACACTTGAGGAAGCGAGGATCTAATACATGTGGTTAATATATATGGCCCTAACTCGGATGACCCTTCTTTTTGGTATGGTATTTCGGACCAGTTGGACAGCATTCCCCAGGATGATCTCCTGGTAATGGCAGGTGACTTTAACCTACCGTTGGACCCGATTATTGATAGGCATTCTAACTGTCACTATCAACCTACGAGCTCGCACGCCATACTCAAAACTATTTGCTCTAAATTTAATCTTAAAGATCCCTGGAGGCTCCAGCATCCAGACACAAAGGACTTTACCTTTTATTCGGCCCCTCATAATTCCTATACTAGGATTGACTATATTCTCATTCCTGGGTCTTATACCCGCTTAATTGAGTCTACAGACATAGCCCCTAGGTTGGTTTCCGACCACTCATGTATTGCCCTTAAATTAACAGGATGTCATAAAGAACAAATCCCCAAAAGATGGCGGTTTAACACTGATGTATTGTCAGATCCTGAGGATAGAGGGAAGATTGCGGAGGCTATTACGGATTATCTTAGTTTCAACAAGGTAACTGATACCAATATAAATAACCATTGGGATGCCTTAAAGGCGACCATAAGGGGTCTAATTATTGCAATCAAAACAAAAATAAATAAATGCATGAACCTAGGGCTACTTCAACTTGAACAAGAAATTAGGCGCCTGGAAGCCGCCCATGTCGCCTCCTTGCATGATTCTAATATATTGCTGTCACTGACGCAAAAAAGTATGAATATAATAAAATATTAAGTGAGCGTGCGGGAGTGTGGGTTAATAAATTTAAAGCATTGAATTTATGTGAGGCCAATAGGGCAGGCAAACTTCTCGCTTCATATCTCAAACATAAACAAAACCAGCACGTTATATCTTCGATCAAAGACTCCAATAACCAAACTCACACGAAACATAAAGACATCCTTAACACATTTAAAACTTTTTATCAGGACTTATATAAGAACGACCAGGCCTTTGACAAGGAGGGGTGCACCAGATTTCTCCGTAGCCTCAACTTACCACGACTTTCAGAAGTCGACGCAGCCATGTTAGGAATGGAAATCAATAGCTCGGAAATAGAGAAGGCGGTCAAGTCTCTGAAGGATAATAAGGCTCCTGGGCCTGATGGTTTCACTGCATCCTTTTACAAGTCTTTCTTAGTTCAATTAGGTCCTACTATGAAACAGGTTTTTAATCATATTGCTACCGAAGGAGGCACGCCTGACTCTATGTCGGAAGCTAATATAGTTGTTATTCCAAAGGAAGGAAAAGACCCTACTCAGCCGAAAAACTATAGACCTATTTCACTCATTAATGTGGATTGCAAAATCTACGCTAAAATTCTTGCGGTTAGACTTAATTCGGTCCTTCATAAATTAATAAGCAGCTCTCAGGTAGGGTTCTTACGCAATCGTCTGTCTAATGACAATACGCGTTTATTCTGCCATGTTTTAGAAAATGCTGCAACTAAAAACGATCCTTCGGTCGCCATCACATTGGATGCCGAGAAGGCTTTCGACCGGGTTTCTTGGGCTTTTTTAGATCGTTGCCTACATTTCTTTAATTTGGGTAAGGACTTTGCCAAGATGGTTATGTCTCTCTATTTAAAACCAACTGCCCGCGTTGCCGTAAATGGCTCACTTTCTGAGGCCTTCTCTCTTTACCAGGGTACCAGACAGGGCTGTCCTTTGTCTCCATCTCTTTTCCTGTTGGCATTGGAACCCCTTATTCAGGCAATTAAACTCAATCCGGATATTAAGGGACTCGATATTAATGGCGTTCAAGTCAAACTGGCCGCATACGCGGATGACATTTTAATAGTAACGGAACGCCCAGACTCTTCAATTTTAGCCCTGATGGATACTATAGCATTATACTCTATTCACTCGGGGTATAAACTCAATAGAGATAAATCCGAAGTTAAACCACTAAATGTGTTTTGCACTAGCGATGTGTTAGGAGACTCTGGTTTAACGTGGCAACCTGGTTACATCAAATATTTGGGGATTGTATTTGGCAATAATATTATAGACACTTTGCACCAAAATGAGAAGGTGCTACTGGATAAAATTAAGAAGCTTTTGGAATCTTGGTCCCCGAAATTTATTACGTGGTGGGGGAGAATCGAGACTGTGAAGATGATGGTCACCCCTCTAGTCAATTACCTTATAAGTATGCTCCCGCTTATACTGACAGACACCTTTCATCATAAACTAGACACTCTTTTAACATCCTTTCTCTGGCGGGGAAAAAGCTCGAATTAGCATTAAAAAACTGAGGCTTGACAAAGCTTTAGGGGGTGTGAATTTAGCGGATTTCCGACTTTACCAGTATGCCTTTTGGCGAAACAAGGCTCTCTTTGGGTTTCCCCACTAGCGATTACTCACCTGTCTGGCTGGAAGTAGAAAGGGCTCTCCTCAACAATATAAATCATCTTTCGACTCTTACAGCCAATCGTCTCTGCCCCATCCACTCTAAGTCTATTTTTAAGAACACTAAAATAGCTCTCTTGAAAATCGATAAGACCATGGAGGTCAGTATTAGGGGCTCCAACATGGAATCGCTATGGTTTAATAACAAACTACTTTACAATGGTAAAACTCTCTACTTTGAATCCTGGTGCTCTAAGGGGTGTTCTTTCCCCATCAGTTGGAAAACGCCTCGTACCCATTTACGTTCTCTGAACTTCAAGCTAGATATAAGCTAGCTGATATTGAATTTTACAATTTTCTGAAAGTAAGGACTGCCATTGCGAAATCCAAACTGTCTCCCATCTCACCGTCATTGCCTTTATTTGTAACAAAAATTAACAAACTTGGCCATCAGGTTTCCCAGATCTATAAACTCCTGCGTCCCAAATCTTCAAAGCTTAATGTTAAGGTAGTTGATTATTGGAATCTGCTTTCTCCTGCCCCATTAACTGAACATTCGTGGTCCTCACTATGGAACTCAGTTTCTCGCAACAAGATTTCCCCGGTTCTTTCCCAAACTAAATATTGGTTAATGCACAAAGCGTTCTGGACACCGTCTAGGTTGTTCTCCATGGGGATTCGGGAAGATGATTTGTGCTGGAACTGTAAACAAGACAAAGGCGACTTAGCCCATCTTATTTTGCATTGCCCAGCAGTGAAACCTTTCTGGGACAAGGTATACTTATTTTTGTATAAATTGTTTAAATGTACACTGGGTAGAGATTTGCCAACCTTGGTAGCTGCTTTTTACAGGTGGATCTGCCGTCGGAGGATGACAGCGCTCTCCTCGATCTTCTGTTAATCTCTGCGGTAAAAATGATACTCACCAACTGGAAAGATACCAGCAAGTCTTCCTATGCAGGTTGGATGAACTGGGTCATTCACCTCAGGGGGGCAGATAATCTTACTCTTCAAAATTCACCTTGGAAACCTTCAACGAGGAAAATGTGGTTTACTTTGGACAAGTATTTTGACTCTTATAAACCATCGTGAGGTTCATTAGGTTGAGCGTCATTCTCTAGCACAGGTGTTATAAGTCATCGGTGGATACTCATATGCCATGTAACTCTTTACACTATGTTATGTATGGGGCTCTGGACTGTCTCTTTCTCCCCTCTCTTCTGGGTTTCTATCTCTTTCTTTTTTCTATCTTATCCTTTTTCTCCTTTTCCTATTTTCGAAGTATAGGAGGTTAGTTCTTTCTAGCCCATTGTTGAGACACATATGTATTGCCTGCAAATGTAAGGAGGCTCCTTTGTTGTTCATTGATATGTGGTACATTCATATGTTCATTGATATCTACTTATTGTTCTAATCTCGCCAAGTCACCAGTTGCTATTTGATGATCTTCTCCTTCCTTTCATATAAATGAATAAAGATCATTTGAAAAAGAAAAAAAAAAAAAAAAAAAAGGAGAACGTCTAAACTTAAGAAGATATTCTATGAAGAAGTGCTCCGGGATTACCGCATGTGGGCAGATCTGTTCAAAAGCTTATTACTTCAATGGATATTCCCCTATGAGAGAACTGGAGTTACAGGTAAGAAACTATTCCTTCCTCAGCACTGGGTAGACTAACTTGTACTGTACTTGACATCTCCATACTTTTGTAGACAGGAACTGTTTTCATTACCAGTCGTCAATTCTATGTATGAGATATTGAATATGGCTGAATTTGCCACCAATACTGATTGGAACCTCTGGTGCTTGGGATGCACCTTTTTCTTCTTCCCGGTCCTTGAAGTCCCAACTGTCTTTGTGCCTCCCTAGGGCCTAATATAGTACAGGTCAAGGGCCAGCAAGAGGATCAATTAGGTAAAGGTCTGTTTTGTTTAAATACATTTGTATGTCATAAAGATTAACAAACAAGCTATTGTTTTCGGAAAAGAGTAGGCATGTCTTCAAACATACGTACTCAAACTGAACAAGAATAAGCTATCTGTTTTTGGAGTCGGCTCCTTCGTGATAAGGGTCCATGATACCTTTTCCTGTAACTAAAACAAGTCCCCGAGGATGGTCTCACGTACAGTTGACATTAGAGTCCAAAACATCAACAGTGTTTCCACTTCTTTGTAAAATTACATTTTGGATCCTACGTCCTTCAATCACCCATTCATATACTGGACTGATTCCTTTAATTAGAGTGGGTTTTATCATACATGAATCCATGTATGCATACCGGATTCTAAAGACATTTCGTATAGCTTAATGTATGGGCGTCTTGCTGTCTATGTACCCCTTGCTTTTTTCCTGTTGATATATAAATACTTATTATTATTTAAATGTATAAGGCGCACAGCTACCCCGAAAGGTTTCCCGGCGCCGACAGGTAGAGTGAGCAGAAAAGGAGAAGGTGAATTACCAGGTCTTCACTTGCCTACGAAAACTGGTAAGGACAGTTTCCTCCGGTATAAAAATCGGAAGAGAGTTTCACAGGGAGGGGCCCAAGAAGGAGAAAGACCTACCGCCCATCCTAGTCAGTCTAATTCTAGGGATAGCAAAATTAGACTGTCCAGCAGAGCGCAAATGGCAAGAAGGAGTGTACAACTGAACTAACGATTGTAAATATTGCGGGCTGTTCCGGATTTGATTTTAAACATGAAGCTCAAAGCCTTAAATTTGATACGATTCTCCACTTTCAGCCAATGTAATGTGTGAAGAGAGTCGGTGGCCGACACCATTCTGGGACCCTGACACAACAGCCTCGCAGCTGCATTTTGCACCACTTGCAGCCTACGTATTGTAGTTTTGTTAGCACCTAAGTATAGGACGTTACCGTAGTCCAGCCTAGACGTAATCAGGGCTTGAATCACAGTACGCTGAACAGAGAGGTGTAACATCCACAGAATTTTTCTCAACCATCTCAGAATGGTAAAGCAAGTCGCAGCTACATTAGTGATTTGTTGCTTCATTGACAGATGGTCATCAATAATGATACCTAGGTTGCAAATTTGACATACTGGCTGAGGTAGCAAGCCCATTTCAGTGGGCCAATGTTTCGGTCCCCAGAGATCTTGTTCTTTTCCTAGAATCATGACCTCAGTTTTTTCTCCACTTAGTCTGAGCAAGTTATTCTGCATCCAAGATGCAATTTTGCTCAGACCTACCTGGAGAGCAGATGAATCAGATCCCCTAGATGAAGTAAGGGAAAAGATTTATCTGCGTGTCACCCGCATAGGAAAAGAGGGACAGCCCAACCTCATCGGCAATATATGCCAACGGGCGCACATAGATATTAAACAACAGAGGACTCAGCCAGAACCCTGGGGGACTCCATAAGGAGAACGCTGGATATTAGAGCTTGCCGAGGTAGAGAAAACCTGAAAAGTTCGATCAGCCAGGAACGAACGAAACCATTGTAAAGCTGAGCCTCCAAGGCCTAAAGACTCCAAGGCTTTTAACAAGATCGTTTGAGACACCGTGTCGAAGGCGGCACTGAGATCAAGTAAAATGAGAGCCACCATATCATCATGGTCCAAATGCCGTCTCAACATTTCGGTAACCCCAAGTAACGTAGATTCAGTGGAGAAACCTGCTCTAAAACCAGACAGAAGGATGAAGGAATCCCAGAGTCTCCACCAAAGAAGTCAGCTGAAGGTTAACATGCTTTTCAAGAAGTTTAGAAAAGACCGGAAGCAGAGAAATAGGATGGAAATTAGATGACATAGAAGGATCAGCATTAGGCTTCTTTAAGAGAGGGAGCACCATGCCATGCTTCCAGTCAAGAGGGACAAAGCCTTCCTCTAAAGAGGCATTAAGAAGATCCATGATCAGCCGAAGCGTTGGTGCCTCAAGCTGTTTCAACACAGAGATAGGGAGAAGATCTCTAGGAGAGCCTGATTTAATGCTAGCCAAAAGCTTGTTAAAAGTACTAGGCTCTAAAAGAGGCCATGCTTCCACCCTGAGGTTAGATTTAACATTGTCCTGAAACCGAGATACTTCCGTACTGGTAGTAGTAGAATTGATATCTGAAGTCAGTGGAGAGACAAGCTGGTTGTCATAAGTTAAAGTAGAATACATTTTCTCTACTTTCTCCACAAAGAAGCAAGCGAGATTCTCGCATTGCGCAGCAGTTAAAGCACAAGGGGTAGTCGGTGTATTAGAGCCAGATAGTTCTTTGACTACCTTAAAAAGGGCTTTTGGACAATGCTGAGCTTGGGAGATTTTAAAAGAAACAAACTCGGACCGAGCTGCTTTACAAAGCATATGATACTCATTTAGAGCCTTTTTATAGGCTATCTTAACATTTGACTTATACAGGCAAATGCATCAAGCAAAAAATGGCTCGCATAAATAGCGAATCGCAAAAAAAGGCTGTTTGCGAGCGCAATTCAGCCTTTCCCAATGCAGGAACCCAATTACCGAAAAACATACAAATTCGCAAAATAAGGAATCGCACATATTGCGAGAACCAAAATAGCGAACCCTTATCTGCGAGTCCCTTAACAGCGATAGCAAATAGCGATTCGCAAACAAAGAATCGCAAACCAATGCATGTAAAGTCGCAAATAGCGATTCGCCCGAAAATCGCTATTTTGCAAGTGCAGAATAAGGGGAATCACAATCAGGTGGTAAACTGGAGTAAAAAAAAAATCACACAGGTGCAACCATTCAGAAACCTATTTAAACTGACCCAGGAGGCCCTTGAACCTTTTCACAATGGCAGCGCTCTACGTGATGGCGAGGAGGATGAGGATCCATGCAGCAGCCCAGCGCAGAAGGAGAATACAGGAGCGGATTTTCAGAGTGCGCATCACATTGTTGGGACAAACAGAAGATGAAATCGACAAGTACAGGCTGAACGGTGCAATGCTCCTACACCTAATAGCAGTATTGGAACCCCTAATGCAGCGCCAGACCCGTAGGACCCATGCCATCCCCACTCATGTCCAGGTCCTATGTTGCCTGCACCTACTTGCCTCAGGCAGTTTCCAGGGGGTAGTAGATGTAGCTGGAGGGGTATCACAAAGCCCCCTTTCACGTTTCTTCAAATCCTTCCTGGACGCCATGATGACAAGGATCCACACCCACATCACCTTCCCCACAACCCAACAGGAATTGAACAAGACAAAACTGGACTTCTACCAGGTAGCCCAGTTCCCTCATGTGATTGGTTGCATAGATTGTATGCATGTTCCCATTTGTCCCCCAGCAGATAATGAATACATCTTCAGGAACAGGAAATCCTATCATTCCATCAATGTGCAAGTAGTGTGCAAAGCAAACCATATCATAACAGACATTGTGGCGCAATACCCTGGAAGCACACATGACTCCTATATATTTCGACACAGTGGCATTCACACCCGTCTGCTCAGGGGTGAATTTGGCGAAGGACATCTGCTTGGTAAACACATATACTTATTCTCAACACAAAATGACAAAATGGCAATGCATAACTGTCGCTAACCCCTTTGCTTACTACCCTGTAGATGACAGCGCATACGCCGTGCGGAACTACATATTGACACCATACCTCAACCCAGCCACACCACATGAGCAGAGGTACAATGCAGCACACATCAGCACACGGAATGTAATCGAACACACATTTGGACTGCTGAAAAGTCGCTTTCGCTTCCTACACAAAACCGGTGGATCGTTGCAGTACCGGCCAGAGACCTGCTGCAGGATTGTGGCTGCATGTGCCATGTTGCACAATATTGCAACCAGGAGAGGCATACCCATTGAAGTGTCCGACAGTGAGTCTGAGGGGGACAACCAGCCACCGGCACAACTACGACAAGCGCATGGGGCAAGCTCAGCAGAAGGGCAAAGGAGACGTGCAGACATCACACAACATTATTTCTGAGGTATGTAATGAAGAGACACAACACTTAAATTTTGAACAGAAAATTATTTACTACCATGAGCCCATGTAGAATTGGGTAGCCACACACAGAAGGTGCTAAGTAGTACAGTGATTGCATGCAAAAAATAGCAAATTAAACTATTCCAGGACCAGGAACTCAATCACTATCATGGTTTTGTCCATGGTTACGTCACCATGGGCAAATGAAGAAGGACAAGTCAGTCTAGCGCTTCCTGCCACGCACCCCCAAACGCCTTTCGCCTGCATCTGCAACATCCCCCATGTGTGCACCGGAAGGTGTTGTGCTGCGGGTACTGCGCCTCCTGCCAGTGGTCACTGGCACCGACAGGCTGCTAAGGCTGGATGCCTCCTCACTCCCCTCCTCCCCCGTTACATTGCTGCCACCAACAGTAGCAGCCTGGATCTGTTCCACGGCCGTGGTTACTTGGCCAAGGGCCCTGGCCACATCCCCACAACAATGGCCCATTTCAATTTGCATGGCCACGGACCGACGTGACAGCAGTGCAGTGGTGTTGCAAAGGTTATTGTTTGACCTGGTATAGCCAGCCATTCGCATCATGAACTGCCAATGCCTTCTCCTCTGTGTGTCGTGGCCCGCCTGCATCACCCTGGTCAGCTCCTGCATGCTTGCGTTGGTCTGCCTGTTTCCCTCCACCACCGCTGTAGTTCGTTCCCGCAAACAATAAGTCATGACTGTGATGTTCCTGGCCAATTTTGTGATTTGCAGCTGGATTGACCCCATATGTCTTGCTTGCAGGCGCTGCACCCTCAACATCTGGGATTCCACGCCACCCCACATATTTGGAGCCTGGTCATCCTGTGCAGCAATGCTGGCCCTTGAGCTACGCCTCCGTCTTTGTCGGACCTGTGCCTGGGGTGTAGTTGTGGGGCTCACACGAGGCTGGCTAGTCACAGGAGCGGGTTCAGGAGCCAGCTCAGATTCCATGGGCTGCAGTGATGGAACTGGGGCCCTGCGTTTTGTGGGTGCGGGGGTGTGCTTGCTGGGGCAACAGGTATCTCCACGTCAGCCTCTGCAGGAGTCTCCGTGATGTGTAGACATTCACTGTCATCCGTGTCTCCTTCTGCTGCATCTGTGATGTGAAACAGTGCAATGTTAATTTGTGTTAAGGCTACTGTTGTGTGACATTAAGCATACTTGGCTCTCATTAAATCACTGACTGCAATCACTGACTGCCATGCAGTGTTGACGTGTTTTACTTGCCATTGTTGTGTTTGACTACCCACTTGCCTGACATGCCTACAACTCCCATAATGCATTTGGCTTTTGAGGGAAAACGTGGACTGGAGTTTGATCTGTACACTGGGGTTGGACTGAGGGGATGTGCACAATTGAACAGTACTTTGGTGTGTATGGTTGCATGCATCTTACCTTGTGAGGTACTGGCCGCTCCAGATGTGCCCAGCTGGGTCACTCCCGCCACTGCTTCTGGCTGGATTGTGGACTCAACCAGGTCCTCCAGGGCTGTATTGTCAGGAACTGTTGATGGGCCTCCTCCACTCCTCTTGGCCTCCTTCAGCCTGTCTGCTATTCGCTCCTTGGCACGGCTACGCAGGTCGTACCATCGCTTCTTGAGGTCATCTATACTGCGGTGTGTGACCCCCACAGCATTGACCTTGCTCTTGATCCGGAGCCATATTTTACGTTTTTGAGCCTCTGGCACTTTGAGAGAGAGTTTGCCAAAGAGCTTGTCATGGCTCTTGGCCACCTCCTCTATGAGGTTTTCAAGTTCCCTTTCACTAAATTTCAATTTGCGCTTCCTGGGCGTGGCACTCTCCCCTGATGTAGGTAGATCCATTTTGGTGCACTGAAAGTTCCTGCAACCCAAGTTGGATGATGATTCTGCTCAGCTCCAGCACTCTGCTTCCTCCTCTCACTTTCTCTGGGCACTGAATGAAGCATGGGCTGGATGACTTCCTGGTTGTGATGTCATCAGCATGCTTTCAATGCGACGCGCAATTTGCGATTTCACTATTAGCGATTTCGCAATTTGAGATTTAGCTAAAAGCGAAATCCCAAAAGGGCTTTATCGGTATTTGCACATCTCTATTGTCAAATCGCTAATAGCGATTGCGATTTTTACCGATTCGGTAAATATTCGCAAGGGGGTTCATGCATTGCAGATAGCGATTTCTAAATAGTGATTCCTTAAAAATCGCTGTTTAGGAATCGCTAATTCTGATTTTGATGCATGTGCCCCTAAGTGTTTCCTCCATTGTTTTTCCAGATTTTTACACTTTGATTTCTCAATCTTAAGTTTCTCTATAAACCAGGGGGCAGGGAGCCGATGGTTGCCTGAACGTTTATAGGAAAGAGGGAGGCAGATGTCAACTGCACGAGAGATCCAATTTTGAATAGCACTCAAGTCAGAGATAGCAGGCTTTAGTATATATGGTCTAGAAACATCTAAAGATTTGTTTAAAGCACCGACATTGAGTTTAGCCGACTGTCTAACTTTGAATTTAAGTCCGGCCGTAACTGCCACGGTGCAGGCTGCGATCTTAAGCAGACATGACACCAAAAAGTGGTCAGACCAGCACAAAGGGAGAGCAGGAGGGCATACCAAATCCAGCAAAGTAGAGAAAATGGGATCAAGCAAGTGGCCAGCAACATGGGTAGGACCTGATTTACAAAGATGGATATTCAGTGCTTCAAGATCGGCGATGAACGCTGCGCTATTGGTGCATGTGGGATCATCAAGGTGAAGATTAAGGTCACCCAGAATAATGAAGTTGGCAGAGTTCAGAGCATAAGATGTCAGCAAGTCCGAAAAGGATCCTACCCAAGGTCCGGCTGGGCCAGGAGGACGATAGACTAAAGTACCAGACAATGTGAACTTAGGTGCGAGTGTAAGTTTGAATAACAAAGCTTCACAATCATCAGAAGGTAAGTCAACACAATTAGAATCAATAGAACTTTTGTGAATGATAGCAATGCCACCCCCCATTCTTAATTTACTATCCTTCCTGAAGATGGAATAATTAGTAGGGAGCGCCGCAGCCACATCAGGCCCTGAACTGTCATGGAGCCAAGTTTCCGTTAAGAAAACCGCATCCGGTTGGTTATTAGATAAAAGATCAAAGATATCCGCCTTATGTCTAGGAAGCGAGCGACAGTTAATACTATAGAAAGTAAAGTCCAGGTATGGTGGAGGTATCCCCAAAGGAGTTGCTTTCCCTGCCAGATCAGCATAGTTCAGACATCCCGGTTCGTCCACTAAGGGCAGAGTACTGTCTTGATTAACAAAATTCGTAGTGGCCATAGAGGGGAGCCCACAATGCTTTAATTGTGTATGCCTGGTCTTTTTCAGTGTTTCATTCTTTTGTGATTTTGATTAACTAAAGTATTTGTTTGGATTTGCTCCACTTCATTGGTTCCACATGTCAATGTTTGTGTCGTACAAATGCATTTAAAAATGTTTTACCTTTCCTTAAATGATCCACTTGACCTGTACTATATTTGACACCCAAGCTCACAAGGGGTTATTGGGTTGCCCTATATTTTTTATATTCCCTAGGGCCTAAAGCATCTCTAGCCCCATGGCAAGCGAGAGGACATTTGTATTATTGGTGAATGGCTGCACTCCGAGCTCTGGGTCAGCCGTCAGCCAGGGAATCCTACAGGCCTTGAGCATTTCTGAAATGTAGGGACCCAGACAATTCCAAGGTAATGTGGCTTGTATGGATCCCACAGTTTTTTCTTACCCGGCATGCTGTGCAAATGTTAAAATCATGCATTTTCCTAATATTTTTGTGACTGAACGTTATGCAGTTTGTGGGGCTACACAAAATTCCTAGTACACAGCAACCCCACACTTCTCTTGGTAAAATGGGTGCTCCACTGTGACGATGACAATGGCATTATATGGTCGCAGTTTTCATCCATTGAAAAGTATAGGCCCACCCCAACAAGTGATGTACTGATTTGATCAGGGACAATGTGTTTGTGCCAGGTGGCAGGAATTTTGTGGATCCCTGCAGATTCCAGAACTTTCCATCACAGAAATGTGGCCAAAATGCATGATTTTAGTCAAAGTCTGAGGTTAAGAAAAGTTAGTAGGATCTGCGCAAGTCACACCACCCATGACTCCTATGGGTGTTTCATTTTCAGAAATGTCTGGGTTTGGTAGGTATCCCTGAATGACAGTTAAGCCTGGTCCCAAATTCCGCAGCTACCCACATTCATAAAATGCATAAATTTTCAAAGCAAAACTTTGATCTCTGTGTTGCATTTTGCAGCCTTTCTTGTCACAGGCCATAACCCCACCCACACAAGTGGGCTGCCTTTATAGGGAGAAGTATAGGAACGCTGGGTGGTAGGAATTTTGTGGATCCACACAGATTCCAGAACTTTCCCATACACAAATGTGAAGTAAATGTGTGAGATTAGAAAAAGTTTGAGGTTTGTATGGCATTCTGGGTAAGAACATTTTGTATGGTTCATGCATGTCGCATCAACATGGATTCCCTGGGGAGTCTAGTTTTTAAGAATGTCTGAGTTTGGTAGGTTTCCTTGGGTGGCGGCTGAGCCCAGGCACAAATTCTGCAGCTATCCACATTGCCAAAATGAGTCATTTCCATGGCGAAAATCTGATGTCTACATTAGGCATTTTGGGGCCTTTTCTGTCATGGGTGATAGACCCACCCACACAAGTGGGGTTCCTCTTTATCTGGAGAAGTGTGGGAACAGAGAATAATAGAACATTTGTTATTATCAGTTGAATTTCTCTCCATTTTAGGTCTCCAAATGTAAGCTGGTGTAAAAGGAAAGAACATATTTTACAAAATGCTTTCTGATTCACATGATATTATGGGCAGCCCCAAATTCAGATTGTAAAGATAACCGCTATTGCTAAACTCATTATCTTGGGCACATTTAGAAAATGGATGGGCTTCCTTAATACCTATTTTTTATTCAATAAATTTTACTTTATAAATTGCTATACACAATGAAAAATCAATATAAGCTGCTGCTCAGTTGTAGGAAAGTAGGATCTTTGTGACATGGCTGCCCTCACTTTTTGCCTGATGTCAGTGTGTTTTTGATCTAGTCTGACTGGGATCCTGCTAACCAGGACTCCAGTGTCTGTGCGCTCTTCCCTAAATTGTATGGTACGTACTTTGTACACCCCACAATTGGCATACTGGTGTACCCCTGAAAGTCCCTAGTATATGGTACTCAAGTACCCAGGGCATTGGTACACCAGGGGTCTCCCATGGGCAGTTTCGTGGGCTCCCACCCATGGAAGCCCACGCAAACTGTGTCTGCAGGTCTGCCATTGCAGCCTGCATGAAATGGTGCATGCACCTTTCACTTCAGATATAAGGTTTACCTTATATCTCGGTCACTGCACTTAAAACCTAGAAGTCACCCCTAAAGTAGGCCCTTCAGCTCACGGGCAGGGTGCATGGGTCTAAGTGTGAGGATGTCCCTGTATGAGCAGAGACACCTCTACAAATCCAGTACTCCATTCTCTAGGCTTTGTAAGTGCGGGGAACCCATTTAAAGGTATGTAGTGTACACTGGCAAACTCCAGATGTCCAACTACATAATGGCTTCACCGAACTTGGTCATGTTTGGTATCAAACATGTTGGAATCATGCAACGACACCTATTTCAGTGTTAGTTGCATGATACCATGTACTCGGGGGGGGGCTCCTTAGACAACCCCCCATGTCTACCTGTGTAGCCTTGCAGGGTCTCCGTGCAAGCCAGTGCTGCCACTGACCCCAGACACTATTCTGCCCTCATGCTGCATAAACCGGTTTGCTCCAGTTCAGGAGGCCTTGGCTCCCGCTCTGGCGTGAAACCACCCAAAGGACCAGGGAGTGACCACCCCCCATGTCCAACACCTCCCCCAGGGAGGTGCCCAGAGCTCCACCGGGTAGTGGCGTGATTCTGCCATCTTGAAAGCAAGATAAGCAGAGGCCATTGGGAGCATCTGACTGGTCAGACCATCAGAGTAGCGTCCCTGACCCCACCCTGATAGGTGGGTCACTGCAGAAGATGTCTAACCCCCTTTCTGTGTTACTTAAGGGCTCCCCTGAGGGTGGGACCCTAAATCTGTCTGAAGAAGGATTGCACTGCAAGACTTGTCTTCAGCATCCTCCCAAAAGATTATTCTGCTCCTGGACACTGGACTCTGCTGTTGGCTGTGCCATACTCAAGACAATACTGCTCCTGGTAGGAAGGCTCCTACTGCAACTTCGTCTCAGTGCTCTGCAACCATCCTGCAACATCCGTAGCTTTGCATCCTCCAGAGTGACAAGGACCTTTGTGCATCAAGGACAGCTGGAAGGGATCTCCTTGGAGTGAAGGAGTCGCTCCCCTGTCGATGACTAGGCTGTGGATCCTGCTGTATAAATATCTCCAGGTAGGAGATATACCAAAGTTATACTAGTGTCTATATGTAATAAATACAACAGTATTTTTCAAACACTAGTGTGGTTCTTTCTTGTGTAATCTTCACTGACTGACTGTGTGGTAAACGCACCCGCTTTGCACCCTCCTGAATAAGCCTTAGCTGCTCTCCACAGCTACCCCTTGAGAGCTTTGGTTATTAAGGACCTTTTACACTATCACTAAGAGCTGCCTGGACTCAGTGCAGGGTGTATCATGAATAGGTGTACACCATATACTGAGCCAGGCTCCTACACCAACAAACATTGTATATCCCTGTAAACAGAAGGGTCTGTTGGATGTAATGGTATATTCCTTTTGTAAATCGGTCATCAGGTTAAAATTACAGATAAAAACAATTTCAGTTATTTCAGTTTTTTCCTATTTGACTGCATTATTTTTTATTTCACCAGTTTGTTTGGTAAAACCATGATAAACCTACATAAAGGTCTCCTTGCAGAGTTTAAAATTTTTGCTATTTTTCAGAATTATAAAGTTTTCAGGTTCCTCATTTGGACCACAAAAAAGAACAAATGGACTACCACTTCTGGTTCCTCATTTGGACCACAAAAAAGAACAAATGGACTACCACTTAGAAAATTGCAAAAATCGTGATCATGATTTTTTACATTTCTGCTTTTTCCTAAAATCTGGGAAGTTGGTCACCTTAGCAAAGGATAGTTTTTGTTGATGCCATTTTTAACAAATACACTTTGTTGCACAGCACTTTTTCCCAGTATTTCCAAATAAACTATTTTTTTGTATATTTTGGCTATTTTCTCAGTTCCCTCCATGAGAATCAACAAACCCTGGGTGTCTTTCGAATATCCACCATGTGAAGAAAGAGGGACGCAAATGTGGCCTGGATACATTTTGTGAAAGAAAAGTTATGGAAGGTTAAGCTCAAAGCGTCCCAAACATCAAACGTCAAAAAAAGGGCTCTGCACTCGAATGGGAATGTAGAGTTAGTAGAGAATCATCAAAGTTAATTTATAGCAATCGGGTATGTATCTCCAAACCGAAGAACTGACTGATCGGAATCCACTTCCCTAAAGCCCGATTACGAGTCATTTAATTGACGGGTGTGGTAACTTTGCACCTGATAAATCCAGTCCCGCATCATAAATCCAGGCCTGAGAGGCGCGATTACGTGTTTTTTCCAGATACAGCAGAATTGGAATTACTAAGCATGAAGTTAATGCACCCAGTAATTCCGGGTGCAAAGTTTCCACACCTGTTAATTTCTGGGTAAAGAATTACCACACCCGGTAGTACCACATGTACAGAAAAACGTGAGATTTAAAAGAATGTCAACGGGGAATACATCATCAGCTTGAACCATCTGACAGGAAATGCAATGTGACAAACACTTCCTGTGCATATCACTACATGCACAGGTAGCCTCAGGGAAGTACCAATCTGATAAGGGGCATCTAGCCGCAGATTCCTTACCTTTGAATTTCCCAGGCGTCAAAATGGATCTGGAAGATTTTTCCTTTAGAAATACCCCTGAACGCGAATAGGTGGCGTCCATCAGACCCACGTGGCGTCTTCAGAGTTGCCTGCGCCGCTGTGACATCCGCGTCACCTATATAGGCACCATCTCGGGGTGCTTTCGTCAGTTCTTTTCTTTCCGTGCCATCCAGCGCAGATCCGTGAAGAGAGCTACCCTCTGTCACTCTTTGACAGGCTTATTTCAATATTTTATTGACCCCTTTTTTGGTGTGTAGGTTTTTCCTAACATGTTCGATAAGACTTCTGGGTTCAAGCCATGCGGCGCCGGTCACCACACCACACCATGTCGGTGACAGACCCACACCTGGTTTATCTCTGGTGCCTGCAGCACGACCACGACTCGAAGTTGTGCTCCGCCTGCCGGGCCATGGCTCCGAAAACTTCGAGGGAGCGATCCCTAAAGCTGCTTGCGGCCCGGCACTCTTTCTCCTTGGAGGTCTCATTCACGGTCCCGGTCGGGAAGAAGGTCCGGGCACTGCTCCAAAGTCTTCATCCTCCCACTCGAAGTCATCAAGTCGGTCAGGTAAGAAGCACAAAAAACACAAGAAGCCGAAGCGTGCTTTGACTTCTCTCCATCCGTTGGCTGACGCAATGAAGGAGTCTTGGCATTCTAGGCCTCATGCCTTTGAACCTGCGCCTGGGTCGGCTCCGCGCTTCCCCACCTTCCCAGGAGCCAGAGCGACCCCGCCCAGCTCAAAGACTTTTATGACTCCTTGTGCCTCATATTTGGGCGGCCTGACCCTACTGGCTCGCTTTCGGGCCCCGGAGGCTCAGAGGGGGCTCCATCGGGTTCCGTCCCAGCGGCTCCAGGACCAATGACTCCCCCCCCCCCCCCCATGGATCTGGTGATGGATCCAAACTGATGCCAGTTGTGCCATTTCGACCTTCCCGGCACCAGCCCTGACACGGAGATGCCTGGCGCCGCCTGCACCCAACCCCGGAGGTTCCAGCCCCATTCTCATCCCCGACGACCCACAGCTGGATTGGCGCCTGCCGGCATCGACAGAACCATTAGGTCCTAGGTCGGTTCCTCAGCCTTATTTTGAAGAGCTAGGAAAGGAGGAAGATTGGGAGGGGTTGCTGGACCCTTTACAAGACTAGTCTTATCAGGACATGGACTGGTACGAGGAATTGGATGAGGCCAGCGGACTGGATACCTCTGCAGTTTCTGCACTACTTTCTCTCCCTACCTTGGCTACGGAGGAGGGAGAATTGTATGCTATGGTGGTGTGAAGAGCAGTTGAGATCCTGGACCTTCAGCTCCATTCCGTGGCAGTCAAGACGAACATCTTGACAGAGGTCCTGCAGCCAGGTGTCTCCTCCTCGGAACCCTTGCTGCCCTTCAATGAGGCCTTAACAGATGCCCTTCTGGGAACCTGGTCCAAGCCCAGCACAGGGGCACCTGTGAATAGGACAATCGTCCGCCCCCATCGCCCTGCACCGTTCGACCCAAATTTCATCACCAACCACCCTATCCCCGAGAGCTTGGAGGTCCAAGCCTCTACCTCCCACAGCATAATCCCTTCCACACCCACGTTGGGGTAAGAAAATGTTTTCTTCCATCAGTCCTGCATTGCAGTTGGTGAACACCGCATGCCTTTTGGGCCGTTACTCCTACTCCCTGTGGGAAATGGTTGCGCAAGTGCTGCCACAGTTCCGAACGAGGCCTGGGCCAGCTTCTCCCCAGCAGAATCAGACAGGAGAGATGCAGCAAAGTTCGCCATTCGTTGTGGTCTCAACCCGACCGACTTGCTGCGCAGAGCGATTTAATCAACAGTGGCTGTTTGACACCACGCCTGGTTGAGGACTTCTGGCTTTTCAGGGGCTATCCAGGCTGCTCTCATGGACATGCCCTTTGATGGCACCCGTCTCTTCAGAGACAAAGCAGAATTGGCACTGGAGCGCTTTAAGGACTCACGGGCTACGGCCAAGTCCTTGGGCTTTGTGACTACAGAAGGGGCTTTCAGCTGCGCCAGCCATATTCCAACCAAAAGACTGCACAAGTTCAGCAAACTCTACACAGCCCTGGGTGCGGCTCATTCCGACCCGTGGGTCGGGCAGCCAGAGTTTGGGTCAATCAATACCCCCCGCAGCCTCAGCCTCCAGACATTCCGAGTCCGGCCTTTCCAGATCATGGGCGGACAGTTGGCAGGATCAGCCATCACCTTCACCACTGGCAGAACATCACTTCGGACAGGTGGGTTCTACAGATAGTCCGAAGGGGCTACTCCCTCCCCTTCAACACTACCCCTCCTTCTATGCCTCCAACTTACAGCCGACTGATGGAGGATTACTTTGCTTCAGGAGGAAGTCATGACTCTCTTGGGCAAGGGAGCCATAGAGAGGGTTCCGGCACCAGAAGTAGGCCGTGATTGTTATTCCTGCTACTTTCTGGACCCGAAAATGGACAAGGTTCTTCGTCCTATCCTAGATCTGTGAGCCATCAACTACTTCCTCAAAAAGGAAAACTTATAGATGCTCACTCTAGCTCAGCTCTTGCCTGCCTTGGATCCAGGAAACTCGATGGTAGCATTAGACTTGCAGGACACCTATTTTCACATTTCCGTCCTGCCTGCTCATCGGCCCGACCTGCAATTTACGGTAGCCCACGAGCACTTTCAGTTCACCATGCTCCCCTTTGGCCTTACCAGCACCCCTCGGGTGTTCACAAAGGTGATGGCCGTTTTCGCAGCTCATCTGCGCAGATCAGGGGTGCCAGTCTTCCCCTATCTCGCCGATTGGCTGTAGAAGGCGGGCTAGCCCCAGGATGTGATCTCTAACCTCCAGACTACGGCATACCTCCTGCATTCGCTGGGGTTCACTATTAACATGCCGAAGTCACAACTGACTCCTTCTCAGACGCTCCCTTTCATCAGAGCTGTTCTGGACACAGTGCAGTTTTGGGCCTATCCTCCTAAATGGAGAGTCCAGGATATTCAGTCCATGATACCAATATTTCAGCCTCTATTCTGGAATGGAATTCGATGAGAGTGACTCTGAGGCTGCTGGGCCTCATTGCCTCCTGCATCCTGCAAGTGACCTATTCCAGATGGCATATGCAGGCTCTGCAGTGGGATTTGAAGTTCCAGTGGGCGCAGCATCAGGGGAATCTCTCCGACATGGTCCAGATCTCGGAGGGAACTGCACAGGACCTGCAGTGGTTGCTAACCAACCGCTATTGTGTCGGAGGCAGACCCCTCTCCCTTCGCCAACCAAACCACACAATAGTGACAGATGCATCACTCCATGGATGGGGCGGCGATCTGGGATAGGTGGAGATCAGAGGACTCTGGTCTCTGGTGGAATCCAGACTCAAAATCAACTTGCTGGAGCTCCGAGCGATTCAGTTGGCATTTAAAGACTTTCTTCCTTCAATCAAGGGAAAGCTGGTTCAAGTGTTCACAGACAACACCACCTCCATGTGATATTGCAACAAACAGGGCGGGGTGGGGTCGTGGACCTTTTGTCAAGAGGCCCTGCATCTCTGGACATGGCTGGAACAGCAGGGCATATCCCTGGTGTTTCAACTCCTAGCAGGTTCTCTGAACACCAGGGCAGATGAACTCAGCCATAGATGCCTAGTGGATCACAAATGGCGTCTCCATCCAGAGGTGGTGTAAGGTCTTTTTCAACAGTGGGGAGAGCCTTGGTAGGGTCTGTTCGCTTCTGCTGATAATGCGCGATGTCAGCAGTTTTGCGCACTGGAGTTTTCAAGGCGGCTCTCGCTCGGAGATGCTTTTCATCTCGAGTGGAGCTCACACCTTTTCGCCCACACCACTCCTGTCCAGAGTGCTCAAGAAGATCAGGAGCGACCGGGCCCTAGTCATTCTTGTGGCTTTGGATTGGGCACAGAGAGTCTGGTATCCTGAGCTTCTCCAATTGAGCTTCAATCTTTCGATCAGGCTGCCCCTTCGAGGGGATCTTCGGTCACAGCAGCATAGGAGGGTCCGCCACCCGAACCTGTCAACTCTATGCCTTCTTCATGAAGATTGATCGGCAGCGGTTGATAGCATTCGACCTTTCTCCCGAAGTTTGCAATGTTATTTTAGGAGCCAGGCTTCCCTCTACCAAGACCGTGTTCTCCTGTTGGTGGAACAGATTTTAAAATATTGTACAGAAAGGTCTATTGATCCCCTTTCTGCTTCCGTTTCTCAAGTTTAGCTTTTTATTTTGAACCTTGCTAAGCAGGGCTCTGCACTGGGCACTCTCAAAGGGTACCTTTCAGCCCTGTCTGCCTTCCTGAGGCTGCCAGACCAGCTCTCGTTATTTAAATCTCCCATTGTAAATAGATTCCTCAAAGGCCTCGTACATGTGTTCCCATCTTCTCCTTTCATTGTGCCTCAGTGGGACCTTAATTTGGTTCAAATGTGCGCTCCATTCAAACCTCTGCACAATTGCCCCCTCCGGCTGCTTACTATTAAAACAGCCTTTTTAGTGGCAGTCACATCTGTCGAGTGTGAGCGAATTACAAGCTCTCTCATCCAAACCTCCTTACCTGACCATCTTTCCTGATAAGTTGGTGCTTCGCACTAGGGCCTCCTTTTTCCCGAAAGTAGTAACACCATTCCATGTGGTGCAGTCTTTCACCTTGCCAACTTTCTACGCTCCTCCACACCCCTCTAAAGAAGAGGAGCGACTCCACCATCTGGACCCAAAAAGAGCGTTGTTGTTGTACCTTGACCACACTGAAGAGTTCTGGGTGGATAATCAACTCTTTGTGGTGTATGTTGGGAAAAAGAAAGATCATGCGGTGCAGAGGAGGACTATCTCGCAAATGGTTGTCTTCTGCATCTAAATTTCCTACACTCTGGCAAAAAAACAGCATCCTGAAGGCTTAAGGGCTCATTCCACCAGAACTAAGGCTGCTACCATGCCGTTGCAACGTAGAGTTCCAGTCCTCGACATTCGTCTGCCAGCAACATGGGCATCTCTGCACACGTTTACCAAGCTCTACTGCCTGGACAGTAAGTCCACAGGGACGGCCTTTTTGGCCATTCTGTCCTGCAGGACTTCCTGATCTAAACTTGTCTGCAGATGATATTGCTTGGGTATCTATTCAGATGGACAAGTTACTTACCTTCGGTAAAGCCTTATCTGGTTGAGACATGATCTAGCCGCAGATTCCTTACCAACCCACCCATCCTCCCTGCGCTGTAGACAGGTTTCTAGGGTTATGGCTGATACCTTTCAGGGCCCTAGTTGTTAAAAAAACACCCCAATGTCAGTGCAGTTCATGGCTCCGCTCTTCTGTCATTGAAAGTCGTGAAAAGTAACTGACATCAGCACGCCGAGGTGGTGCCTATATAGGTGATGCAGACATCACAATGGCACAGACGGCACCAATGATGTCACCTACCGGCGCGCAGGGGTATTGCTTGCAGAAAAAGCTTCCGGATCCAGTCTGACACCTGGGATATTCAAAGGTAAGGAATCTGCGGCTAGTTCATGCCTCTACCAGATAAGGTGTTACTGAAGGTAAGTAACGTGTCCTTTACCTTACACTTGGAAAGCGGAAAGGCAACCATTTCGGTTACATTCAGATTTTATTTTAGGAAATAACTCCATCCATTGCCATCCTCATCTACATTCACATCACCACTTTCATTCTACTGCCATGGCAGCTCACAAGTTCCACAAATATATATTTTCAGAAAGAGAACTCACTGCCTTAGTTCAAGACATTGTGAAAAGAACCTGATTCATGGGTCATTTAGTGGTAGGAACAGCCCCTAAAGTACATACAAGACTTTGACAGCAGATCACGAATAGGGTATATTCAGTCATCACTCAGGGTAGAACAGTTGAAGACATAGCAGCATTAAGAGCATCACAATCAAATTTGGAGAAACAGCGGCGTTTTCTGCAAATACTACGCAAAACCCCTTTAACAAAATCAGTGACAGGTGTATATTGCTTGCTGTCCTGAGTACTGTTATGTCATATTTATAATATATAGCTAATTAAGACAATTAATAAGGATATTATATGTGGCAAGCTGTTAACCACATTAGTTCACCACTTTAAAATTACTTCCCTGAGACTTTTATCCACCAAACAAAGTACAATTACATTTGCAGTTCACGTTTACAATGTAACCAACTATGAACAAATCACATCCCCAGTCCATAGTACAACCCCCACCTCCCCCATATTTCGTCATGCTTCCGTGGACAGCCGCGGGCAATGTAAACAGACTTTCAAGGTGAGCGCACCAGTCCACCTGTGCCCGCCACTATACCAGGGGGAGTTCCAATGCTGAGCAATGTCTCTCTTGGCCACCAATGTGGCAACACCCACAAATGTGTGACCAGCCCGGGAGCTGCCCAGCTTGTCAACCATCCCCAGCGGGGTCACCCTAGGGGTCAGGTCAAGATCCTGCTCCAGGACCTCAGAGCTTGTTGCGCACCCGATGCCAATACACAGAAATGACCGGACAGGCCAGAACAACATGATAGAAATCCACTGAGGCTTCCGAACATCGAAAGCAGACAGGATGGGGAGTTTTGCCAGCTCTGTGCAAATGTATTGGGGTAAGGTAGGTCGTATGCAAATAATTTGGTTGGATCAGCCGAAGGCAAGTAGAAATAGCCAGCATGCACAAGGCCAACTGAGCCTCCCTCCAATCCGCCTTGTCAAGCTCTCCAACCCAACCCTCCCAGTGGAGAAAGAGCTTCTCAAAAGCATGTGCGATGAGAGATCGATAAATCTGGGAGATTGCGCCCCTGCAACCCATTAACAATTTGGCCTCCAAGGGACTAATTTCCTGTACTTCTGTGCCCAGAGGTATGTTGGTCAGGTCTGCTTGATGCAGCTACAGGTATTTATGCATTGTGTTCGATTAATTTCATTGCGATCCTGCATTTCTTGGAAGGGCAAAATAAGTTTCCCTCCCAAACATCTCCGAGATGCCTATCATGTCCCATTTATAAAAGCCCTCCAAGCCAGCTGAGTGGTGGAGCTGGCACCCACTCCACAGGGGAGTCATCCCCGTCAATGTGCTATTCCAGCCAACAAAACGCAACGCTGAGCGGCAGCAAAGAAAAATCATGCAAGTGATATTCGGAAGGCTGCCGATATTGAAGCCCCATATAGAAGACCCAGAATGCAGTCAAAACTCAGGAGTGTTTCCCCCAGTATGACGGATCATCCCACCCTCCTCCAAGCCAGTCATTGACCACGACCAGTTGGGAGCCCAGATAATAACATTGAAGGTCCACTATCATAGGGAGACTGCAGACCGTTGTGAAACGCTATTTGGCAATGACCGCCCAACCATAGAAAGGAGCGGAGAGTGGTATTAAGAGTGTGAAACCAGCTCTGGGGGATCTGGAGTGGGAAATTCTGGAATATGTAAATGATGCAGGTGTAGGAGGCTGGCTTAGTATATGGTGCACATTTAAAGGAGTGATGCATCTTTCACTAATCCAGGCAACCCGTATGGTGATTTTAGTGGTCTTTGATACGTTTGAAAGCTCTCAAAGTAATGGCTTTGGAAAGCAGCCTTCAGGCTTATCTTGAAGGAGTGTAAAGCAGCATGTTTACCACATTTAATCAACAGTGCAGATTTGATTAAAAAGAACCACACAGTGTTTAAACATAAGGCTATTTATTACACAACACAATCACTAACACTTTCGTATATCTCCTACCTGGAGATATCAACAATACACATGATAATACTTAAAAGAAATCAGGTAAGTAGCCCAAATACACACTGTTCTCCAGGGGGAGACCAAACCATATACTAAGAAAGAGGAATTCGAACTGCAAGGAAGAACGGGACGGGAACCAGAAGACTCAGAGGAGCTGGGGGAACCAGGAACCATTCAAGGTAAGTACCCAGAAACCCCACTGAGGCTGTGTGCAGAGTAGAAACACAGCAGCGTGCCCAATGGAAGTCTATGGAGAAGTCGAGGTGCAGTTTTAAAGAAAAAGGACCCTTCGCAGAGGACCTCGAAGAAACCCTTTGGAGGACGGAAGTTTGGACAGCCACCCCACCTGTGGATGCCTCCGTAACCAGGTTACCTGCACCAAGGAAGCCGGGGTGAAGTGACGTCTGAACCTGCCATGGACGACAATGGAAGACTGGAGAAAAGGCCTCTGGAGAAGTTCATGAAGATGTCTGGTGGAATCTAAGGGTGGATTCTTGAAGAGGAGAACATGCAAGCAGAGGGGACAGAGTCTATGCCACCCAGAGGTGACTAGGAGGCATGGAAGCACAATTCCCACCATTGGCAAGGAGCTCAGGAGAGTTGAGGAAGACCAGAAGCCGTGCACAAGCTGTCCCACGTCGGATGTCGGTGTCTAGGTGGTCGATGTCCGGCGGGAGCACCAACAAGTTTTGGTATCCACAACTGGCATGGAAGACAACAAGATGCAATCATTGGGACCAGCAAGGTCCAAGGAACTCACCAAGTACAGGAGAGTCAGGGCCGTCCCTGCACAAGCAGGGGATCCCACCAAAGCAGAAGACCCTTGAGAGGACCCACAGGCCTAAGGCACAGGAGTCCCAAGAGGACCTCAGGCAGCTCATCAAAGATCGAGACCCACGGTGCAAGGGATGCAGTGAGGATGCTGATCTCCGAGGGATGAAGTGCTGGAGCTTCTTGTAGCTAGAAGATCTCTGGAGTGCAGAGCCAGCAAGCCTTGGCAACTGCAAGTTAACATGGTGCACAGGGGTTTGGTCCTAGCGGCTCCGATAAGAGGTACTGTCCTCCAAATTGCAGGGAAGACAGATCAGGCCTCTGGAGAGCAGCAAAACCACCACCTGTGTTGCTGGGCGTCGTAAAGTCTGTAGGACGACAGGAGCAGCAGACCGGTCAGCTTCGTTGCAGCGCCTGCAGATGCAGGGTAGTGACTCCTTCACTCCAACAGATGTATTTGATGCCCACAGGTCTTCTGGTGAACCTGAGCAAAGCACAGACACAGACGAGGCAGAGGACTTGAAGAACAGCGAGACCAGGAGCAGCAGGAGTCTTCCTTGATGCAGTCTTGGTTCCAGTCGAAGTCCAACGAGGTCCAAGTGTCGAAACGGTTGAAGAGTGTCTTGGTTTCATAGCTGAGTCTTGTTTCATGACAAATCTGAGGAGCCACCCATGTGGGAGCCCTTAAATACCCTGAAAAGAGTTGGAACGACTCAGGGGTCCCTCCCAGAGGAGGGGCTGGACAGAGGGGAGAATAACTCCCCTGTCCTTTGTCCAGTTTTGCACCAGAGCGGGAACCAAGGGTTCCTGAACTGGCTCAAACCGGAGTATGCAAGCAGGGCTTCAATGCAGTCTGGTGGTGCTGGAAAGCGCCCAGCCCAGTACATTAAGTTCTGTCTTGGAGGTGGTCACACCTCCCTGTGACAGGAAACCTATTGTTCTACCTGCCCCTGCTCAATCTCAGCTCAGCAGCAGGAGGACAGAATCGTGTCTGTGGTCGGCAGCAGCACTAGCTTGCTGGCATACCTCCAACATAATAATCGGTGTTGGGGTATGATTCCAACATGTCTGATACCAAACATGAGACGGTTCGGCGCAGCCATTTTATAGTTAGACATCTCGTAATGACTGATGTCCACTATATATCTTAAAATGGCTGGCTACACTTGCAAAGCCTGGAGAATCAACTCCGGGGTTTGTAGTGGTGACCTGCTCATCAGGGCACCCTCACACTTACAACCAAGCACCCTTCCCTCAGGACTGAAGTGCCTTCCATAGGGGTGACTTATAGGTTTTAAGTGTAATGACTTCATACACAAGGAAAGTTATATCTGTTGTGAAAGGTGCAAGCACCAACTCACACAGGCTGCAATAGCAGGCCTGTAGTCAGAGCTGTAGTGGATTCCCATGGGTGACACAATACATGCAGCAGCCCATGGGAGGCCCCTGGTGTACCTATGCCCTGGGTATCTTAGTACCATATACTAGGGACTTACAAGGGTACACCAGTGTCCAATTGTGGTGGTACAAAAGTGCTTACCAAAGCCATTTTGGGAGAGGGAGCACAGATACCGGGGTCCTGATTAGCAGGATCCTAACCAACTACAGTCAAAATATATTGACACCAGGCAAAACGTGGGGGTAACCATGAAAGCAGATCCTACTTTCCTACAGTGGGGGAGAATCATCATCTTGAAAAGGGCAATACAGCCCATCACATGCCGGTGATGCTGCCGGGCAAAAGTGCTTTTCATTTTGGACACCAGTGGTGTCAAATTGAGGTGCCTCGTGAGGTCAGGAAGCAGGGAGATGTGGAACCCCAGGTACTTGAAGGAGAGGCGTCTCAGCGGGATACCGGATTGCCAGAGATGGGTGCCAGCGTTGCCTCCGATTGGGAGCAATAAAGATTTGGATGTGTTCACCCTGAGGCCAGAAGCCTGAAACAACGGAACGTTATTCGTATAAAGAGCAATCCTCTCCGGCCCACGACTAGCCACTAAGTTGAGCGTCACCGCGGACAAGCCGTGCCAAAGGCTCGATCGCAAGGGCGAACAGTATTGGGGATAGGGAACAACCTTGGCCGTGCCCCGTCAAATAGGAAATGATCTGACAGTGACCTGGGCATAGGGCTGGTGATAAAGGGGCCTCAACTACTTCCAAAACCAGCAGTTTCAAGGGGGGGTAGTAGGTAGTGGAATGCCATGCAATAGTGGATGTTCGATCTCCTGGGGGGTCGGGGTCTACAAGCATAAAGGTCTTGATAAAAGGTCGCAAAAGTCCACAGAATATCAGGGGATCTGTGACAGATGTTGATCGTCTGTATCCGTCATTTGAGGTACAATGTGAGAGACAGTGTTGTGGGTGGCGAACGAATAGAAGAGTTTCCCGGACTTATCACTGTGCTCATAAATGTTACGTGTTCTTGCCCGCCAACACTTGTGGGCATCTTCAAAAACGAGGTACCGTAGGTGGGCCCTGGCCTCCGAAAGCCACCGTGGCCATGACTCTGATGCCCCATGTTAGGAACCTGGTACTCGAGGGCCGTCATTTTTGCCACTCTCTCTCGTTCACTACACCCCAGATCACTGCTTTATTGGCTTCCCAAAGCGTGGCCACAGATGGTTGGTCTCAAAGTATGCCTGTCTCTCAGGTGCAAGAGAGGCCTCAAATTGGAGATCCCTGAGGTTCCAGGTGTTAAGACGCCATACGTGCCTCAGTATCTGGTCCACAGTGCCAAAGGTTAGAGTAATGGGGGCGTGATCCAAAATTCTCCTTTGTAAGTATGGCCAAGCAGTCCACCTCGCACACATCCGTTGCCAGCAGTAGCAAAAGATCTTGTGGGTGCCAGACTCTCCATGCGTCGCATAGACCCAGCGCATCCATCCAAGCAGAGAGTTGACGTGAATGGGAAACGCACCCTTGGGTAAGGGGACCAGATGTATCCAGATCAGGATTAGGCATCGCATTAAAGCTGCCCCCAAGGATGGAGACGGCCATTGGCATACCCGCAAGCACATCCCAGCTGGGCTTAATTAGGTAGACGAACAGAGAGAAAGGCCGACCACCGCCACATAACACCCCTACATATCTATATGTGAGTTGGAGACTGTCAAAGAAAACCTCCTATGCAGCAGAATGGCCGCTCCTGTGAGCCCCAACTGAACCCTGCATTGTACACTCTGTTATACCCATACCGACAGAGAAGGGGACAATGGGATCCCAACAAGTGAGTCTCCTGAAGCATGAGGATGGCTGGTTGAAAGCGTTTGGCAAAACGCAGTACAGCAGTGTGTTTAATACAATCCAGGAGACTGCTCATGTTCCAGGACATCAGCTTAAAGGAGGGCATTGGTAGTGACTGAGGTAGAGGAACCTAGGAAAAAACCCGATTTGGAGCAAGTATGCATAATTATGGCGAGAGGGGGGAGGTGCAGGACCCAGTGGATCACGCGCAAAGTGAAATTCAAGCTTAAAGAAAATTGGTGCCAAATGTAACACGTCAACAAAAACCCCCAACCACCAAACCATTCCCCAAATTCCCCCCCTAAAACCTCCTATACTTCCACCCCTGAAGCATATGTCGCCCTAACTGGACCTTAATGGTGGTGAAAAAAGCAATACAATAAAAAAGGGAAGCATACAGTGAGCGCAGGGAGCCTAACAGACCCCCCTTCTCGAAGGACACTGTGCCAAAGAGAGTCATAGTAAGTGCAACATACAGTTACTAAGGGGCAGACCCGGCCACCGTGAGACACAACCACCTGCTCATACAATTCCAGGATTACAGAGGCGGGCTTAAACAGAGAGAGACCTCTCTCTCGGGGGTACGTGTTGGCGAGGCCCAACTCAGGCGGCCATTAGTCCCAGCTGTCTTTGGTGTCAGGGGCTCCGAATCTGAGGCTGAAGAGTCACACTGGCCACCATCATGACCGCAAGGTTTGAAGGAACGGGTCTGCCACCTCGTCTGAAGCCTCGGGAGATGGCCGGCAGCACCCGGTCGCATTCCGCCACTAGGGCCTGGTTTGTCCGATGGGGCGTGTGAGTCTCGCCTTTCCTCAACCCATTGCCAAGTCTGCTCAGGACTCTTGAAGAAAAAGGACTTAGAATTCAAGAGGATTTTAAGCTTTGCTGGGAAGAGGAGCATAAATTGGAGGTTTAACACCAAGGGTTTTTGTTTGACCTCTGTGAAGGAGCGGCGGCACAGCTTGACAGCCCTAGTTAGTCAAAATATAGCATGATACGGGTGTTCTGGAAACAGAGCACAGACTGCCCACGGGCCTCCCCGAGGATCGGGTCTGTAGGAAATTGCCCCTTTTTGACATGGTCACCCCCACTTTTTGCCTGGTATTTGATGCAATTTTGACTGAAGTGCACGGGGTTCCTGCTAGCTACGTCCCCCGTGCCAGTGTTCTTTCCAAAAAAAGAAGGTAACTGTGTAAATTGGTCCCCAGTTGGCAAAACCTTTTAGCACCCCTGTAACTCCCTAGTAAATGGTACCCTTGGTACCTAGGGCATGGGTATTAAAGAGGGTCCCTAAGGCCTGCACCATATATAGTGCCACCCACACCTTATCTTAATAAATCAATACTGATGCCAGTAGTGGATTTATTAAGATATGCACCTAGAGGACACCTTAGAGATGCCCTCTGAAAACCTACCAGTCTTTTAGTGTGCTGGCTGACTGGTATCGTCCAGCCTGCCATCACAGACCTGTTTCTTACCCCCTGCAGGTGAGAGCCCGCACTCTGAGGCCAGAAACAATGCTTGCTCCAGAGATGACTAGTAAATCTGCATGCCAAGGACTTCAAAGCTTTCCTGCCTGTGATATCTGATCCCAGCTTCCCCCAAACCTGGGAGATGCCGCCCCCTGCCATGAGGCCCATTTGGCACCAGGACAGGTGGGAAATTAACTATGCTAGGAGGCGTGGTGCACAATCAGGACAGTCACACCTCTAAGGTGAGATGTCTGTTTTGCCCCACAAAATACGGGTTGCACCATTTTGATTTTGGTGGAAATAGGAATTCTGGGACAGGGTTATGCCCACTCCACACAGGAGTGGTCATATAGGGGGTGTCGTTCGCCAAGGGTAGCTGGCCCATTGGCTACTACCCTTCACTCCCCTTTACACCCCTAAATTGAGTATTTAGGTGCCCCCTAACTTAGATTTGTCTGACTGAAGAAAGAAGAGGACAAAGAAGAGCTGAAGAAGCAACAACTGCGGCCTGCTGGTGGACTTTGGCTCCAAACCCTGCCTGCCTACCTGCTCCTGTCCTAACAATTGCAACAACCTGACTTGTCCTGCAGCTGTGCATCCTCCAAACCTTGAAGTCAGCATTTCCCTTGAAGTGGAGGAGCCACTTCCCTGCAGGCACCAACCGCAACATTCGGTTCACTGTTCTGCTGTTGACTTGGTCCACTGATGCAGCAGCCACCCAGGAACAGGTCATCATGCTCCTAGAGGTCAGATCCATCTTCCCACCAAGTGAGAAGATGCCAAGACCAAATGGAGCTGCCCTGCACCAATACCGCTCCTTTGCAGCAACCAAAGCTTGTTTGAGTCCACTCCGGACTCCAACGCCGCAAAGACCGAGCAGCCCACGAGGGTCTTAAGCATCGCAGAGGCCAGCACCAAGAGTGTCCCAGCTGTCTTTTTGTCTCCCTTTGCAGGTCCAACTGAGATCTGTGGGTGCCTTGGATGCACGGGCACCAGCTGACCAAAACCCTCTGCACTCGAGCAGTCCAGGTCTGCAACAACCGACGGTGCTCCCCTTCTCCCTGGACATGTGCCCAAGTCACCCTCTGCAGCCTGTTTCTAAGTGTAGCGCGCAAGACTACCAACCCGTCCAGCACCTCTGCACCCAGACACTCCAGGTCAGGTAAACTCAAACTGCTTGTGGTACTTTGGACTTGGCCCCCTAGCACCTTAAGTCCTAAAGAGGGCCCCTGAGAGTTGTTTGCAAACACCTGTATGCAGTATATGCCTTTTTCTCCATAGAAAGCATTACTGCGTAAAAACGCGTTTGAGTGAACATTTTACTTAATTGTAAAACTTGCTATTATGAAAAGTACTTATCCAATTACAAAGTTCTTGGTGTTAAAAGAAATATAAAAATACTTATTTTTCTAATTGATCTCAAGTTTCTTCTTGAGTGAGTGTCTCATGTATTGACTATGTGTTCAACAAATGCATTAACACTACCCTCTGATAAGCCTAAACTGCTCGCCACACTACCACAATAGAAAGCATTTGGGATTATTAATTAAAGCCCTGTAAACCAATGAGGATCATCTGGACTTTCTACATAGTATTCCTCGTTTTGGTATTGTACATGAAAAGCCAGCTTCCTACAGTGTCCCTATCACAAACGTTAAGGATCAGAGACTGCGCCAGAGCCCAGGGGTTGGACTCTAGGTGAAGGACCTGTGGGCTCGCACCACAACAAACCAAGGTGAGAGAGTTGACTCCGGGACCCACGAGCGGAGCCAATCCTCCAAAAACTTTGCAGAGTCAGGAGCCTCTGAGCTCTACGGGAAGCCCACTATGTGCAGCTCATGGCAGCGAGATCAGTTCTCGGCATCTTCCGCTCGCTCCTATATGGCCGCCGACGGGGTCAGGAGTCCACCCACTTGCCGCATCAAGATGGATACATCGTCTTCCACAGAGTATGCTCGTCATTTGGCCTCAACGACCTTGGCAGCAATGTTGCGGAGATCTTGGCAGAGAACTGCTAGATCCATCTGGACCTCCCCAACCCTGTTCCCCAGGACCAATTTCGAGTCTTGTTTGGTCTTAAGCATAGTGGTTAAGTCTGGCTGGGCATGTGCCACAGAGTCCACCGCTCCAGATGATCCCCCAGAACCACCAGGCCCCATCTGCGATGTGGTGAAGTGATTTTGGTCTTGGCCGGGGCAGATGGTGCGGCTTTGTCCTTACCCATGATGAATAGTGAGAAGCTAAGTCCGCAGGGCAGTGTAAAAGAAAGAACCCCCACACAGCCTGCTTACCAGTAGGTAACATGAGCAGCCGGGATGCGGCAGATGTCAGAGCACATGAAATATAGTTGCTGAAGAAGTAAGGAGGAAGTGCAGGAACGTCCCCCCTGGCCCGCTTGCCCTGCTGCAGCACGAGCAGTCAGTTCGCCTCCATTAGGGAAGTAAGCTCAGAATGGGCCAGAGACCAGGATGCACAAGCCAGGTACGGAAAAGCAGCCAATTAGGGTACAGGCCCAGCGGTGATGAATAGTCTCTAGACCAGGAGTGCCACCAAGGGCCCCACACAAAATCAGGTCAGGAGGGGACCCCCTGCACACCAGGGAGAGACCATCAGGCCCTTTTCCAGCCAGTCAGGCGATATGGCCTGAGCAAGAATGAAATGGGCCTCCGGGCATGTGGCAGTGCCTCAGAGTGTTTCAGGGGGGCTGTGGAGGCCGCAGCTGCAAGCGGTGCACCACGATCGCCCCAGATTCAGGCAGACATAGACACAGTGCTCCACAAGACAGGAGAGAGGGAGGTGGGGAAGCCCCCCGCCGAGCCACAGTCCCGCCCCTCTAGCTAGTAGGCCGCAACTTCAAAACACTGGGGCCCCTCTAGCCCAGCGACATCCAAGCGGCCTTGCAGGGAGAAGAAACAGAGGTGCGCCTTCACCCTCCCGGAACAGTGAGCGATGCTCCCCCAGGGCCCAGCTCCAGACCCCTAAGGCGTGTGCGGGCGAACTGCAGCTCCAAGGTGCTAGGGCCTCCTGCGGCCTTGCGTTGTCTGAATGAGCACAGGGGAAAAAGGCACGGAGTCGCTGTATGCAGTCTCCCAAAGTGGCAGTCGATGCACCCCCAGGGCCAGCCCCATTATTATAAGACCTCAGCGCAGGTCACGGCTATGCACTCTCCCGCGGGCCGGGGCAACCGCTCACCCACCAGGGGCAGCAAAATGGCACAATAGAGCAACCACTCACCCGCTGGGGCCCAGGTGTAGTAAAAAGGCCCCCCGTCTCCTTCCTCACAGGCGTGTCCAGGCAACAGGATGGCCCGCCTCTCTGGTGCCGCCAAAGCTTCTGTCAAAGCAATTCTAGCCCCCAGGGCAGCTACAGAGTCGTCCAGGATATAGAGGAGGACAGGAGGTACCCTGGAGCACCTCCTCTGAAAGGATTGCAAAGGAAAATAGAAGAGAGTCGGGAGCAGCCTCAAGCTGCGACCGCTGTCTTGGCCGCCTCGGCCGCGCCTTCCTCTTCGAGGGGCACGTTGAACAATTCCATGATTTTTTATCTTAAGAACATTCTGAAATGTGTTTTTCACAGTCAATTCACACATTGTCATCAAGATTTTCATATGGAAATTAGAGATCATTTCCACTACCAGGCCCACCTGAATTACCTCTTGTAATTATAACTCATATAGAGTGACAAATAGTGCTATTAAAATAGGTGGTACCTACAAAAACGAAATTGTATAACTATATCTACAAGCCTCTTCATAAGCTAACACAGCAGGGTGTGTGCTACCACTCAGAGGGTTTCATAAATGCCTCACAGACATATCTTTGAGTGAGATGTAACTAATGTTAAGCAATATGTTTTCACATTTTTATTACTGGAAAGCAAAACATATATAAAAATACTAGGTGAAAATACTGTAATGATCATTTTGTAGATAAGATGAGGAATCCATACTGAAATGGTGAAATAAAAGTGTGGGTCAAATAAACGTGTAATTTTCCTTGCCTACTCTGTTGGAACTAACTACATTTAATTTGTTTGTCCATCTTAGGTGAAACTTCTCATCAACAACTATTACATCACTTTCCCTTGGTGTCCTTTCAAAATTGCCCTACACAAGAAGTCTTGGTGACTCAGACACAGGATAGTTACTTTTTCATGAGATTTCTGCAGTTCAAGATATGTGTGTTGAGGCAATGAAGACAGATTCTGTAAATGGAAAATCACCTGCCAGGAAACATACAACACAGGGACCCACAACTTCAGTAGAAAGTAATACCCTAACTCAAACATTGTCAGACAATGTCCTTAGTCTTCATTAAATGCAGTGCTTTAATGAAGAGGTTATCTGAAACACTGAAACAAACTCACACTCCTCAGTACCATAAGTGTGACGCATATAGACATGTTGGTATAGGAGTGTAGATCAGAATTGTAGCATCTTCAACAGTAGAGAAGGGATTGAAAAGCAGAATAATGATAGAGCCATGGCAATGGAAAATGGCTGTGCCAACCTTTGAACTGACGCAATGAGTTAATAGCATGACCAGTCAGTTGGCACAAGAGTAGATGTTCTTACTGCTGTCAATTAATCACATCTTAAAGACTTGAGTGGCAGAGATTGCCCAGCAGTAAGCCTTCACAAGAGACATTAGCGCTAACACCAATTCATGCAGTCCATCAACCTCATCGCATTCACAATCATCGCAGCATGTGTCCTATGTCAGGGCATGTACAAGGTCAGCATGGGCTGCTGAAAGTCCTGGTGAAAGGCAGACACCAGCCAAAAAAAAGGCTCCGTTGGCATCTCCTGAGCAAATAAAAAAAAAAAACAGGTTAGAGTAGTGTTTGTTATATTGGTTTTTTATTGATGGGATGAAATTTGTACTTGTAAAGCGCACTTATACCCCCAAAGGGGTGTCCTGGCGCTGTACGCATACCGCTGTGGAACCCTTCCTGGCTTTTCCCTGTGAAATGTCCACTCCTGGGCACCCCCAAGGTGAAGCCAGGCATCCCAGCGCTGTTGGGGCCGTTGTGGAGATTAAGCAAGCTATTGCCCAGAGTTGCAGAGTGGGACCCATGATTAGAATAGGCACCGAGGCGAGAATTATCAGGTCCGAGGAAATTGAGCCCAAGACCCGCCGAGGCGGGAATTGAACCCTGGTCCCGGGCCAGATCTCTGCATCAGGGTCTGCCGCTCTAACCATTGAGCCACACTTCTCCAAAGTATAAGTTCTAAAGGAGTAGTCTAGGATTCATACAGTTATTGTTATGTTATTTGTGGGTTGGTCGGCTTACAAAACGTTAGACAGGAAGAAAGATGGGGTTTGGTCTTTGAGAAGTGTCTGAGGGATGGGTGGGGTTAATAGTGCAAGTTTATACTATGAAGTTAGACAGTGATAGTATATGTTTAGCATTAAATCCCAAAAAATGAGTGCCGTGGGTCTTATGTGAAGGCATGGGTGTACAAAGTGTTATTGTTGAAGGTACAAGATAGAGCATGCAAATCTGCTGAATGAAGACTCTCAGACATGAGCTGCTTAAGAAACACTTTTCTGTAACAATGTCATCACAAGACAATTGTGGCATTCTGGGCATTTTTTGGGTCTGGCTTGACAGCGCAGCTGTCACCAGACAATTATCTAAGCATCACTAAAGAGAGGCTTTGGCTCCTCCCACATATTGTGAGCCATGAGTACAAGTTTTTATTGGGCAGAAGTTGTCTGCTTCCATAAAAAAGTGCTTGCCCACCACACAGTTGTGATTATTTTTTATTTATACAGCTGCCTACGTTTGAAGTTTCTAGGGCACACACATAATATTGTAGTGCTGTAAAATGTCTTAGAAACTAGATCATTTATGGTGTTTTTCTTTCTCTGGCAGCAGCACAGAGGAGAGCAGCCATGAGGAAAGTAGTACAGTCCCAGTACCCTTCCCTTCCGTTATTAACTTTAGACTTCAATGGGCATATTTGTGTTTGAGAGCATATGGGATATCCATGGTTACACTAACCTAAATGGATATTTAGGCCTGGCTTGACGGTTCAACTATCACCTGAACTTATGTGATCAACAAAAAGAATTTCAGAGTACTACTGAGAGAGGGGCTTAGGTGCCATCTTCATATTGGTTCTTCAGAGTACAGGATTTTATTGGGTCGAATTTGTGTGCTTTCACTAAAAAGACTGCTTGTATTGCCCGTTTTGGCTTCTGGAAAAGGTTATACTCAGTACAGGTCTGAGTTGGTTATGGTAGCAAGCCAATGTTCATGGCTATAGGCATGATCTGTTTATAAAATGTTATGATAAAGGCATAAGTAGGCTTTCCTGTTTTCAGTTTCTATTTTTGGTATATTCTGGTGTTTTTTTTTCCGTTGTTTTCCAGTGACACATTTTCACGCCATTAAAAACAACAGAAACAGTGTTTTTCCAGTGTTTATGGAACATTTTGCTTTTATTATTGCTTGCTTTCTGCACTGATAGTGCATGGTATATATAGACAGTGCACGCACAGTGTATATGAGGTACAAATACATTTTTTGAAATCAATCTTATTGTAGTACACCATACAATGCTTCTTCAGTGAGTCTTTGGTCATGCGCGCTCGCTCTTTCTTTCCCATGTAAACTTTTATCTGAGAAAAGGCCCTCTCAATATTGGCATTTCAGACAGGCAATTCATCTACTTTCAGTATTGACTCGCTAGAAAAGGGGGCTGATGTATCAAAGGGGTTTCAAACATTCTCTGTGGGTAAATGTGATGGTGCATATTGGGGAAGATTCTTATGAAACCATTTTACCCATCAGTGAAAGAATCAAACATAGCCAAAATATCAACTATGATTTTGATATTTCCTGATTCTCTACAGTTTATAAAATAATTAAATTAGACCTAAAACATGCTTCTAAACCTTGCATCTTTAGACCAAAAACCACAAAACTGAAAAAAGCATAAGTTGACATCTCTAAACAACAAATCTCATGCAGAATAATGTTAGCCCAGTCTTTCTTGCTGCTACCTTGTATAACAAAGTTACATTGTATTGACCCCTTCAGGAAGAAATTAAAATGACTCACTCTCCATTTCCTTTCTTTGAATGGTATTTAGTTTGTGGTTGTGAAGGTGTTTATCAGTGTTTATATGTTTACTCTGGTGAGGGTGATTTCCCTTTTGGTGGGGTTTTATCAGTTATTGTAGGTTTAATCCTAAAACAGGATATCCTAAGCATATGTTAAAGTCAATAGGCATTTCAGTGTTGATTATCCGATAGAGACTTCTAGCTGCAGATTCCTTACCTTTGAATTTCCCAGGCGTCAGGCTGGATCTGGAAACTTTTGCTGAGCAATACCTCTTGCGCACTACGTTGGGTGGGTCCATTCGGCTCCGTGTGACGTCATTCGGCTCCGTGTGACGTAATTCGGCTCCGTGTGATGTCATTCGGCTCCGCATGACGTCTTCGGCATCGTCAGCGTCAGTTATGACGTCACGGTGCCTATATAGGCGCCGCCCAGGCGTGCCGACGTCAGTTCTTTTCTTTCCACATCAGTTAAGCACCGATCCGGGAATAGCTACCCCTCTGCCGCTTTTTGGCGGGTTTTTTCTCGACTTTTGTCGAAATTTTGGATTTTTTCCGACTTTGTGTGCGAGGGATGTCTTTAAGGAAGAAAGGTTCAAGCAGTGGGGGACTTGTTCCTGCATGATGTCGGTTACCAATCCCCATCGCGTATGTCTTTGGTGTCTCGAGCACAACCACAATACGAAGTCTTGTTTGGGTCGGGCAGTGGCCCGAAGACCTTGAGGGAGCGGGTGATGAAGTTGCTCGCGGCCCGGTAGTCGACACCATCCAGCGAGACTCCGAGGAGGTCACGGTCCCTATCGAAGAAGAGGAGGTCGCGGGACTGCTCCTGGAGCCCTAAGTCCTCTTCCTCCTATTCGAGGTCCTCGGGACACTCGGGGAAGAGGCATAAGAAGAAGACTGACTTTGTTGAGAGAGGTAAGGAGCATCGACGCTCTAGGCATGGTTCTGCGGAGCTGGAGCAAGAGTTGACTTCGCGTCTCCCCCCCTTTCCGGGAGCTGGAGCAACTCCTGCTCAAATAAGAGTATTACGATGCCATGTGCCACGTATTTGAGCGGAACGACTCTGCTGGTGAGATTTCGGGCCCCGCGGGGTCAGAAGGGGCCCCATTGGGTTCGACGCCGTCAGCTCCAGCCACGACGCTGGTGGGGCCTCGGGGATCTGATCCCGGATCCGGTCCGACGCCAGTCATGCCATCGCGACCTTCCCTGGTGTCGGATCCGAAGTTGGTGCCCGCGATGTCACCGATGCCTGTCGGTGGCACAAGCCCTATCCTCATCCCCGATGACACGTAGCCGGAACGGCGTCAATCAACGCCATTCTGACGTTGACAGAACCCAGAGGTTCTATGTTGTCACCTGAGCACTCTGAAGATGTGCTAGGCTCAGGAGAGGATTGGGAGGGGTCTGGGGACCCTCTTGAAACCCAGGAAGTCTTTGAGAAGAATTTGGACTGCTATGAGGAACTTGGGGAGGCCAGTGGACTGGATCCTTCCCCAGATACTGGCATGCTCTCTCCGCCAACAGTGGCTACGAAGGAGGGGGCATCCTATGCATGGTGGTTAATAGGGCAGCCGAGGCCCTTGGACTCAGTGCAGGTCAGGACTAACCTCCTTATTGAGGTGCTTCAACCTGGGGCTTCCACTTCCGAACCCCTGTTGCCCTTTAATGAGGCACTAACAGACGTCCTTCTAGGGACATGGTCGAAACTTAGCACAGGAGCTCCTGTGAATAGGATGATTGAACGCCGCCATCGCCCAGCTCCAGGCGACCCAAAGTTCCTCAGCCAACACCCCACCCCAGAGAGTTTGGTGGTGCAGGCCTCTACGTCCCAAGGCGCATTCCCTTCCGCTCCTCCGGATAGGAAATCCAAGAGGCTGGATTAATTCAGGAAGAAGTTGTTTTCTTCCTCCAGCCTGGCATTGCAGTCGGTGAATACTGCATGCTTATTGGGCCGTTTCTCCCATTCCCTTTGGGAGACGGTTGCACAAGTGCATGCCAAAAGTCCCGGAGGAGGACCGGCCTGTGCTCTCCCAAGCTGTTATGGATGGGAGAGATGCAGCAAAATTCACCATACGGTGTTGCTTAGATACAACCGATTCGCTAGGCAGATCGATTTCAGCAACGGTGGCCTTGAGGCGCCAAACCTGGCTTCGCACAACTGGCTACTCGGGCGATGTCCAAGCCAATTTGATGAACATGCCCTTTGATGGAACCTGCCTTTTTGGGGAAAAGGCAGACTCGCCCTGGTCAGGTTCAAGGACTCCAGAGCTACGGCCAGATCCTTGGGCCTCTCCTCCACCCCCGTGGCTAGTCTTTCTTTTGCCCCTTTCGTGGCAACGGAAGGGGTTTCCAGCTACGTCAGCCCTATCCCAGGCACCGTCCCGCGCAGAATGCCCAAGCCATGCGAGGACGTGGACGCAGTGCATTCTGATCTCGGAATGGAGGCCAGAAGTCGTCGACCACACTGCCCTTAGCAGCCACATCCTCCAAGCAATCCTAGGCTAATTCTGCAGGACCACACTACTCCAGTTGGTGGGAGAATTCGTCATCATCTCCCCCACTGGAAATCCATAACATCAGACAAGTGGGTCTTTCAGATAGTCCAGGAGGGCTATTCTCTACCTTTTTTTCCTTTTCCTCCTCCTATTCTGCCAAATCAAGAGCAGCTGACGGAGGATCATTTAAAGTTGCTCCGAGAGGAAGTTACGGCTCTCTTGGCCAAGGGAGCTATAGAGAGGGTCCCAGTTTCAGAAGTAGGCAGTGGCTGTTGTTCCCGCTACTTTCTGATTCCGAAGAAGAACAAAGGGCTACAGCCCATTTTGGATCTTTGGACCGTCAATCTCTTCCTCAATAAGGAGAAATTCAAAATGCTCACTCTGCCTCAAGTCTTGTCTGCCCTAGAAGACTGGATGGTAGTGTTGGACCTGCAGGATGCGTATTTTCACATTCCCATCCTGCCAGGCCACAGGCGTTACCTGCGGTTCAATGTAGGCCACGAGCACTTTCAGTTTACCGTACTCCCTTTCGGCCTTACCAGTGCTCCTCTGGTGTTCACAAAGGTGATGGCAGTGGTCGCAGCTCATCTGCGCAGGTTAGGGGTGTTAGTCTTCCCCTACCTGGACGACTGGCTGCTGAAGGCGTCCTTGCCCCAGTTAGTCGTCTCCCACCTTCAGACTATGACGAACCTCCTGCATTTGCTGGGTTTCTCTATAAACGTGCCAAAGTCACACCTGACTCCTTCTCAGACGCTCCCTTTTATAGGAGCAGTTCTGGACACAGTGCAGTTTCGGACCTATCCTCCCGATCAGCGAGTGCAGGATATTCAGACTATGATTCCGATATTTCAGCCTCTATCCTGGATTTCGGTGATACTGACTCTGAGGCTGTTGGGCCTCATGGCCTCCTGCATCTTGTTGGTAAGACACGCCAGGTGGCGTATGCGGGCTCTGCAGTGCAGTCAGAGGTGGCGCAAGGTCTCTTTCAGCAGTGGGGAGAACCTTGGTTGGATTTGTTCACTTCTGCAGAGAACGCGCAGTTTCTGCAGTACTGCGCGCTGGAGTTTCGAAGGCAACTATCGCTCGGCAACGCTTTTCATCGCGAGTGGAGCTCAGGCCTGTTGAATGCCTTTCCGCCATACCACTCCTGCCCAGGGTTCTGAAGAAGATCAGGAGCGACCGGGCCCAAGTCATTCTTGTGGCGCAGGACTGGGCGAGGAGAGTCTGGTATCCAGAGCTTCTGAGAATGAGTATTGATCCTCCGATCAGGCTGCCCCTTCGGGGGATGTTCTGTCGCAGCAGCAGTGGAGGGTTCTTCACCCAAACCTGTCAACTCTGCGCCTCAATGCGTGGAGATTGAGTGGCGACTGTTGATAGCTTTTGACCTTTCTCCCAAGTCTGTAACGTTATTCTGGCGGCCAGGCGGCCCTCCACTAAGACGGTATACACCTGCCATTGGCAGAAATTTGTATTATACTGTACAGAATGGTCTATTGACCCTCTTTCTGCTTTTCCTTCTACTGTACTTTTATTCATTCTAACCCTTGCCCAGCAGGGCTCTGCCTTGGGAACTCTCAAGGGTTATCTCTCTGCTCTGTCTGTTTTTTGCGGCTGCCAGACCAGCCCTCTCTCTTCAGATCTCCTTTGTATATAGATTTTTAAAAGGACTGGCTCACTTATTTCCACCCACGCCCTTTGTTATGCCGCAGTGGGACCTTAATTTGGTCCTTACCTATCTGATGTGTGCTCCCTTTGAGCCTTTGCACAATTGTCCCCTCCGACTGTTGACCATCAAAATAGCCTTCTTAGTGGCGATTACATCTGCCCGGAGGGTGAGTGAGTTGCAGGTGTTATCTTGCTTGCCTCCTTATCTTATGTCCTTTCCGGACAAGGTGGTGCTTCACACCAGGACATCCTTTTTACCAAAAGTTGTGACCCCATTCCATCTGGGTCAGTCCATCACTTTTCCCACCTTCTTTGGTTCCCCGCATCCCTCTAAGGAAGAGGAGTGTCTCCACCGCTGGACCCAAAAAGAGCGTTGTCGTTCTACCTTGACCACACAAAAGAGTTCCGGGTGGATGACGAACTCTTTGTGGGGTACGTGAGAGCAAAGAAGGGCAGTGCAGAAAAGGACCATCTCTCGCTGGGTCGTTCTCTGCACCAAGATTTGTTATGCTTTGGCAAAGAAGCAGCCCCCTGAGGGTCCATTCCACCAGGGAAAAGGCTGCAACTCCTGCCTTGGCGTGTCCCAGTCCAAGACATCTGTCAGGCAGCAACGTGGGCTTCCTTGCACACGTTCGCAAAACATTACTGCCTTGATGGCCAGGTGCACAGGCATTTTGCCAGTTCAGTCCTGCAACACTTTTCTAGTTTAGAATATGAGTCCGCAACCCACCGCCGGGATGGTATCGCTCGGGTATCTGATTCAAAGATAAGGAATCTGCAGTTAGAAGTCTCTATCAGATAAACAAGTTACTTACCTTCGGTAACGCAATTTCTGGTAGGGACTCTATCTAGCTGCAGATGCCTTACAGCCCCACCCATGACTCCCCGCTTTGCGGACTAATATCGTAGGGTTAGGGTTACTCCCCTTTCAGGGCCCTAGTTTTGCACACGACTACGTCAGTTACTTCGTGGCTCTGCGCTTCTGTCGTGGAAAAAACTAAAAGTACTGACGTCCGCGCGCCTGGGTGGCGCCTATATAGGCACTGCGACGTCATAACCGACGCTGACGACGCCACGCGGAGCCGAATGGAGCCACCCAACGTCGTGCGCAAGGGGAATTGCTCAGCAAAAGTTTCCGGATCCAGCCTGACGCCTGGGAAATTCAAAGGTAAGGAATCTGCAGCTAAATAGAGTCTCTACCAGATAATGCGTTACCGAAGGAAAGTAATTTGTTCATTATTACCTATTGGTAGACTTTAATTCAGTGTATTTTGCTACATGGAATCTCACAGATTACTATAGTAGGCAATGGTTTTGGTGTTGGTTACTCCGTGTGACAAACCATGGATATAGGTTATCTATGTGAGTATCCTTGTTTGGATGTTCTAGAAGAGACAGTATTTTGCTTAGCCAACTGTAGTTTTGTATTCCTTTCTAATTTTATGGCAGCGTGTCCGATGGGTGCCTTGAGGAAAAGCTTACACTCAAAACTATAGGTCCGAGTTGGTTATAGTGACAAGCTATAGGCCTGGTTGGTTCACTGGTAAACGTTACGTCTGATGCTATAGGTCTGGTGTGCTTATTATGAACTGCTATGACAAAGACAGTTGGTCTAGCTTATAGTGAAATGCATTTGTTAAAACTAGTTTAACATTTGGTAGCAATATCACAGATTACTGTTGTAGGCAAGAGTTTTGCATTGGCCTCTCTTTCTGACAAACCTTGGAGATTTTCACTGTGATGATTCTCGTTAGGCCAAGTTAAATGAGGTTGTATAGTTTTTGTAAGCTGTATTTTTCTACAAATTTGTAATTGTATAACTATATGCAAATGGTTGCTAGTGGAAACTTTTAAGCACTCACATAAAGAATTTTCAGTTCTGATTAAGGACACAGAGCCAGTGGCCAATTAAACAATAGAAGCATAAAACTACATTTCCCATAAACCCATCAACCCATACCACTCCTTATATCAAAGCCAACCCTGAGTGACTCCTCCTCTTTCTTTGCAATAATCACAAAGTTCCTTTATCATTACATGTTCATCAACTTGAACAATACACCTGCCTCCGCCAGCTACTCCATAGGAACCAAAATTAGATCCAACAACGCAGAACGAGATTTTGAATCTACAGCCCCCCTGGCAGGGTGGGCCCCAAACACACTCACATCCTCTCTAGCCTCAGCCAACAGCCATCTGACCCAACATTCCAAGGTGGCGGAAGATACAGGACCAAATGGCTTTTGTAGCGCAGTCAACAATTGTCCAGCAGGGTCATGTCTAACATGTTGAGTAAGCTTTGAAGCACTGTTGAGGGGTACCTGGGAACCTTGGGTATGTGATGCACCCGGAAAAGGTTTTTGTACCTCTGGTAATTTGGCAAGAAACTCCCTCTGGAGTAAAAAGTCTACCTGCAACTTTGAGAGCCATCACATCTAATACTCTGTGGCAAGAATGAGGTATAGTAGCAGAGTCAAGTTCGCTGACAACTGTTAACCGGACAAGATAGCAAAATTATCTGGCCAGTTCTGGGTAAATGTAAGCAGCACATCCACATCCAACAGATGAGAGTAGCAAGGAAGAGGGGGGTTTTGATACGTGAATACCCTACAGGACCTTACAGACCAATGGGTACACCGATAGGCTTTCCCTCAAGAGGAAGATGACTAGCGGAGATGTCAGCGCAAAAATTGTTTACCGATATAAACCAGGTCATCTGCCGCTAAGGCCAAAAGAAAATTCACTTTATGTGGTAAGTCTTCCCCCACAGGATCAAGACATTGTGAATCACACCAATGGACTCATCAAAGCCACGCAGAAGTGTATCGTTTGAGGGTGTTTATAGGTCAGGATTCGGAGACAAAGAATTCAGCTTGCTGCGAAAGACCAGGCAATTGCCAGCGACCCCTGAAAGCACAATGTATGAGGTGGAGTGAACCCTGCAGAACTAGAGGATGAAGGTTCCCCTGCCGGGTCTGCCAGAAGTTCCGGGAAGGACGGAAGTTGAACTGGAAAATCGCATGAGAGATCCTTTAGAGTTGGAAACCAGAACTGAGCTCTCCAGAGAGGGGTCAACAGGATCAGGTTCGCTCTCTGAAATCTTACCTGAGAAGCCACTTGAGAAATTCTCAAAAAGAAGGGAAAGGTGCATATTTGGCCTTGTCTCCAATCCTACAAGAAAGCATATGTGGCCAAGGGCAGAGTGTCCAGCCTCAAAATGAAAAACCATGGATCATCCTGACAAGACCCCCACAGACAGTGAAGCCCCTGAAAGAGAGGAGGATGAAGCCTCCAATCACTGTCATCCCTCATGAACCTATAGTTCCAATCGTTGATCGCAGTGAAGTGAACAGGAACATTTTTTGGGATTACCAAAATCTTCTGCTGCACATAAAAGTGCCAAAAGTCCTTGGCGATTTCTGCCAGCAGGTGGCACCTGGTGCCCCCCAGTTTGTTGACATAATGAATGGCTGACACATTGTCCATCTGCAGGAGGATGCAAGTTGAGGATTTCTAAGGGGCTAGAGCTCTGATGGCAAAAGACCGGGCCAACAGTTCTAGCCAGTTAATGTGGAGGCGAAGTTCCTCCTCTGACGAACACCCCCTGTGGAGACTGAGAGCCACCCGTAACGGGCTCCCCAACCCCATCTTCTTGCATCCAATTCAATGATGATATCCAGTTTGGATCCGAAGATCGCACTGCCGTTCCACGCCTCCATGTGATTCAACCACCATTCCATCTCGTCCCTGGTCTCTTGGGTCAGGGGAGCTAGGTCCAAGTAGGACAGTCAATTCCAGAGATAATTTTTAGGCGTTGAAGGATGCTGTAGTGAGGAGGATCCAGAAAAATAGCCTGTATTGAGGAGGCTAGGGACCCACAATTCATGTGTTCTGAGTCAACGAGACTTCCGACTTGGAGAGGAGGGCCCTTAACTCTCATTTGACATTTCAGATCTTCTGTGGCAGCAACAATAATTGCATTGTCGTTGAATCAGTTTGGAAACCCAGAAACTCCACATAATGCACCAGAGTCAACATAGACTTCTTTACATTCAGGAGGAAGCCCAACTGTTGAAGGAGAGATATGGTCCAGGCTAAGTGAGAGAGGAGGAGTTCCCTTTCTTGAGCCAGGAGAAGAAGATCATCCAGATAAATAATGAAGGAACCTCATGTGCTCTCAGGAATTCCACGATGGGTTTCATCAGCTTAGTGAAGCACCATGGAGCGGAAGAAAGCCCAAAGGGAAGAACAGAATATTAGAGCCATCGGCTCTGCCATTTAAATTGGAGGAAGTGCAGTGAGGGGGGTAAATTGGCACCGTCAGGTAAGCATCTTTCAAGTCTAAAGGGACCATCCAGTCGCCTTCTCTGAGCAAGTCCCTGAGGAGATAGATTCCCTCCATCCTGAGTGTCAGTCACATACCCAGCTATTCCCCGAGATTCAGAACCAACCTGTGACCTCCCCCTGTTTGGGGATCAGAATTATGGTACTGAAAAATCCTTTCAGATGATGGTGAGTAGGGGGTCCTAATTTCCTTGTCTATCACTGCTTGAACTAGAAGGAAAAAAGATAGAGGGCGGGGATAAACACATTGTGAGGGGTTCCCATAGAACTCTATCTGGTATCCCTACAATGTCTGAAGGACCCAGATGTCTTGCATAAGCTGAGCCCAGTTATAAAGGAATAAGCGTACTCGATCCTTCAAGACACTTCTCGAGGAGAAATTAGTCTCACCTGTGAGGGACAGCTGGGATCTGCTGTAGGCACCAGCGCAGCAGCCACTCCTGGCACGTCTGACTCTACAAAAGCGAGAGCACGTGTGGTAGAAGGAGGAGCCTCTGTTTGTGTCCTGCCAGGAAGTTTGGCGGCGACCATCAAAGCCTTGCTGGAGACCTTCGAGGAAGGCACGGCCTGGCAATCGGCCTCAATAACGCCTGTGGAACTGTTTGTTTTATGTGGAATCAATCTTCCTCCCTGGGATAGGGCTTTGGGTGTTCAAGGTGTGAGGGTAGGTCACACCTAGGCTGCCTAGTGAATATTCCCTGCTTATTTGTACAAGCATGAATGTGTGAGTGAATGCAGAGTTCACAACCTCTTGCAACTATTTCTGGTTGTCACCAACTGTGGATTCAGCTGGTTTCCGTTTGGATCTAGCCACCCCTGTCTGCCCCCGGGGGCAGATCACAAGGAGGACTGAACACTTTGCTTCTTCCTACTTTCCTGTCTCCTTCTTTGCGGCTGAAAGGACACTGGTTGCCTAGTACCTATTAGCCTCTTTTCACTTCTCACTAGTGGGCACTTTTACTAATAACATGCCGCTGGCTGTGATGTCTGTTTCTCCCCACCATATTGTCTGGGGTAGGAGCAGGAAAACTAGTTTCACTGACACCCTATTGTCTCCTTGTGTCTAGAGTTAATAAACAGTTTGTAAATCAACAGGGACAGTTATTGTGCCTTGAACTACAATGGGTTGCCTCATGAGTACAGAGGGCATGGACAGCAGCAAACTTGCCCCGCCAAAGAATTGCCCTGTCTGCCAACAATATAAAGAAAGGCGGCAAGAGGAAATAGATACTCTAATCTGTTCTTCTCTCCTGATTTTAAGTGCACAGAATTCGAGAGACAAGTAGGGGGATAAATTGGTGGAATTAAAGACATATCCACCCTGTGTAATGGTGCCAGAATTGAACGTAGGAAATGTATTTTCTCAATTAATGCCTAAGGAGCTTGCCACGTGTGAGTTTCAGATTTTAATGCATGAGGGTACACTGTACAACATGTTTAAGACTTCTTATTGTGACTCGACAAACACACCATCATCATCATCATCATCACTTTATTTTCGATCACAGACATCTTGTAAACTGCAATTCAGAACATACATACAAATACGACAAACACACATCAAGCTCTATACAATATTACTCGCCAGTGTTCACAAGAAAGTGTAAGAGTTCCCCCCTGGGTGACGCATAGCCTTCCATGGCCTCAGAGATTCAATGATCCTTATTTCCTACCCACAATAACAATTTCTGCACTTAATAGCATTCTTCTAGAGATGGCTGGTAAAATGCGAGAATGGCGTGCTGTTGGACTTGGCCCTTTTTGCAGGGTCATCCCTGAACTTTTTGCCTTCCTCCTGTATTTTCTCTGACCTGTTTTTGTTGGTTTTATGACTCTGGGCACTTTACCACTGCTGATCAGTGCTAAAGTGCATATGCTCTCCCTATTGTAAATTGATGTATGGATTAGTGACCCCATGATTGGATTATTTGATTTTCTTGTCATACCCTAGTATAGTGCACCCTGTGTGCCCAGGGTCTGTAAATCAAATACTGCTAGTGGGCTTGCAGCACTGATTGTGCCACCCACAGAAGCAGCTTGTAAAGTGTGTCTCAGGCCTGCCATTGCAGAGCCTGTGTGCAGTCTGTGACTGCCATGTCGACTTGGCAAGTGCACCCACTTGCCAGTCCTTAAACCTTCCCTTTTCTGCATATCAGACACCCCTAAGGTAGGCCCTAGGGCAGGGTGCATTGTATGTGAAAGGTAGGACATGCCCTGATGTGTGTGGCATGTCCTGATAGTGAATTACAGCCATTTTCGTTTTTCACTATTACAAGGCTACCTGCTCCCATAGGCCAGAATGGGCAGTTTGATTATAACATCTTATAATCCTAACTGACCCAGGGAACATGGTAGAAATTCGAGTTTAGTATGCCTGAACTCAGAATGATAAAATACATCTTTTAGTGAAGTTGGTTTTAACATTCTGTGTTTGAAAATACCACTTTTAGAAAGTAGGTATTTTCTTGCCTAACTATCCAGCCTGCCTCTGCTAGCTTGTGTATTGTATGTCTGGTTTTGTGAGTGACAGGGGCTGGGGGACTCCAGGAGACAGGGTGAGTCAGCACTAGGCTGAATAGACCTATCTGCATGAGGAGTGGTGGGAGGAGTAGCACCTGGGCCTGAATAGGGCTGTGCCTGCCTTCCACAATGCTGGCTCCACCTCCTGTGGTGTGTCTGATGACCCTGGCCCACACTGACAAAGGAAAAAGTTGTGCACTGGCAGGATGCAGCCAGAAATGGTTTGGACTAGGTACAGGACCCTCTGCCTTCAGAGGACAAAGGATTTACTGGTATAAATAGTGGGCCCCAAACCCCCGAACTTTGATCACTTCTGGAACAACAAGACGAACCTTTGCCAAGGAGAAGAACCAAGGAAGCTGCAGGAGTTTGGACTGCCCCTCTGCCAGTGTGCTGCTTGCTGGGTTGGCCTGCAGTGGTCTTCATTGCCAAGGAAAGGAGAAGGAACTTTCAAAGAACTTTCATCATCTTGCAGAATATTTCTCCAAGGGCTTGAACTAGAGCTTGCCTCCTGCTGAAGTCTCAGGGCTACAAGACTTCACCACCAGCTCCCTCCTGAATTCCCTTGCTGGGGATTCTGTCTGCAGAAGCCTGCGTGTCGCTGGGAGCTGGAAGCGCGACTCAACGAGAAGAAGCGCGTCGTTGTCGCAGCTGTTGCCGTCGCATCGCCGGGGAAGCGTGTCGCCGCCGCAGAGGCCGCCGCCGCATCACCAGAGAAGCGTGTCTTCGTCGCAGCTGCCTGCCGTCGCATCACCGGAGAAGCGTGTCGCCGTCGCAGCTGCCTGCTGTCGCATCACCGGAGAGGCGTGTCGCAGGGCCTGTCGCGGCTCCACAGGTACAGAGTTCGCCGCACGGCCGTTGGGCGTGCACGCATCATCTTCACGTCGTCGCATCGCATCAAGGGCGCACTCTCATCGCACCGGATCATCGCATCGAGGCGCCTGCTCGCCGCATCGCCCTCCCTGTGGACCCTTTGTTTGTTTTGCGTTACACATCCAAGGTACTTTTGTGAGAAACGTGTCGCATTTATCATCATCTTGAACTAAGTTACTTCTACCATCTTTAAGTCTATATTGAGTACAGTATTGTGGATTTTTGTCGTTTGTGGTCTTGTGTTAAGTCTATATAAAGAATACTTATTTTTATAAAACCTGTGTGGTGTCCATCTGTAGTGTTTTCACTGTATTACTGTATGTGTTCACAAATGCTTAACACACTGCCTCTGAGATAAGCCTGTCTGCTCGTGCCAAGCTACCAAGGGGGTGAGCAGGGGTTATCCAGTAGTGTAATCCCCCTTTCCCTGACTAGAAGCAAGGGTCCCTATTTGGTCAAAGGTGTATACCATTGCCAACTAGAGACCCCCAGTTCTAACATTGGTGGTCAGCGGTGAGGATTCTGGACCTGCATCTGTGACTCATATACAGTAATTGGTGTACACTACTAGTGAGTGCAGACCAAACGCAACCACATACTTTTTTGGTAGAATTGTTTTTCTCCTTGGACTGTTATTTTTTTTCTGAGAACTGCCAATTCTTACTACTATGAGCCGACCAGCATCTGTTGCATCTATGGATCTAGATTTTGAGGAAGAGAGGTTGGAAACCTACAATGTGAAACAGCTAAAGCGCTTTTGCAAAAAATTTAAAATTGCTACCCCAGGCATTGCCAAAAAGGATGAATACCAAAAGGCGCTGAGGGCCTGGGTGAAAGCAAGAAATACCCCTGAACTGGTGGTGGAGCCAGTGGGGGATGCAGAGGGGCAGCTGAATATACCATTGATTCCAGCCAGGGAAGGGGTACCGCCCCCGCCTGGCAGTAGCGTCTCTTCCAAAGGCCTGTCCCCAGGAGAGCTGGAAGACAGGGAGAGAGATAGGCTGCACGAACTGGAGATGGCCAGGCTCCAGATGGAGGGTCAAAGGGACCTAGAGAATAGCAGGTTGTCCTTGGAGAGAGAGAGAGGATGAGATTGGAACATGAGTAGAGAATGAGGGAGCTTGATTTGGAGCTCGAGAGGCTTGAGGCCATGAGTGTTTCAGCCCAGCAACAAGAAATGTGTGTAGCTCAGAAAGTGAGCTTGGCTGAGTTGGAGGTGGAATCCGGCTCAGATGGTGGCAGCAAAATTATGTTACCTAGTGCTGAGGGAGTAGTGCACACACCCAGAGATGTGGCGCCCGACTTGAAGGGGGTTAACATACACCAGGAGGTTCTAGGATGTGAGGTAGCTCCAGTGGTGCGCAGTGTCCCTGAGGTGAATTGGGAAACTGACGCAGGGGTTCATGGTCCTAGTGTAGGAGGGACACTCTACTGACTCTAGATGAGAGGTACAGGGAGAGGGGTTCCCCCATGGTTGAGGTCCTGGTGTGTGAGTATGATGACCGCCCAGAAGAGTGTGGGTTGAGTGACAGAGACAGTCAGATACTGTCTTGCCAATCTCAGGAGAGTGGTATGGAGTACGTGTGCGAGGCACTGGATGGTGAGGTGAAGGATAGTTTGGTTAACCCTTGTAGGGGGCTGTGTGATCCAATTGTGGGAGAGCATATTGTGAGTCCCTGTTTTCCAGAGCTATGCCAACACCTGTTGGAGAGTGAGTTCTCTGACCCCAGGGAGGCAGACCTTTTGGTGGATTCCAGAGGGTCTGAAGAGGCATTGGGGAGTGACCCTAAGGGGAGTGGCTCAGGTATCTTCCAACCCAGAGTGGTGGAAGTGGTTCAGAGTAGCCCAGCTAGGTCCCGCTGTAGTGGGAGGGGTGTAGGGGCTCACGTCCTGTCTCAGCGGAGACGGAGTGAGTGTGGGGCTGCGTGTCCCCAGGTGCCCGACACCCAGTCTCAGGGCCTGGATGGTTCTATAAGGGTACACCAGGTGGGGAGCCTAGTCGGTCCTGATGGGCCGCCCGTTGAGGGGGATCCCCTAGTGTCTGGTGAACTGGGAGTGCCTGTAAGCAGGCCTCCATCAGTTCTGGTGTCTGGCAGTGCCACTCCTAAGTGGAGGGTGCAGAAGTCCAGATTGAGGGGTGAGAGGGGGAAAGAGTCCCCAGTGGAAGAACCAGTGGGTCAGGGGCAGCCAGAAGGGCTGAGTCACCAGTGAATGACCATGGTGACACCACTTCTGTCCTGGGGGATCGTCACGCACTGTCAGATGGACAGGGGTCGGGAGATCTGCGCCAGGCAGACTGTCACACGACACATGAGTTGTGTGTCACCCTCGGGGGGGCATATGTGCTCCCCATGAAGTCCTGGTGCGTTGGGCAAGTATTCAACCGCAGGGGGTGGTCCCTGGGTTGGGAAGCCAGGTTCAGGTGTTGTCTGACCTGGAGGGAGGGACAACTGTAAACAGTGTCCTGCCCGGTTGGTCTTCTAGGGGTACCACTCCAGGTGGGAGGGTACAGCACTCTGGAAGGGGGTGCAGAGGGAGGGAGTCCTCGCCTCTGACCCCGGTTCAACTGGAGGGTTTAGACCCTAGGTTGGAGGGCCAGGTTCGGGGTGTCCCCCCTGACCTGGAAGCCCAGTGGCAGGATAGAACCGCTGAACTGGTGGGCGAATTGTGGCAGGACACCTGCCACAGGCACCCTGACAATTCTGGAAGGGGGTACCACTCCAGGTGGGAGGGTGAAGAGCCCCGAGGAGGACCAGGTGTGGGAAAGCCCACCCCAGTCTCCTGTCCAGCCGCCAGGTACAGGCCTGGGGCTGGTGGGTCAGTGTCAGGATGTCATACCTGACCTGACAGGAGGGAGAGTGGACAAAGGGTGCCAGGCACCTGGGGCTACTGCCCCCCACTCTCTGACGCCACAGAGGTTTGAGGGCCCTGAGAGGCATAAGGCCTGGGTCTCATCACTGACCACTGTCAGTGGCCACTGTGGCATGCTGTCTGTCTGTTGGGACACACCTGTGAGCAAGCTAAGGTTAGGTGCTGCACAGATGGTGTCCACAAGTGATGAGAAGGGTTCCCCATGGGTTAGCTTGGTGGGCCCTGAGAGTATGGACAGAGGGACCCAAATAGGCTCAGATTGGCGTAGAACTGGAGTATGCCCCTGCTGTTGCGGGCCAGGGTCCATGTTCTATCGCCCAAAGCAGGGAAGCCCATCAAGGTAGTGATTGGTCTACCCTGCGTTTTGGCTGGAAGGGGGTTGTATTGGACTTGGCCCTTTTTGCAGGGTCATCCCTGAACTTTTTGCCTTCCTCCTGTATTTTCTCTGACCTGTTTTTGTTGGTTTTATAACTCTGGGCACTTTACCACTGCTGATCAGTGCTAAAGTGCATATGCTCTCCCTATTGTAAATTGATGTATGGATTAGTGACCCCAGGATTGGATTATTTGATTTACTTGTCAGACCCTAGTATAGTGTACCCTGTGTGCCCAGGGCCTGTAAATCAAATACTGCTAGTGGGCTTGCAGCACTGATTGTGCCAACCACAGAAGCAGCTTGTAAAGTGTGTCTCAGGCCTACCATTGCAGAGCTTGTGTGCAGTCTGTGACTGCCATGTCGACTTGGCAAGTGCACCCACTTGCCAGTCCCTAAACCTTCCCTTTTCTGCATTACAGACACCCCTAAGGTAGGCCCTAGGACAGGGTGCATTGTATGTGAAAGGTAGGACATGCCCTGATGTGTGTGGCATGTCCTGAAAGTGAATTACAGCCATATTCGTTTTTCACTATTGTAAGGCTACCTGCTCCCATAGGCCAGAATGGGCAGTTTGATTATAACATCTTATAATCCTAACTGACCCAGGCAACATGGTAGAAATTCGAGTTTAGTATGCCTGAACTCAGAATGATAAAATACATCTTTTAGTGAAGTTGGTTTTAACATTCTGTGTTTGAAAATACCACTTTTAGAAAGTAGGTATTTTCTTACCCAACTATCCAGCCTGCCTCTGCTAGCTTGTGTATTGTATGTCTGGTTTTGTGAGTGACAGGGGCTGGGGGACTCCAGGAGACAGGGTGAGTCAGCACTAGGCTGAATAGACCTATCTGCATGAGGAGTGGTGGGAGGAGTAGCACCTGGGCCTGAATAGGGCTGTGCCTGCCTTTCACAATGCTGGCTCCACCTCCTGTGGTGTGTCTGATGACCCTGGCCCACACTGACAAAGGAAGAAGTTGTGCACTGGCAGAATGCACCCAGAACTGGTTTGGACTAGGTACAGGACCCTCTGCCTTCAGAGGACAAAGGATTTACTGGTATAAATAATGGGGCCCAGACCCCAGAACTTTAGATCACTTCTGGAACAGCAAGACAAACCTTTGCCAAGGAGAAGAACCAAGGAAGCTGCAGGAGTTTGGACTGCCCCTCTGCCAGTGTGCTGTTTGCTTGGTTGGCCTGCAGTGGTCTTCATTGCCAAGGAAAGGAGAAGGAACTTTCAAAGAACTTTCATCATCTTGCAGAATATTTCTCTAAGGGCTTGAACTAGAGCTTGCCTCCTGCTGAAGTCTCAGGGCTACAAGACTTCACCACCAGCTCCCTCCTGAATTCCCTTGCTGGGGATTCTGTCTGCAGAAGCCTGCGTGTCGCTGGGAGCTGGAAGCGCGACTCAACGAGAAGAAGCGTGTCGCTGTCGCAGCTGTTGCCGTCGCATTGCCGGAGAAGCGTGTCGCCGCCGCAGAGGCCGCCGCCGCATCACCAGAGAAGCGTGTCTTCGTCGCAGCTGCCTGCTGTCGCATCACCGGGGAAGCGTGTCGCCACCGCAAGGGTCGCCGTCGCATCACCGGAGAAGCGTGTCGCCGTCGCAGCTGCCTGCCGTCGCATCACCAGAGAGGCGTGTCGCAGGGCCTGTCGCAGCTCCAAAGGTACAGAGTTCGCCGCAGAGCCGTCTGTCGTGCACGCATCATCTTCACGTTGTCGCATCGCATCAAGGGCGCACTCTCATCGCATCGCACCGGATCGTCGCATCGCATCGAGGCGCCTGCTCGCCGCCCCTGCGGACCCTTTGTTTGTTTTGCGTTACGCATCCAAGGTACTTTTGTGAGAAACGTGTCGCATTTATCATCATCTTCAACTAAGTTACTTCTACCATCTTTAAGTCTATATTGAGTACAGTATTGTGGATTTTTGTCGTTTGTGGTCTTGTGTTAAGTCTATATAAAGAATATTTATTTTTATAAAACCTGTGTGGTGTCCATCTGTAGTGTTTTCACTGTATTACTGTATGTGTTCACAAATGCTTAACACACTGCCTCTGAGATAAGCCTGTCTGCTCGTGCCAAGCTACCAAGGGGGTGAGCAGGGGTTATCCAGTAGTGTAATCCCCCTTTCCCTGACTAGAAGCAAGGGTCCCTATTTGGTCAAAGGTGTATACCATTGCCAACTCGAGACCCCCAGTTCTAACAGGTGCACACAAGTATAATTTGTGAAAAGTGTTGGAAGGGGATAGAAGTAATGAAAAGGACCAGAATGAGATTGAAAAACTTGTTCTAAACAAATACTTGGCAGCACAGAAGCGAATGAATGTGCAGAACGTTTAGATACTGATGTACAATTTGAAATTTTGGAATGGCCCCCAAACCTGGGTTCCTGATGCAAGATGATTGAATAACTGCGCCTTGGATGTGACCGGGCAGAGGAGGACTCATGTCTATTCAACTGCCTCTATGAGCAATACAGTAGATCGGGGTGGGGAAAAACAGAGAGTGAGGAACTGAATATACAACAGTTGCAGAGCATGTGTGATGAACTAGACAGAGCGGAAGGAAGAAAGATAATGGAGGAAAATTATGGGTTATTAGATGAAGTATTTAAGGATTTGAAATGAAAGAAATATTGAGAGACAAAACAGAGCGGAACCTACTGAGCAGCTTTCTGCCAAGCACGCTGCAAATGCTTTCATAGCAGGAATTCATAGCTTCCATAGAGGAATTCAACTTCCTCTTTTAGCCTGATCTTGCTCCTGTGCCTCTAGCTCACCACAAAAGTCTGAGCCTTGTGCCAAGAGCAAAGCCGTACAGTGTAATAACATCCTGTGACTGCAGACAGAACAGAAAGATGCAGGATAATGTAGCGGGTTTAGCTTGAATTCTTCATAGTGGAGAATGGAAAGAAATGAACAAAATAAATTAATATGCATAACAATATTTGGATCTTTTTAGAATTTATAGTTTTTATGATGTTCATAAATCCTGGACGCAGGAATGTATAAATATATATTGATATATAAAATAGTTTTTTGGTGCAAAAAGTGTTTAGTTCTCTCCTATGTTTTTCCTGGGTCCCAGAACATGGAAGCGAAGATGTGTTTTTTTGTACGTGTCTCTCAATGTTCTGTTTTATGTTGTTCTTATTGTCAGCTGTTACCCTCTTCCATAAAATGGGTAACACAATGAGTAAAGATGACCTGCATAGCAGTAAGTCTACCCAGCCTAAAGACCCCCCACCCCACCTATTATGTGGCTACACACCACTGTCTCAGTGCGTGCCTAGTATTAGAAAAAAAGGCACACTCTAACAGCCAGCACCAAGGACTTGCAGTCCCCGTTGCAGGGCACGTATTCTATGGCCAGATCGTATTAGTTAAGGAAGATGTGAATATTGAAAGGGAAGAATATATAAGCAAGGAAGTGGACACAGGTGGGAAATCAGATGATTAGGGAAATATGTAGACAAAAACCATTGGTTGTAACTGGGATATTCCCCTGTGTTCCTGTGGTATGTGCACAGCCGGGGGATAAAGGGGAAAAAGCAGTCCCCAGGATTACAGGACATAATAACAGGGTGGATGAGGAGCCCTCCCTTGGCTACTCCTCCTGGCAAAGAACATGTGAAGAAGTCCTCCTCAGGCACTAAACCTACACAGCTAACTGCAGCAGAAGAGGCCTAGAGCCGCACTCTGATACAGCAACTGATAAATGGGGAACTAACAACAAACAGTCTTGATTATATTTAAAACTTCCCTTCCCTTGCAGTCATCAGGGAAGAACGCCTGGTGAAAGCATGCGAAAGGAAGAACGCAATGTTGCGAAAACTAAATTAACCCAGTATGGCAGCAGACGTTTGATCTTTAGACAATACACTGGACTGTGGGGGACTGTGTACACTGATATGGAATGTTTGCACGTGCGCAAAATATGCAGTACATGATACATCGGCTCTAGCAGACGCATATGACAGGCAAGCAAAACCCTCGGAGGGATAGCATGTCAAGGTCCTTTACCCCTTCCAACTACCCAAACAGTACTCAGCAATACAGAGAAGCGTGTTTTTGAAGAGTGACAGATCAAAATGCACTGCGCTACTAAATGATCTAGTAGGGGGCAAGTTATAAGTAAGCCAACTGGCAGGAATGCATGATAGACCACACCAAGACGCAGTGCTAGGTCTGACACAAGCTAGTTTAATGGAGACAAGACCCCGGGTATGCTGGTCTTATGCACAGCACACCAAGACTTGACCACGTATGGAACCACCCTCCCTTGCCCCAGGCATACAAATAGAATCAATCTAAATTTAGCTTCCAGGATTCAGATTTACCGTCTTGGCCAGATGCCAGAATAATTGACACATTACAATATGCCATAGACAAGCTGCGCCGATGGAGAGAACTATTGGGCTCCTTGACAACTATAGGGGTAGAACAAGAAATAGTGGCCCAATACCCAGAGTTAACAAAACCTGTCTTGATGACGCCTTTACGTGAAGTACCCCTGGCATTATCACTGCACTGGGATGAGCCAAATGGCCCTACATACATACACGTCCCACCATCACACATTTTCCCCAACCACGCATGCAGAAAGGAGTGACGACTACTGCAGGCATTGGATACCAAATTCTTCCCCAATTACCCGATCTCTGCAGACTTCGACACACATAGATGCTCCAGACACTGTGCCGTGGTCTTGCGACTGTGACATAGCATTCTGCACCCTAAAGCACGAGTTGAGTGTGGCACCAGGGATTTCCACTTATTCCATAACGGAAGAGGGGGTTGCTAACTTGAGGTACTGACACTGTTGGCACCAGATATCGCCATCAAAAGATGCACCACCCTGAGCCCTGCCTGCCTTTTGCCCGATTATTGTGGCTGATGTTTTTCATGATTGTGTGCTCGCCACTGACAGACACACTAAGGTAATACCAAATTCAAGAAACGCGGCACTGCCAGGTGCCAATGGGGACAACCTTGTTGATGGATCTTGTCTAAAGGATGAGATGGGGACATTGGGTCATTGGACCCAGGATAGATGATCTCGTCAAGGTCAAAGACTAGTAGTTCTGCCCGAGAGGGATCATTGGGTGGAGGGGGTTCAGTGTAGCCTGTTGTTTTGTGGAGGGAACAGGGCTGGAGTCAGAAAGTGGGGAGACTGACGGGTCAGAGGATGGGAAGTCGTTGTCCTGCTAGTCAGCGTGGGGGGCTGAAGAGGATGAAGGAGGCTCAGACCCAAAAAGGAGTGCTGTAAATATGGTCAATCACAAATGAGTGAGTGAAGCGGACAAAGTAGTCAGAGTGGTTTCACTTGCCCTCTTGTGGTTTGTGGGGTTGCTTGGAGGGGCGCGGGGCAGGGGCGAGTAGATCATCAAGGATGGGGGAAGGGGAGTAGCTAATAAGCCACAATTGGCAGGTGAGGGATTCCAGTTCTAGGGCTAGGGCCTTGTTAACTGAGTGTTCGACAGAGGTGTCAAGGTCCTCAGCTAGTTCTTTCTCCAAATGGTACTCCTCTGCAACACAGGGCTCGTTTTGGTCTTGGGCAGAGGCAGATTAATCCATAGCTGAGGTAGGTGATCAGATAGACCCCATGCAATATAAGAGGTAGAGGGAAGGGCTGTACCAAGTACAAGCAAAGGGAGGGGAGACAAGGTCCCTGGTTATGCAGCTCTTGGATTGGCAAGAGGTCAGCACTTCGTCTTCCACAAGGACCTTGTGGTTTCCAGAAATTTTGCAAATGACAATGTCTGCTCAGTAAGTGGGCCATGTTATAAGGGCACAAAGGGCAAAATTATAGTTGGGCAGAAATTCGTGCACTATCGGGCACATTGTGTAATGCGGGCAAAATGCAGCCTGGAATCTGCAGATCCGACGAGCACCGGGCACAATAAGGCAGATCGCGAGGCTCGGTTTCCCCAAAGGGTGTGCAGGCTCCACAGGGTGCTCTTGAAAGCCTGAAAGTGACGCGGGCGGTAATGCATCCGTCAGAGGCGGGGTTAGGTAGCAGACTGCAGCCGCGTGAGTGGGAGATGGGGGGGAAGCTTTGGCTGCAGCAGCAAATAAAGAGGAGGGGTTGCTCTGGGTTGGCTCTAATATAAGGAGTGGTGTGCCCTGTTTGGTTTATGGGAAATGTTGTATTTTGTTTTTACGGTTTGATTAGCTGCTGAAAAAATGCAGTAATGTTTGAGAAGCATAATCGGAGCCTCCGGTCCTGACATAGAACTTATGTGCACTTGAATAGGCCAGTGTTTGATAGTGTTGTAAAACCAATGGTACTGGGTAAAGGCTTCATCGGTTCATTGGGAAAAGTCAGGCCAGATTTCATAGGTTTGATCTTTTTATTATGTCACATTATGACAAAGGCAGTTGACCATCCCTACTTATTTCGATAAGCAAATGTTAAAGAAAACAGGCTTTTAAGAATGGATTGTTATTGCAAAGTGTTAAAGCCCGTAGGCATGTATTATGTTACATGGAATTTCAAAGATTACCATACTATACGAGGGTATTGGTGTTGGTGATTCACCTGAACAAACTGTGGGGATAGAAGATATGCACTACAATAATTATTTTTAGGCTCTCTTTGGAGAGATGGTATTTTGCATTGTCAATTGTAATTTTATATACATTTGTACTTTTATGACTGTATGCCAGACGGTTGCCTTGTAGAAAGGTTACACTCAGAACAGTAGGCTTGAGTTGGTTATGGTGCCATGCCGATGATAAAGGCAATAGACCTGATTGTTTTTTATTAAAAGTTAAGATAAAGGCATTAGGCCTGGCATATCAACTGTGAAAAGCATATGTTAAAGTCAAGAGGCATTTCAGGCTGTATTTTTATTACTCTGAATTAAGACCTGCAGATAGAATTTTTTGTTACATGAAATCCCACAGATTACTGTAGTTTTGTGATGGTTACCCTCTCTGACCATTCATGTGCTTAGAAATTTTGCACTGTGAGAATCCTTGTTTTTATGCTTGTTAGGAGGAACAGTATTTTGCTTTGCCAACTGTAATTTTTATACATTGCAATTTTAAGACTGTATGCCTGATGGTTACCTTGTAGGAAAGCGTTTGCTCAGTACAGAAGGCATGAGATGCTTATTGTAAGAAAATGAGTTGTTAGTTGACTGGGGTGTGTGACCTCATGAAAACACCACACAAAAGGATCCCACACCAAGTTAGAAGCATAGAACTTTCTTTAATTAATACAAGACCAAAATGACAAAAATCGAATTAGTAGAACCAGAGATATGAACTTTTAAAGATTTTAGTGAAAATAGCACCAAGAAGCACAAAGTGCCAACTGTGGATATTTGGTCGGGACAAAGTAACAAGTTCAGGCCGACCGCGATGGAGCATGGGACAGCTACAGGGACTCAGTCAGGCCCATTGAACAAAGTACCTTAAATCCTGGTTTGCGGAGCTTTGTGAGCATCCGTGTCGAAGCCAAAGTGATGTATCGGTTCCGAGATGCAGCAAAGCTGCGTGCAAAGTCCTCCGTCTACATTGAAGATCCTGTTGATGAGGGCTTGCGATGTGAAGTCCGGCGTCAAGGATGCGTTGCGCTGTCTGGGTAATGTGTCAGTTGTGAGGCTGCGATGCAGAGTCCATCATCGTCGTCGAGGCTGCCATCGACGAGAAATGCGAAGGCCTGCGCCAATGATGCGTCATTGAGCGGTGGTTCCGAAGGAGGGTGCAGCCCGCGGCATCGATGTGGGTTTTTGCGATGGCTCCAATCCACGCAGCAGCGGCAATGCGTCGGTTCAGCTCGGTGTTGTGCCCCGGGGAGGTGGCGGTCTCCGGGGCAGCTGGGGAGGCCATAAGGCTTCCCCTGCATTTAAAAAAAATAATGATGTATGGCCCCGGAGCACGGGCGAGGGGTTGTCCCCGGGGCAGCGGGGGAGCTGGTAGGGCCTCCCCCACATTTCTTTCATTAAACAGTGTGCCCCAGAGAGGTGGCAGTCCCCGGGGCAGCGGGGGCTGAGCGGAACCCCCGCATTTACATTGCTCATTGGGAGGTGGCAGTCCCCTGGGCAGCAGGGGAAGCCAAAGGGCTGCCCCGTATTTCGTTTTTAATAATATATGTGCCCCGGGGAGGTGGCCGTCCCTGGGGCAGCGAGAGAGGCCATAGGGCCTACCACGCATTTCTTTCATTAAACAGTGTGCCCCGGGGAAGAGATGGTTCCCGGGGCAGTGGGGGAGACCGTAGTGCCTCCCCCGCATTACATTTTTTTTTATATATGTGCCCCGGGGCCGGAGTCCCTGAGGCTGCAGTGGAGGCTCCCCCACATTTCTTTCATTAAACAATGTGCCCCGGAGAGGTGGTGGTCCCCAGGGCCTCCAGGGCCTCGGAGGGGCTGGGCCGGCCCCCCCCCCTCATGTACAGTGCTCATTGCCCCGGAGAGGTGGCAGTTCCCGGGGCAGTGAGAGAGGCCGTAGGGCCTATCCGCCATTTCTTTAATTGAACAGTGTGCCCTGGGGAGGTGGCGGTCTCCAGGGCAGCGGTGGAGGCCGTAGGGCCTCTCCCGCATTTCTTTGATTAAATAGTGTGCCCTGGGGAGCTGATGGTCCCTGGGGCAGTGGGGGGCTGAGCGGGCCACCCCTGCTTTTACATTGCTTATTGCCATGGGAAGGTAGCGATCTCCCGTGCTGCAGGGGGTCAAGCACCCCTCCTGTATTTTCATTATTTACTGCCCCGGGGAGGTGGCAGTCCCCAGGGCTTTGCATAAGCCCAGGAGGGGGCCCCATGAGCCTTCCTTCATGCCCCTGGGATTTGGCCCACGCACAGGAGTCAACGTGTCTTTTAAACATTTTTTTTAAAATTTTGCCATAGATACACCCGCGAGTCCATGGCAAAATGAACAAAAAAATAATTTTTAACCCCAGCGGGGTACCTGAGGGACCCTCCCCCACCATATCTAGGGGTCAAGGTATTCCTACCCTGCCCTCTTTTCTTGTTTTTGCTTTGTTTGTGGGATGTGTCTTCATGCTGAGTCCCAAGATGGCTGCGAACACTTCCTGGTTGGCAGCCAATCAAATTTTAGGAGGATTTGGAAGTTCACTGCAAGGACTCGCGTCCCCAGATATCTATATTTTCTTTAAGTTAGCTATCACAAAAACTACTGAACAGATTTGCACCAAATCACAAAAAGCACGTTTTCTGGACAAACATCTAGCTTTCTGCCAAATTTGTTGTAAATCCATTTGGCAGTTCAGGCTGTAGTCGTGTTGAAAAAATGAAAAATCCCATAGACTTAACATGGGGAAAACATGTTTTGGAATCCCCCTTTTTTCTCGGCCCCCGCTTGCTGGATCACACCAGAAACTTTCAACACAGCAGCTGAATCAAATAGTGGAAGGTTTGTGAAAATTTTGTGGAGATTCGTCAAGGGACGCCAAAGTTATTGGCAAAACAAAAAATTCTGTTCATATGGATACTTTGGTCCTAACTATAACTACCTACTAGCGTCTGCCAGCAGGTAAAATAAATAAATATATATATATAGATTTGATGCAAAGATGCTCTTCCACGAGTCACTCCAACAAATTAATGCTTGTTACCATCAGGTGACTCAAGAAGCAGGCAGCACAGCCAGGTCAGTTTTTTTTATAAACCGCGTTTATACAATTGTTCTCAAAGTGCAGACGGTGCAAACATGGCGACACTATAGGCCGGAGCCTTCAATTGGCCATAGAGTTTCTAAAGTGCAGAGTATATTCAAAAGGGACATGACCGGTCCCCCACCACCTACAAAACAATGCTAGACTTCTAATGGCTGATGTGAGTGTGCTATTGTACTTCCCACCATTTTGTGTATACTGCCGAATTTAAACATACTAGCAATTCTCAATTTAATTACATGATTTAAGTACTTTAGATACATGGTTGTAAACTCTGCTTTTGTACTGTTAAGGTACCCGATTAGTGTAAATTGTCCCTTTCAATAAACAATTATATGGATTCAATTGAAATTGCCTTCAATTAATTTTTATCTGCTCTTCTCGTTTGTTGTAGATAAACAGAGACTGCCATGGCTAATACATGTTGAGTTTCCTACGTTGTACATCTGACATAACCATATATCTCAATGACAGGAAAGAACCACTCGCAAGTTATGCAATTGTGCTGGTAACATTCTTTTTTTAAGTATAGTACTATATCTGTCAGCTTACATGGGTAATAAAAGCATCCACTGTAAAATACATGATGTATTATCTGAATGTAGGGTTTTCAGTATACTAGGAAGTGTGGCGCTCTGCCCAATCTGCGTGTAGTGTTTCTAAGGTTTAATAGATACGTGCCACCAGGTCAGGGGAAATCCCTATAACCCCTGGATGTGTGTAGGAGAGATCTTACACAAAGCTTGAGAAACAGGGTCCTGGGCACACGTTTTCAAGTGATAAAATGAAAGTTCATTAAGTCATGTTCACTTAAAGAAACACCATAATGGTCCAAATGGATACGTTCTCTGTTTTAATCTTTGTTACATCCAAAAGCAACCAGCCAACACGTGTTTCGTCACAATGGGAGAATTGTCCCGCGACTTCTTCAGGGCTGGGAATGATACAATAGGTGATATGAGAACAAGAGCGTAAAGTGAAAACAAGAACTGCATGGTAATCGTGTGCATGACACAAAGTCCTTACGTGTGGTGGACTGATGAAAAACACCTTAAGCGTGGAACCCCTAAGCATAATAAAACAACAACAAAAAGAAGCGCAAGTGACAAGACAAATACACGAGTGATTGTGAGTCCAAATGTGAATACATGGCATCTGTTACAAGGTGAAGAGTGAAGTGCCTCCATTGTCATTATTTTCAACAGTGTACAATCTACAACTGTTCATGTACGAAGTGCAGCGTTGAGGCAGATGTTACTCGAAAATTTTTAAAACTGCGTGTGTAAGTGATGCTGCTAGCACAACAAAGATGTCTGTTGTCCTAAAAAGTAAGTAAGTAGAAATCCGTTTCTGTTGTTAATGGAATATTAAACATCTCGCCATGGTTCGCGTGGGTGTTGTGCACTGGCATTAAGGATAAGCGAAAATAAATTATAGTAATGGAGCGCTGCGCATAGTTCTTATGGAGTGGAGATATAAAGACATTGGTGAAAGAAAAGGGGAAGCTACCTGTACGTTGCAACTTGGTAATCTTTGTGATCTAAAGAATGATGCGAATAAGAGGAAACGAATTAGGGGAAAATGTGGTAAGTGTGAAAATACGGAGGACGGTAGTGAAATAAGCATGAATATAAAAGCCGAAATAACTGGGCCCTCACCGCTCCGCCGGTGATAATTCCGACCCAGCTGGTCAAAGAGTAAGGGTGTTTGTTGATTCCGTTTCAGTTCCTTCTTATTTGTGTCTAAGTTTTCAGGGGAAGTACCTGAATAGAAAGTATGTGTTCGTTCGTTAAATTGCTACAAAAATATGCAGTGCGATTAGTGTCCGGTTAAAGGAATGGTCAGAGGGAGGAAACAGGATCTTACCAAAATCTTGGTGATCCAACGTATGTCTGAGCCATAGGGTAAAGGGGAGGGTGAGTCGACCACTCCAAATGATGACCTGAAATCACAAAGCGTGTCTAAGTATACATATAGACCTATTAAAACAAGGGAGTGAAATGGCCCTAAAGTGCAACGCCAGAGCGTGGGGTAGTATCTTACCTCTAGCGGGTGCGCTGTGTTCCCTCGTGGCAACGGTTCAGATTCTCTGATCCGGATACGGACAGAGCGGTAACCCGGAAGTACCTTTTTGTACTAGGATGGTTTACAAAAAGGACTAGACCGCAAAGTTAAAGTTTAGCAAAAAAAAAGGGGGGGTGGGAGGGAGACTTTATCAGTAGTGTTAAACCGAGAACAACGAGCGTGGAAGAAGTAATGAGGCAATGCCTATTGTGAATAGCTTCTGAAAATGGAAATCCCTGTGTCTCGATGTTCTGAAAGTATTCCCGTGCAAGTTGAAATAACCGTGCACATGTTTTAGGTAATAAATGTTGCAGAAAAGGGGATTTGTAAAAATACCGCTGGAGTTCAGAGCGAGAAGGCTCTGTGAGCGATGTATTACCGCATGTCATGTTGCGCATAAAAGGAGTGGTATGAGCGTGCGATTTTGTGTTGAATGTTGTCAAGTGTCTTATTTATAAAAATATAGAACAAATATGGGAATTGGAGAGCTTATTAGTGTACATATAGCGTATATCCGGCTGCACATGCAATCTACTAGACATTCATACGGTGTCATTGTAACGACAGAGAAAACAACGAAACATAGAATATGCAGTGAGAATTATGGAGATTGGGACTGGTTCAAATTTACAGTTATTCAAAAGATCCGAACAAACTGTGTCCATGATGAAGAGTTGCAGACATTATTAGCTGCGACACTGGTTGAGGCAAGATGTAATTGGTGACACCATCTCTTCTATTGCTGTACGAGAGTGACTGAGATAGATCAACAACCTCTGTTTGGCATTTCTGTTGACATTAGTCCCCCAAGAAATATTGCATCTCCTGGTCGCTGTTCAAGCCGTGTTTTACGGTGTGGAGGCGCATAATCCAAGTGGCCTCCGTGCGTCTTAGTCCTCTGTTGCCGCCTCTGAAACTTGGTTCAGTCACGTCGATGCCATAGAATGAGAAGCGTTTTTGTGGACCTTGAGACGGACAAACAGCTGTGTGTAACGCCATGGGATATCTGGCATCTTGTTGGTGTAGTGCTCTTGCATGTTCACTGATCCTGTCCTTGAGGGGTCTGATGGTGCTGCCCACGTACTGTCCTTTGCATATGCATTCGATGATGTATACCACGCATCTGGTGTTGCAATTTATGTTCTGTCGGATGCTATATTTTCTATTGTTGAAGCTGGTGAATTCCTTAGTTTCGTGTTTGGCCCATCTGCATACACCACAACAGCCACATTTGTAGAAGCCTATTGTTCGTGTTGTAAGCCATGAAGAGTCCACCCTCATTCGTGGGACTGTGGGGCTGAGTCTGTTCCTGAGTGTCCTTCCTCGTCTAAAGGTGATCTGTGGCTGGGCGTGATGTGGTCGTTAATTGATCTATCGGCTCGCAAGATCCCCCAATGTTTAGTGAGGCTTTTCCTCACGATGTGGCTCATGTCATTGAAGTCTGTGATCAACCTCATGATTGATTGTGTTGCTAAATGCGTGTCTTGTCGCGTAGTGTGTCTTCCCTTTGCGTCTGACTAATTCTGTTTTCAGCTTTTTTAATGGTATGTGGTTTGTATCCTCTTTTCTTGAATCTGCACTTCATGTCAGTGATGCATTTCTGGAACTCTGAGTCTTCACTACAATTTCTCCTTGCCCTCATAAATCCTTTCGTAAGAGTTTTGGAGGAGAGATGGACCACCTGTACTTCCCTCCCTTGGTCTTCTATTTGTTCCTCCCGTCCCCTGATCTCAATTTCTTTTTGTATTCGTCCTTGTCCTGACCTTTTGCCTCTGCGTGTCTTGTGTCTGGAGCTCCCCGTGTGGTCTGTGTTCTGTTTCCTTTCCGTATAGTTTGAACCTCCCTTAAAAAAGAAGATTTAGTCTGTCTAGCCCCACTTGTGGCCCCTGTTTGGTTCTCAGTTTCACTGTCGCTGGTTAAGTCAGCGCCGAGGGAGGTGGGACTAGAGGAGATGGATACCATCTCCAATCTGGTTGATCTATCCCCTTGAGGACCAGTTTGGATTAACTGGTCATATTTTCTAGCGAAGTTAAAGACCCTTCCCTACTTGTAATCAATTTTGTCTCTCTTAAGTTGTCTTGCTTTCCTATCTTTGATCTCATTCTGATGTTTAAGTAGATTGTCATTGAGAATAACGTAATTTTTTTTCTGTTCCCTCCTTGATATTCAAATCTATAATTTCTTTTTCTAGTGTGGAGATTTCTATCTGTAGTAAATAGCTACTTTGCGTTCCGCATTCTCAATCAGTATATTCATGAGTGTGTTGGAGTTGGCCGTGAGAGCCTCTTCCCATTTTTCTAGTAGGTCCACATCCAGATCGTCATAGGTAGGGAAGATCTGGGATCTAAGTCTTCTTGGAACTTTATTAAGTCTAAGGTATTGTTTTAGGGTGGCACTATCCCACCACTTGGAAGTTTCTGTTTTCTTGAGTCTCTCCAGTTTTAGGAATTTATCCCGGAGTCCTTCTCTACGTGGTTGTTTTTTTTTAATTTTTTTTATTTGATTTTATTGAAGTTGTACATAAACATAGTGCAGGATATGTATTAGACAACCAGCATTTTCAAAACAGGTCAGAGCATGTAGCAAGCAGCACAGCGATATTCAATCCATATCTGCACATAGGACAAGCATCAACACCATGTTTCACAACAATGGGATCGTACAGGAATGTCACGTTAGGAACATCATATAACAATGTGTAGTTAAATAAAAAGGACAATATACACAGGGTGATGCGTAAAGAGAAACCATAGCATGGAATGTTTAGGCCTGAGAACATAATGATTAGAGTGGGCATCAGGACTCTTGTTCAATGTCAGCGGGATGTTCCAGTAGGTATGACTGAAGTGGGCCCCAGATGTCTCGGGGGCGTGAGGAGATCGGGAGAAGTTCAGCATATATACATGTTTGATCCTGCCATAGTGTCATGTCTCCAATCCATTCTTTGAACTTGGGTGCCCTCCCACGACCCCATCTACAGGCCACCCGCCGTTTGGCCAAAACTAGGCCAAAGGAAACAAATTTACGATGTTTTGCTGATATCTGCTCGGTATATCCGAGTAAGGCCACATGAGGAGACCTCGAGAGGGACAGAGAAGTCATGCAGTCTAACGCTGTGAGGACCTGTTGCCAATATGTGTGAAGGGCTGGACATCCCCAAGCGAGATGTAGGAAGTCGGCAGCTTCCGTCCCGCATCTATCACATCTGTTTGTGTTGCGTAACCCATATCTGTGCAGTTTAACCGGGGTGTAATAACTGCGATGAAGGAATTTGTAGTGAGTAATGCGCAGTCGGCTACTGGAGGAGACCTGTTCTGTTTGTTTACAACAGAACTTCCATTGTGAATCAAAGATGTCTTGTCCTAGTTCAGCCGACCATTTATCCCGAGCCGCACACTGAGGGTACTCAGCATCAACGTATAGACTGTGATACAATGTTGACACTAGGTGAGAAGCAGCGGGTGCACGTAGTACATGATGCAAAGGGGCTACCACTAAGGGCTCCAATGGGTACGCAGGGGTGCAATCTTTAATCCCATGCCGTAAACGGGCATACAAAAAAAATTCCATAGTAGAAGGTGGGGGGTTTGGATATAGTTGTTGGAGAGTGCGAAATTTGCCATTTAAGTATAGGTCACCCCAACATTGGATTTTTCGCGCATTTGTGACCCTCTTAAACACACCTGAAGGATCCGGGATCCTGATGAAAGGATGACTGGACGCTGGGTTCAAGGTTGAAGATAGGTTTATTCTTGTAGGAAGGATCCCATCCAGGCAGGGCATGTCATCGCATCAACAGCCTCTTCTCATTTCAAAACTACACATTCTACTCCTCTGGCTAGGCAACACAGTGGAGCATATGACATGCAAGCATTCCTGAGTAACCATGGCACCAGTACAACAATAGGCAGATGCCACACACCTTCCCTCCTTCAAAAACAAAAACAAAACAAAACAAAGTACAGATAAAGTGTAATAAAAAAAACATAAACATCATGAGATCTTATTGTACAAAATCTCTCAAATACGAAGGTTTCGCTCTCAACCTAGGAGACACCCTAGGATTACTTACAGACACATTTGCATCTTCATTACTTTTGTGTGAACTAGTGGTAGCCAAACTAAGAGTGCCTCTGTAAGGAACAACTCTACCAAGGTTCCATATGCGATGATCGTGGGTTTTGATGGCATTCTTGAATAATTTAATTACTCTGATGGGTTTCGAGAATTTAGAACTTAAACCAGGGTGTTTAATGACTACTAAATCTCCCACTGCAACTTTTGTACTTTTGACAGCTTTCCTTGAATCAAAGAGGGACTTCCTGGCTGCTGCTTTTTTAGCCTCTCTCTCCCGCCATAAATTTGTGCTCTCCACATTCCCTGACTTACACTCCAACTCACGCACCCAGGATGGCTCAACTAAGGTACATGGTGTTCTGCCCCTGAACAAAACAAAAGGGGATTTGCCAGTGGTACTATGCGGAGTCAACCTGTACATATTGACTTTCTTTAGTATCTCTTTTTTCCAATCAAGCCCACAACCTTTGGCCAGCGAAATCACCTCCTTGAGCACCCGGTTAAATCGCTCAACCATACCATTGGTTTCTGGGTGATATAGAGAGCATTTTTTGTGTTTAATCCCACACCTCTTTAAAAATGCTTCCATCTCTCGCGAGACCAACTGCACACCATTATCGGTCAAAGTTGTATTGGGATAACCTTCCCTAGCGAAAAGGTCCTCTAAAAAAACAATGACATTCTTTGTCTCTATTCCACTGGTAAAGTGCACTTCAGGCCATCGCGAGAACATGTCTATAGCAACAATAAGAAACAGTTGATGCCCATTGTAAAGAACAGGACCCAATATATCCAAAGCTATGTCTTTCCATGGACCACTCGGGAGATCTCTTACAATCATGGGTTGTACTCTTGCCATCTTGGACTTCTCACACATGGAACACTCTATACAATCTCTCACCAGTCTCTCTACTTGCAAGTCCATACCAGGCCACCAATATGAAGCACGCAGTCTTTCTTTTGTCTTGGATATCCCTAAATGTGACAAATGGGACAATTCAATCAGCCTAATGCGCAGATTCATGGGAGGAATCAATCTAGTGCCTCGAAACAAAAGTTCCTTTGACATACTCAATTCATCCTTTACACCCCAGAATTTTCTTGCTTCTTCCGAAGCTTGTCTCTTGGAGTGCCAACCTTGATTAATCAAAGTTACAATTTCACTTAACACCACATCAGAGGTCAACTCACTCCGCCACTCATCTTCCGAAACGATCTCCTTATCTATCAAACAAACACGGGTGTCATCGTCAAATTCATCACCACAAACCTCATTCTCACCTCCAACATTCACCAATCTAGACAAGGTGTCAGCCACACCATTTTCCACACCCGGTATATATCTTGTTTCAAAATCAAATTCTTGTAAAGCAACCACCCACTTTGTAATCCTGCTGGAGATAGAATCTATCCCTTTCTTTGAAAATACTTCACAAAGGGGTTTGTGGTCTGTTCGAATAATGAATTTGTTACCCCACAAGAATTTCCTGAACTTCCTTATGGCCCAGAATACAGCCAAAGCCTCACGCTCGATTACTGAGTAGCGAGACTCAGGATCTTTTAGGGCACGAGACGCAAACATGATAGTCAACATACCTTTATCACTCTGTTGTTGAAGAACAGCCCCTAACCCTTTGAGACTAGCATCGGTGGTAATAATTGACACTTTTTGAGGATCATAACTCTTGAGACACGGAGCACTATTGAGTTTATCTTTCAACAGTTTAAATTCTTCCTCACAAGCATCACTCCATATAAATTCAGCACCCTTCTTAAGGAGCGCTCTCATGTTGGCACTCAGTTCTGCAAAATTATCAATGAATTTGTTGTAATATTCTATCATCCCAAAGAATTTCAATAACTCATCTCTTGAAACGGGAGCACACATGCGAGTAATGGTGTCTACTAACTCAGATTTAGGTAACACACCATCCGGAGAAATGGTGTGACCCAAGTAGTTGATACTAGAGATGGCAAACTGACACTTCTCTGCTTTGATTGTCAAATTCGCCATGTCTAATTTTCCAAGCACCACATCCAGATGATGCTCATGTTCTTCCTCATTCTTGCCAAACACCAAAATATCATCCTGATATACACATACGCCTTTGCAACCTTTGAGGACCTTCTCCATTACACGTTGGAAAACAGATGCCGCTGACACCAGGCCAAACGGCATCCTTACAAATCTGAAGGTCCCAAAAGGTGTCACAAAGGCGGTGAGGTCTCTAGATGATTCTTTCAACTGGATCTGGTGATAGGCCGACGTGAGATCAATAGTGCTGAATACTTTAGCACCATCCAACAAGACTAATAACTCTGAAATATTCGGGAGTGGATAATGATCCACTATCACATTCTTGTTAAGTTGCCTCAAGTCAATGCACAGCCGAAGACTTCCATTAGACTTGCGAGCTGCGACGACTGGAGCTAGCCACTCTGTACCCTCTACTTCTTCAATTATACCTCCTTCCATGAGTTTCTTTAATTCTTTCTGCATCTCATCCCTAATTGCCAAAGGTACATTTCTAACCTTGGAGCACGAAGGTTGAGCATCAGCAGGTAGACATATCTCATGCTCAAATGTTTTAAGACATCCTAGGCCTTCCCTGAACACATTAGGGAACTTCTCTTTTATGTGGTCAATGGTGACACCGTTAGAAAGAGTGCAAGATTGAACCACATCTGTTTTTCCTTTGATGGGAATGGAAGTGCTACTATTTTGAACAGTATTAGACCTATCTTTCAACAAGATTGGAGTACTGCTACTAGGATCAAGCATCACCCCCAAGTCCCCTTGGTGAAACCAGCTTATTATGCTGTCACCTTTTTCGGATACATAAATCTTTCCTGATGCATACCGTTGCTCATATTCAATCAGCCCTAAAAGTAACCCCTCAAAGGTATAGGTTCACCACCATAAGCCAGGGTTTTATATCTGGCTTCTTCAGGAAACTTTGTTTGCCAATTTCTTGTTAAAAAAATTCTTAGAGACTATTGTAATTTTAGCACCAGAGTCAAACAAGACTTTGGTAGATTCACCCTCAACAAGGATAGAATCTACGGGACATGTTCTGGTCTTCACTTCTGTGCTTTCAACTTGTACAACAATTTGTCCACAAACAAAATCTTCCTCCTCCCCACCATCCTCTGTGTCAACACACTTAACTTTAGAAGAGGAAGCAAAAACCCTTGTTTTACACATAATCGCAAGATGTCCCTTCTTTCTGCACTTGGAACATATATTTTTAGAGCTGGACAATTTTTGTCGTTTGCCAAGTGTCCAAGTTTATCACACCTGTAACACCTTCTTATGCTTGGTTTGCTTCTAATTTCACTACCTTCAACCCTCCCCACAGGTTTCTTATAATCCGTCTTAATTGCTTGTACTACTACTTGTTTATCTTTCTTAATGATTTCAACACACTTCAATGAAATTAGACATGGCGAAAGCTTGTACTCACGACCTTCAGGTTGAGGTTGCGCAGAGTAGAGATCTTGCCGTTGGGATCCTTTCACTACACTTGATCACGCTTGTCATCCTGCCGACTACGCCAGTGAAGGAACCGGGATCCTGATGAAAGGATGACTGGACGCTGGGTTCAAGGTTGAAGATAGGTTTATTCTTGTAGGAAGGATCCCATCCAGGCAGGGCATGTCATCGCATCAACAGCCTCTTCTCATTTCAAAACTACACATTCTACTCCTCTGGTTAGGCAACACAATGGAGCGTATGACATGCAAGCATTCCTGAGTAACCATGGCACCAGTACAACAATAGGCAGCCCTCCTGCAGTAATGGCATCTTCGGGTGGTATGCAAGTGGGAGTAGCGGGGAGTATAGGTAGGGTGCCCGTAGGCGGCCCGCAATGCAGTGCCATGCTTTGATCGTGCAGTCCACAGAGGACGGGTGAGGCTCACGCGGCGCGACCGTGGACAACACGACCCCCTCTAACGAAATAGATCTGCGAGCCAATGCTCAGTCGCAACATGAGTTGTATACCTAGGGGGGTGGAACCAAAAGGGAGCATAATGTGCTTGGGCACATATGTAATACAATTCAAAGTTAGGAATATCAAAGCCCCCCTGAGAGTGTGGTCGCATGAGTGTGTCCCATTGTATGCACGGTTGTTTGCCCTCCCATACTAATCTAATCAGCTCTGCTCTGAGAGAGGAGAAAAAATGACGTCCTGGATCATACGGGATATTTAAGAATAGATACAAAAATTTAGGGAAGACCACCATTTTAATGAGGGAGATACGGCCCGCCATAGTAAGGGGGAGTGCAATCCACCTAGTTATACAGCCAATAATATGGTCCAACGTGTGCCCATAATTTAGCCTCATCAGTTCCTCGCGGTCTGCCGTGATGTGTATCCCTCGGTATTTCACTTCGGCAGAGCACCATTCAATGGGGAAGTCTGTGTCAAACGGTGTAGCTGAATCCGTTAATGGGAAAATTTGGGATTTGGCCCAGTTGATATGGATGCCGGAGTGGCCACCAAACCTGACAAATTCCCGAAGGAGCGGGTTAAGGTTCTGGTGCGGGTCTTTAATATATAGGGTAACATCGTCGGCATACAGAGAAATGAGAATTGGGCGAAGAAAGCAACGGAGGCCTTTTTCTTGGTGATGCTGTCGGATCTTAGCCGCCAGAGGCTCTCTGGCAAGGGCGAATAAAAGAGGAGATACGGGTATCCCTGCCGGGTGCCACGAGAGAGAGAGATCGAGGGAGAAACGTGTCCGTTGATCAGTACTTTCGCTTTCGGGGAGGTATATAGAACCCGGATCCAGGCCAAGAAACCCACGGGAAGCCCCATACATTGGAGTATAGTAAAGAGGTAGTCCCATTCTACAGAGTCAAAGGCCTTCGTGGCGTCCAGGAAGAGCGCCACTAGTGCCAGCTGTGGGTCTACATTTTGTAGAATAGAGAAGAGCGTCCGAAGATTGTGAGAGGTTGCCCTACCAGGGATGAATCCGGCTTGATCCGGTAAAACTAGGTTCTCCATTAGGAGACTGAGGCGATTGGCCAGTAATTTGGCGAGTATTTTTGCATCCGTGTTGATGAGAGAGAGGGGGCGATAGGACTCACAACGGTCCGCAGGTTTGCCCGGCTTCAGTAATGACGTAATGAGTGCCTCCCTCATCGAAGCGGGCAGGATCTGAGTTTCCTGGGCTTACAGGTAAACCTCTTTCAGCACTGGGAGGAGTTGATCAATATAAGTTTTGTAAAAATCTATGGGGAGACCGTCGGACCCTGGTGCCTTCCCTGATTTCATCTGCATGATGGCTTCACGAAGCTCATCATCCTCAAATGGTGCCGCCAAAAATTCCCGCTGATGGTCGCCTAGCCATCCCAACGCTATATCTTCAAGATAGTGAGAGAGATCGGGGGGAGAAGTGCGGCGTGAGCTATACAGATCCGCATAGAAGTCAGTAAATGTATGTAAGATTTCGAGACTATCCCCGTGGCGCTCCCCATCCCGGTCGACCACGTCTATTATATAGTTGGAGAAGCGGGGCTGCCGAATTTCAGTCGCCAGTGCCCGGCCGGGTCTCTCGCCCTCCCCATACCGACGGGCAATAAAGTATTTGCCTCGGAATTTGACTTCCCGTTCCGCGGTGTCAGTATAGTCCGTTAGTTTTTCCCAGAGTAAAGCCCTCTGAGCACCTGTCTTCTCATTCCACATGTCTTGTTCAAGTTGCTTCAGCTCATTTTCAAGACGCCGCAAGTTCCTCTGAATATCTCGGAGCACCCCAAAGTTTTTGGACATGCACGTGTCACATATAGTAACTTTAAAGGCCTCCCAGACCGTGCCCACGTGCGTGACGGAGCCCTTATTTCTGGCAAAAAAAATCAGCAATCTCTTCACCAACTTCTGCCTGGAAGACAGTGTCCAAAAGTGCCTCTGGCACAAGTCTCCAACATCGTGGGGTGGCGATTAAATTAGGGGGTGCAATTTCCAGGCATACTGGCGCATGGTCCGAATATGTTCTGGCCATGTGCTCTGCCGAGAGAATCCAAGGACTCACCCCTCGAGAGCAAACCAAGTAATCCAGGCGCGACCAGGTTGAGTGCCCCGCCGTATAAAAGGTGCCCTCTCTGTCAGCTGGATGAACGTAACGCCATGCATCTATGAGCCCATGGTCTAGAAATAACCGAGAAAGGGTATCCTGAGTGTTGGTGTAATGATGTGGGAGGGGGTTGGATCTATCCATGGATGGGCGCAGGGCGGTGTTAAAATTTCCTCCCCATATAATGTGAGTGGACCCTACCTTAATTATTTGGCCCCATAGAGTGGTGAAATAATCTGGGTCATCCGTGTTGGGCCCATAACAACAAGCGAGTGTAACCGATTGTGTGCCCAGCGTACCCCAGAGTATACAACTCCTACCTGAGGGGTCACTGAATGTGCCTCCTAGTATGAAGGGTGTATTTTTCTTGACTAAAATGAGTGTGCCGCGTGAATATGTAGAATAGGAGGAAAACACTCGGGCAGAGGCCCACTTGCTGCCGAAGCAATTAGGCCGTCGGGGGTCAGTGTGTGTCTCTTGAAGCATTGCAACTTGTATGTGATGTCTATCAAGATATGCCAGAATTCGTCTACGCTTTCGGGGGTCACCAAGGCCCCTGACATTCCATGTAAGCAATTTTACTCGTAACTGTTCAGTGTGTAGTGACATTCCGAAGGTAGTGTAGCGCTATTATGAATGTTCCAGTGCATGGAAAGTGTGTGAATAGTTCAACCTGTGCTAGCATGTCTATCCGCTGTTGTCTCAGATACATAAAAGCAATATATAACATTCCCAAACCATCCCCCCCCCAACAACACCCCTAGCGTGTTGGCATTGTAGCGACCAGTCAACAACATTTCCTCCCCCACCCACAGCAGCACCCCAATCGTGCCGGTATTAAGTTGCCCACCCAAACCTCCCTCAAAACGTAACTTTATAGTCTTAATCAAGAAAGTCCAGCCAAGCATGGCAAAGAAAAAGAGAAAATAAGGGTATAAGCAGTATGGGGGATCTCCCATAAGGGGGGGCGCCCGTGGGCTACGAAACCTTCCCGTTACCCAACTCTTACTGCATAGCAGTCCCCAGGTGTCTCGGGGTGGTGGAGGGAGAGAGCAGCAGGGAAGGGTGCTTGGCAAAGTCCAGCACAAACCTACCAAAGAGAACATAAATATCGAACCATAAGCCTTATATAGGTACATAGCCCAAAGGGCACTTAGCTGTCCACGCCGAGCTGCAGGAGAATCGACCCATCCAGAAGAGCGTCCCCGGCCTCATCATGGAAGGACGGGCAGTGTGAATCCCACCAGCGTAGAAACAAAGTACAACAGGTCCCATAAATGGTGGGAGGATCAAAACTGGGCCATACAGTGGTAGCGTCTATTGCCCAGGTTAGCCCAGGGAAGGAGAAGGAGATCTGGAAGCATGGTCTCGTCGTGGCGATTGTCTCTGGATAGTCTTCAGAAAATCCTCCACTTGCTGCGGGTTAGTGCAGAAGGTGTGTTTGCCATGATAAGTAATCCGGAGTCGTGCCGGGTACATGAGGGCATATTCGACTTGGGCCTTACGCAGTTTTTGCTTGACAGGTAGGAACTTGCGGCGAGCCTCCTGAACTGCCATAGTAAAGTCGGGGTAAATGGTGAATTCATTGCCCTCAAAATGCAGTGCCTTCTGCTCACGAGCCTTCTTGAGTGCTGCATCACGGTCTCGATAATTCAGGAGACGGGCAACAATGGGTCTTGGAGTTCCTCCCGGAGGAGGCTGGGGACCCAAGGAGCGATGTGCACGCTCCACCACCAGCTGCGACGAGAAAGTGTCTGCTCCGAAGGTACCTGTCAGGAGGCGCTCAATGAAGGCTTCCATGCGCCCAGTGTTTCTGCTCTCCGGTATGCCTATGACCCGAATATTGTTCCGGCGGCTCCGAGCCTCTAGGTCGTCGTTTTTGGCCGCGATGACTTTTAACAACTTGTCCATTTGTGACACCTGCTGCTGCATCTGGGAGGTTGCATCCTCATTCTCCGAAATGCGGCGCTCAGCCTCCTTCAACTGCCCATCATGTTCGTCGACTTTCTGGTCAAGGAAATCTAGACAGCTGTTCATCGTGTCCATTTTCCCAGAAAGATCGGTGAGGCTGTGTTGCATAGCCAGAAGCAGTGTTTTAACGTCATCCTCCGGGGTCGGCGAGGGTGTCTGCGACTGTTCAGTGCCGGTCTGCCCGGAATCAGCCGAGGTAGACGCGTAGCGGCTTTTTTGGTGACGAAGGTGAGTCTGGGTTGGCGGCCATCTGGTTTCCCCATGTTACGCGTGCTGTTTGCGGAGAGGAAAAGCGGTGGCAGGGGTCACCTCGTCCAGGACCTATCTGGGAGACCGTCCAAGGAAAGCCAATCCGATCAGATCTCTCGTCCACCATTCGAGAGAGGAGGTAGCGTAGTGCAGCGAAAGGGCGGGCTTGCAGGAGCAATCGTCAGGGAAGCTTGAGGAGATATTGATAGTCCACTTGCGCGGGGGCTAGCGGTAATGTGGGAAAATAGCAGGCACCTTTGGAGAATGGGCAGTCATCAGCAACAGGCGCCAAGGTTTGTATACAGCTGGAGCGTGGTTAGATAGGCTCCACTTATTCACCAAAATTGCCAAGGCTGGAGGATTAGAGGCAGCGGCGCAGGCCAGTAGCGTAATGTTCTGCAATGGGGCGGTGCCTCCGAGTAGTGTACCAATTGGGGACAGGTGTGTTGTGTAATGGCACAGAACTCCCACGGAGCAGTAGCAACAGTGTATGGTCGTGTAGGTGATTTAGCGTAGTTTCACAGTCCCCCCTGCAATGCCACACCACTCGTGCAGGATCCGAATGGCAGAGCGCAGCTATGGGTGAGCTCCGGGAGCGTCGGAGTGCGCCTTCAGCAATAGTCCTCAGTTGGGTGGCATGGAGTAGCCCCATTGCAAGAGAGAGTCTGCGCCTAACCCCGGCGGCGCGGTGTTGCCACTTAGGATGGAGCCGGAGGAAAGCAAGCGTGATATCTGGTAACTCGGGACAAAAACCAAAAGCCTCATGCAGAATCCGGCCATGAAAGACTCCATGCGGGCGAATCAGCCACACTCCACCGCAATCAGGTCCGATGTCCCTCAATCTGTGCAATGCTTATCTGCGGCACACTGTAAATTAACACTTCCAGTAGGGGCCAAGAGTAAGAACTAGCAATGCTGACCAGATCGACGGGGATACGGCCTCCTAGTGCGCGCCCGGCCGGCGCTACGATCTGCACTCAGAGAGGGCAGCAGGCAGGTAAGTGCAGCGAGCGAGGACAGAGGACGCCATGCAGAGGCAATTTGAAACGGTGGGCAGCGCAGTGCACGGCTCGGTGCGCCTCAAGAGTCTAATGTAGTCGGTATTGACAGCGGCGTCGCCTCAGCTGCGATGTGTATACACGACATAAGCCAGGGGGCCAGTCGCCGCTACCAGCAAATAAGGGCGTCCGCTGTGCCCAATAACAAAGCAATCACCGTTGGCAATGATGAGGAGAGGCCCTCAGCAACGTGAGGATCTTGGAGTCCGGAGCGTTGTTGGGGCTCCTGGATATCGTTGGAGCGCGACCAGCGGGGAATCTGAGCCGGGAGAGGGTATAGGTGCTCGATCAGAGTGATTAGTCTCGCGCAAGGTAATAGGCACCTCACCGTATTTTTTTGGAGTCTCCAATGGGCCTCACGGTCGCGATCCGTCCAACGAATTGCAGATGGGTTCGCGGGCAGGCGGAGTATCAGCGGGTGAAGGGAACCAGCAACCGCCGCCGGCCGAGAGGCCCACCGCCACGTGGAATCCCCGGGGCTCCCGTAGCAGCGGGAGCCGCACAGGCCTCCAGGAGCATCGCCACGCTCACCCCACGATGTGCAGAGGCCGATCTGGAGCCGCTCACCGGGGTCGTAGAGCCACGAAAATCACCACAGTGTTGCAGGATATGTTGAGGAGTAGACGGCAGGCAATTCAGGCAGGATTCATGCGGTAGGACAAGGATATATGACGGATGTTGCTGCCAAGCTGCCAGAGCCTCACAGGCGTGCGGCCATCTTGGTCGTGCGCCACCTAGCGCCCCATTCTCTACGTGGTTGGTTTCCACTAGTCGAAGCAGCACTGATTGTGATGCCTCTAGCTACATTTTCAAAAAGCTCCTCTGCAGCTCTATCCCTGTCCATAGTGAGAAGTTGAAAACAGTGTTAAGTTCAGTGTTTACGCTGCGGCTGCCCTTCCTTCAAAACGTTGGGTATTATCTGAATGTAGGGTTTTCAGTATACTAGTAAGTGTGGCGCTCTGCCCAATCTGCGTGTAGTGTTTCTAAGGTTCAATAGATACGGTGCCACCAGGTCAGGGGAAATCCCTATAACCCCTGGATGTGTGTAGGAGAGATCTTACACAAAGCTTGAGAAACAGGGTCCTGGGCACACGTTTTCAAGTGATAAAATGAAAGTTCATTAAGTCATGTTCACTTAAAGAAACGCCATAATGGTCCAAATGGATACGTTCTCTGTTTTAATCTTTGTCACATCCAAAAGCAACCAGCCAACACGTGTTTCGTCACAATGGGAGAATTGTCCCGCGACTTCTTCAGGGCTGGGAATGATACAATAGGTGATATGAGAATAAGAGCTTAAAGTGAAAACAAGAACTGCATGGTAAACGTGTGCATGACGCAAAGTCCTTACGTGTGGTGGACTGATGAAAAACACCTTAAGCGTGGAAACCCTAAGCATAATAAAACAACAACAAAAAACCGCAAGTGACAAGAGAAATACACAAGTGATTGTGAGTCCAAATGTGAATACATGGCATCTGTTACAAGGTGAAGAGTGAAGTGCCTCCATTGTCATTATTTTCAACAGTGTACAATCTACAACTGTTCATGTACGAAGTGCAGCGTTGAGGCAGATGTTACTCGAAAATTATTCAAACTGCGTGTGTAAGTGATGCTGCTAGAACAACAAAGATGTCTGTTGTCCTAAAAAGTAAGTAAGTAGAAACCCGTTTCTGTTGTTAATGGAATATTAAACATCCCGCCATGGTTCGCGTGGGTGTTGTGCACTGGCATTAAGGATGAGCGAAAATAAATTATAGTAATGGAGCGCTGCGCATAGTTCTTATGGAGTGGAGATATAAAGACATTGGTGAAAGAAAAGGGGAAGCTACCTGTACGTTGCGACTTGGTAATCTTTGTGATCTAAAGAGTGATGCGAATAAGAGAAAACGAATTAGGGGAAAATGTGGTAAGTGTGAAAATACGGAGGACGGTAGTGAAATAAGCATGAATATAAAAGCAGAAATTACTGGGCCCTCACCGCTCCGCCGGTGATAATACCGACCCGGCTGGTCAAAGAGTAAAGGTGTTTGTTGATTCCGTTTCAGTTCCTTCTTATTTGTGTCTAAGTTTTCAGGGGAAGTACCTGAATAGAAAGTATGTGTTCGTTCGTTAAATTGCTACAAAAATATGCAGTGCGATTAGTGTCCGGTTAAAGGAATGGTCAGAGGGAGGAAACAAGATCTTACCAAAATCTTGGTGATCCAACGTATGTCTGAGCCATAGGGTAAAGGGGAGGGTGATCGACCACTCCAAATGATGACCTGAAATCACAGAGCGTGTCTAAGTATACATATAGACCTATTAAAACAAGGGAGTGAAATGGCCCAAAAGTGCAACGCCAGAGCGTGGGGAAGTATCTTACCTCTAGCGGGTGCGCTGTGTTCCCTCGTGGCAACGGTTCCGATTCTCTGATCCGGACAGAGCGGTAACCCGGAAGTACCTTTTTATACTAGGATGATTTACAAAAAAGACTAGACCGCGAAGTTAAAGTTTAGCAAAAAAAGGGGGGGAGGAAAACTTTATCAGTAGTGTTAAACCGAGAACAACGAGCGTGGAAGAAGTAATGAGGCAATGCCTATTGTGAATAGCTTCTGAAAATGGAAATCCCTGTTTCTTGATGTTCTTAAAGTATTCCCGTGCAAGTTGAAATAACCGTGCACATGTTTTAGGTAATAAATGTTGCAGAAAAGGGGATTTGTAAAAATACCGCTGGAGTTCAGAGCGAGAAGGCTCTGTGAGCGATGTATTACCGCATGTCATGTTGCGCATAAAAGGAGTGGTATGAGCGTGCGATTTTGTGTTGAATGTTCTCAAGTGTCTTATTTATAAAAATATAGAATGAATATGGGAATTGGAGAGCTTATTAGTGTACATATAGCGTATATCCGGCTGCACATGCAATCTACTGGACATTCATACGGTGTCATTGTAACGACAGAGAATACAACGAAACATAGAATATGCAGTGAAAATTATGGAGATTGGGACTGGTTCAAATTTACAGTGATTCAAAAGATCCGAACAAACTGTGTCCATGATGAAGAGTTGCAGACATTATTAGCTGCGACACTGGTTGAGGCAAGATGTAATTGGTGACACCATCTCTTCTATTGCTGTACGAGAGTGACTGAGATAGATCAACAACCTCTATTTGGCATTTCTGTTGACATTAGTCCCCCAAGAAATATTGCATCTCCTGGTCGCTGTTCAAGCCGTGTTTTACGGTGTGGAGGCGCATAATCCAAGTTGCCTCCGTGCGTCTTAGTTCTCTGTTGCCGCCTCTGAAACTTGGTTCAGTCACGTCGATGCCATAGAATGAGAAGCGTTTTTGTGGACCTTGAGACGGACATACAGCTGCGTGTAACGCCATGGGATATCTGGCATCTTGTTGGTGGAGTGCTCTTGCATGTTCTGATCCTGTCCTTGAGGGGTCTGATGGTGCTGCCCACTTACTGTCCTTTGCATATGCATTCGATGATGTATACCACGAATCTGGTGTTGCAATTGATGTTATGTCTGATGCTATATTTTCTATTGTCGAAGCTGGTGAATTCCTTAGTTTCGTGTTTGGCCCATCTGCATACACCACAACAGCCACATTTGTAGAAGCCTATTGTTCGTGTTGTAAGCCATGAAGAGTCCACCCTCATTCGTGGGATTGTGGGGCTGAGTCTGTTCCTGAGTGTCCTTCCTTGTCTAAAGGTGATCTGTGGCTGGGCGGTGATGTGGTTGTTAAGTGATCTATCGGCTCACAAGATCCCCAATGTTTAGTGAGTCTTTTCCTCACTATGTGGCTCATGTCATTGAAGTCTGTGATCAACCTCACTGATTGATTGTGTTGCTGAATGCGTGTCTTGTCGCGTAGTGTGTCTTCCCTTTGCGTCTGACTAGTTCTGTTTTCAGCTTTTTTAATGGTATGTGGTTTGTATCCTCTTTTCTTGAATCTGCACTTCATGTCAGTGATGCATTTCTGGAACTCTGAGTCTTCACTACAATTTCTCCTTGCCCTCATAAATTCTCCATATGGGATGGCTTGAATCTGGTGGTTGGGGTGTGAGCTGTCAGCATGCAAGATGGAATTGCATGAAGTTTCTTTCCGAAAGAGTCAACTATGTAGTCTATCCTCCCTGATGTAAAGTTCCACATCCAAGAATGTAATGTTGGATGTGCTAGACTCTCTAGTGAACGTCATGTCCATGTCGTTGGAGTTCAAATAGGTACAGAATTGTTCTAATTTGTCTTGGGTGCCTGATCAGAGTAGGAGGCAGTCATCTGTATAGCGACCCCAAAAAATGATAGTCAATCCAAGGTGCTCCTTTCTTGCCCCAAATCCATTCTGCCTCTAAAACACCCATAAATAAATTCGCAAAAGTCCACCACACGTAAGGACTTTGCGTCATGCACACGTTTACCATGCAGTTCTTGTTTTCACTTTACGCTCTTGTTCTCATATCACCTATTGTATCATTCCCAGCCCTGAAGAAGTCGCGGGACAATTCTCCCATTGTGACGAAACACATGTTGGCTGGTTGCTTTTGGATGTAACAAAGATTAAAACAGAGAACGTATCCATTTGGACCATTATGGCGTTTCTTTAAGTGAACATGACTTAATGAACTTTCATTTTATCACTTGAAAACGTGTGCCCAGGACCCTGTTTCTCAAGCTTTGTGTAAAATACATGATGTTTTATCAAAGTAAGTGCAAATATGTATATAAAGTGACACGTGCTTTGAGCATTTCCCAACATGATGTAGTTCAACTATTCCCTACCTTAATGGCAAAATGCCATATACGTGAAATCTTTCTAAGTTGTTTTTACTCTTCTCTATTATAAAAACAGAGGGACATATTTACAATCCCCTAGCACCACAGCAGAGACATTTTTTTAACGGTCCAGTGGTGCTGTGTGCAGGCCCATATTTACAAGGCTGCGCAAAGCTACTTTGCGTGGCTTTACACAGCCTTGTAAATATGGCTCTCTTTCATGCAGTGTTCTGCGTTAAAGGGGCGTGTCATGGGTATAGGTTAGGGTGTTCCCAACCAACACCCATGGCTTTTTGACAGTGCCCCAGATTTACAAGGATGGGTAAGTTTGAGGCAGCACCAAAAACTAACGCCTTTCAAGTGGAGGCATTAAAGTGGCGCAACGAGGAGAAATACTTTTATTTCTCCTCATGTTTTGCTCTTTCTATGTGTGCTACATTGTGCAGCACTCATAGAAGGAACAAAACGCCATTAATGATTGTTTTTGTGCAGGAAGGTGTCCCTTCCTGTACAAACACAATAATCCTTGCAACGCAGGCACACTTGCATCATGGTGCAAGGGTGGCTGTGATGGCGCGTGGCTGCTGGTTTAGCGCTGGCGCAGGGGAGAGCACAGGGCTACGCCGTATTCCTGTAAATATGGTGCATCCCTGCGTTTTTGAAATGACGCAGCTCTGCACTGCAAAATTGCTTGAGGCGCCACGCTGCGCCATTTCATTGTAAATATCTCCCAGAGTGTCGTGTTGTAAAAGCCATTTCTGAAAATACAAGCTAAACCTACCCTTCTTTAGCTCCATGAGGTGCTAGAACAAAAGTGCCATGTGCATGAATGTCAACACATTCATCTATTTGAGATGCTCACAATTGCAACTGTCCCTCTCAGAGTGTCATGTGCTAAGTGATCATGTAAGAATCCATAGGTTTACACATTTCACCCAAGACTGTATAAAGTGTCATGTGCATGAACATATACCATGTTAAAAAATGTGTTAAATGGCATAGCTATTTCACCAAGGAAACAGACAGCAAAAATAATCTGATCTAAAAGTGCTAAGTGGAAGGAGAGGCAAGATGGTAGAGAAGGGGCGAAAACATCATAAACATTGTCACATTCATCTACAGGTTCGTCGTGAAGGGCTAAACATCAAAAGTGCAGAGTGCAAAGAGGCCATTATAAATGGGCATGTAATTCAGCATCTGCATTTAGTCCCCATGGTACCTCCGTGGCCATCAGAACAATCCACTTAGATTCTGATCTTCTGAGGGTCAGTTTTGATCACCCCTTCTTGGTCCCTTCATGACATGCTATATACCATAATACTATAATTCTGATTGTTGCCATTGTGACTTTCCCAGATGCGTTTGGCCATTGCACACATGAAGTCTTTCTTTGAGATGGCACGCAATGCTTTATAATACAAAGTTTTAATCTGTTGACAGTACTGTCCATGTATTTCTTCCCACAGTTGCACTCCAGCACGTAGGCCACATTTGTCATCTCGCAATTTATCCATTCCTTGATCTCATTGACTTTCCATTATGAAGCTCAAATGTTGTTCTATTCTGGCCAAATTAACACGCCTTACATTTTAGGCAAAGCCAAAACCCTTTCTGTTGGGTTGTGAGCCAATTTGAATTATCAATATTATTGCTTGTCATGAAGCTCCTTGTTAGATGATCTCCCAAAGAGGCTGTCTTTTATATGTAGTCTTAGGATGGTCAGGCAACATTTTGTTTAAAACATCATCCATTTTCAGCAATTTCCAATTTTCCTTTATAAGTTCTGTAACTGGCTTTAAGTATTAAAATACATGATGTATCGGATGTCCTTCCATGATTCTTCATTTCTCAGGGTAATTTTTTGGGTATCCATAGCTCTTCCCTCTTTCTTTTCCATGCTCTTTTTAATGCCTCATCCAGTACTGACTGTGAATAACCTCTCTGGATCAATCTTTTACACATATTATTTATTTCAGTAGCACAGATGTTATGAGTGAACTTCAATTTCGGAGGATTATTATTCAATGTTTTACAAATCATCAATGTATTGCACCCATAAAATCACTTGCTCCAAAGTTTTTGAATTGTTTTCACAGGGGACCCTGTGCACTTCCAGTTGAAATTACATCATTTTCCAGGCAAAAAGTGGGGGCTAACCATGTCCAAAAGAGGCACTTTCCTATACTGTCAAACGAAGTCAAGGCCAGCAGCCAGGCAGAAGTTGCCAAAATGTTGGACAAGGGGTGATTTAACCCTCCAGTAGTCCCTGGGGTGCCCAATGCTAATCCGAAAGGGGGGCCCGAGAACTCAGATTCCGTGTGGACTACAGAGAACTCAATGCTGTCACCAAGACTGATGTACACCCAATTCCCAGAGCTGATGAACTCATTGACAAACTATGGGCTGTTAAGTACCTTAGGCCTTTTCATCTCACATCTGGGTACTGGCAGATTCCCCTAACTGAGGGAGCAAGTTAGGAATCTTTTCAGATATTTTCCTCCAGAGATCTAGCAGAGATCTGGATCAACACCAAAGCTGTAGCAGATGACATCGAACCTCCAGTTACACTCAACTTGGAGGTTTCCCCCAAACAAGATTTCGACTACCAGTAATGTTTCTAAGTCTAAATGTAGACAGGCATCACTGAGGTTGAATTCAAACACTATCCTACCGCTGACAAGACCTTCCTGGGGACAGATTCTGGATTTAGCCTGCTCAGAGCTTTCCGGCAATCAACGATGACCCTGCCAAATTTCTTGCCAGAGTCGAAGGTCCCACCAAGGACCCGTGCTTCACCAGGCCGCTGTTGTAGAGCTCTTTTTCAGCTCTAGCCTGCAACCTGACCCACTGACAGCCAGTCGATGAGAACTTTTCTTCAGAAAATCTTCTAAAGCCCTGATTACGAGTTTAGGTGCTATTTATCACACCTGATAAATAGAGATACCACTGGGTAGGTTATTTATCCAGTACGATAAATAAGACCCTTTACAAGTTGGTGGGGAATAAAATGCAGATTTTGTTGTTTAACACACCAAAATCCGGATGATACAGTAAATACCATATACTTTTACCTTGTTACATTTTGGCAGGTTTGACCTGGTGAAATCTAACTAATATTGATGGCGTTTAATGTATACAATAATTATCGGATATGTTAAATACCTGCCAACTTGTAACTCCAACCTGTGCGTAATCAGGGATTTACGCACGGGTCGGAATTTAATGATCAACTCATATTCAGGCCAGGGCAGACTCGACCTCAAGTGGGACTATCTTGAGGGAGTTCTTATAAACTATTTATCTGGACAGTTGTCTGGGATCCAGTTCTCCTAGCTAAAAAATACCTTGGGATTAACCACAAGACATTCTTTATTAGGTGGTACCCTAGGTATAAATAAAAATACTTATTCTGGTCAAATGATGGTTAGAGGACCTTATTGGGTACCATGGCCCTTACGTACCTCTGTGGTACCAACATGTTTCTGCCCACAGTTAGCCTAAATAGGTCTCGGGTATTCTTCAGGGCTCCGTGTTCCTTCCCTGTCCCCAAGTACAGCTGTCTCGTAATCTACCAGCCGGCTGTACTTGGGGACAGGGTAAGAACACAAGAAGGGCAAATCTCCTTGATGAAAGTGTGACAAAAGGAGACCCCCACCCCTAAACAGACCATGAGGCACAGGGCCTCTCTGGATTAGGTAAATTACCTTTAATTTGGCAAGGAGAGGTAGGTCTTTTACTTTACATTCACTATTTAGACAAACCGGGATCCTAATAAAAGCCCTGAAGAATGCCAGAGACCTATTTAGGCTAACTGTGGGCAGAAACTTGTGGAGAGTGGAGATCCTGTCTTAGCTAATGTAATGTATATGTAGTCTTGTTAATGTGAGTGTGTGTAAAGGCCTGCCACCAGCCTTGACGGGGAGTGTAGATGGAGATATATATATATAAATCCATATTCTTTTTGCACAAATGGCGGTTAAATAAAAATTTGAAAATGAAAGATTACCTGCTCAGCCTCTTCTTCATGGTGCCGTGAAATCCTTGCTACATGGAGGCTTGGAGATCGTGAAATTATATATATATATATATATATATATATATATATATATAAATAAATATCCTGTATAAATATATATATATATATATATATAAATATCCTGTATAAATAAATATAATCACAGTCCTTGTGCTGCCACATCCTCAGCAACAAAACAGGTACAGACCACAGCGTGGAGTGTCAGTGCAGTGCCTTTATTGCAAAATTAGTGCATCCAGGAAATAAAACAGCGAGTGCCCAGCCTGACGCGTTTCGACCGCGTTTCCACGGTCTTGATCACATGACGTGCTGGACCAATTAGGATAATTATATAGTGCAATAACCAATAGAATTCCTTATGTCATCACATACTATCAGCAATAGACATGAACAAAATACTATATGGGCACCACCACTACATATGAGTGTTGACGCCTGGGGTCTCTAGTAAATATAAAAATACAGCAAAATTGCTTATCATAATTCCATGATCTAAACGCATTGACAAATACATTGAAAATTACGAACACAGATACCAAAAGGTACTTTCAAAGTGAACATACGAATCAAATGTATTTAAAATCATGTACAATGCCTCAAAACATCCCTCTCAAAGTATTAAGATCATTATTGCTGATAAATACATAAAGTGCATAAGTTAAAGTGCAAGTGCTAGAAAATGTGCAAAAAGTGTGTAACCTATCACCATTGACTCATCATTGCTGATCTATAGTGCATTTAAAAACAGCCTGCAGCCATGCCCATTCTATATCCTCTTCGATGCGATCGGAATTCCGCTCAGGTGCTGGACATTCCGATCGCGGGCGTGGTCGTGACGAGCTCAGCTCGTCATGCGCACACGCCCACCGCGCAGCATGACGAGCTGAGCTCGTCATGAGCATCGAAGAGGATATGTATATATAGTGCAAGTGCGCTATAAACATGTAGCTGAGCTCTGAATGTCCCAATGTAAACAAAAAAATCATTATGTAAACACGGATGTTACTTCCATATTGCACGAGTGGAGAGGTGTGGTGCAGCGGCCAGGGCAGCTGACTTCGGAGCACAGGGTTCACGGTTCGATCCCCGGCTCCGGCGGCAGCTCAGCTCAGCACCATGTGACTCTGGGCAATAGCTCACTTAATTTCCACTCCGGCCCCCAGCGCCTTGAGACCCGTAAGGGTGAGTAGCTGCGCTATATAAAAACGGACTTACATTTTTACTTACACAAGAAGTCCATAAAATTCACATAAAGTGCTAGTGCACAGTAATTCTAAGACTGGTGCAAGAAACAATAGATGCCATCATTCATTTAATATCCTTCAAAAAGTACAGTACATATGATTCAAGAAGCTAAAACCAGTTTAATTCCCTCCCGAAACCAGGTAAAACAAGGTACAACCCAGTTAAAATCTGATAAAAAACAGAGTAAAAAACTGGAAAATTACATATACAGTACATACGATTTTATGGAGCTAAAACCAATTTAAAACCCTCTTAGGACCAGGTAAAACTAGGCACAACCCGGTTAAAACCCAGTAAAAACAGAGTAAAAACTGGATAAAAAGCCTCTCTAAAACCACACAGAGTAAGTTGAAAACTTGACACCAAGAAACCAGTCTTATAAGAAATTGTGCAGATCTTCCCTGTATTAAGACCATTAGGCATCTTGGTGTCTAACAACATGATAAATTCAGATTCTAGCTGCCGTAATCTCCTTTCCCGATTACCACCTCTGATAGATTTAGGTACTGAACCTACAACATAGTAACTTAAATCCTTGAGATTGTTATCATGAACTAGTTTGAAGTGGCGAGCCACTGGATAATTCGGATCAGAGTTAACTATTGCTCGTAAATGTTGGAGTATTCTATTAAAAACTTGAAGTTTTGTACTTCCAACATATTTGAGATGACATGAGCATTCCAATATATAGACTGCAAAGTCAGTCCTGCAGGTATAATGTCCCTGTATCCTGGCAGGTTTGGAATCAAAGGCAGTAGTATATGTAGTGATGTTTCTGCCGAATTTACATGCTCGGCACGAGCTACACTTATAAAACCCTGACCATGCCGACAGCCATGTGTTAGAGACAGTCACCTCTGGACTAGATTTAACAAGGTCATCCCTCATTGAGGGTGCTCGTCTAAAGGTTAAAGAGGGGAGCTCTGGCAAAATTTGTGACATAGTAATATCTGATAATACTATGGGCCAATTTTTATAGAGGATCTTTCGTACCTGTCTCTCTTGTCGGCTGAAAGTAGTGATAAGTCTTACTGAGTTCATGGGTTCAGAAGTATGCTCCGTTGTAGTAGTATGCACAGGGAGTGCATTGGTGGTAATGGCAGCTAGACATTCTTCCCTACTGTGGCTGTTGGCTCTATTTAGTGCAGCTATTAAATCTTTGGTTTTATAGCCCCTGGCTCTGAATCGCTGGAAAGCTTCTGACTGACAGTTATTTAAATCAGCCTCTGAACTGCAAATACGCCTGATTCTTAAAAACTCCCCATAGGGGATGCTCCGAATTAGATGGTTGGGGTGAGAACTGCTTGCATGAAGTATAGAATTTCCTGCAGTCTTTTTTCTGTGGAGTTTAGTGTGGATGGAGTTGTCTTTAATATATAACTCTACATCTAAAAACTGCACACTCACATTACTTATATCAGCAGTAAATTTCAAATTCAGCATGTTATTATTGATGGTCTCAATGAACTTTTTAGCCGATTCCATAGATCCTCTCCAAATTAAACAAACATCATCAATAAATCTCCACCAATGAAGTACATTAGCGCCGTATATGTCTTTGTGGAGGGTCCTGAGGACATGCTCCTCCCACCAGCCAACGTGAAGACACGCATAGCTGGGAGAGAAGCATGCCCCCATCGCCACCCCACGTAACTGCTGGTGAACCTCTTTATTGAACATAAAATAGTTGTTTGTGAGGCAAATCTCAATCATTTTTAAAATCATCTTATTGTGTTCATAAAATTGAATACTGCATTTGCCCAAATAGTAACGTACTGCTTCAATACCCTCAGCATGATGAATGCTAGTATATAGTGAACAAATGTCCATTGCTATCAAGAGACAATCACCTTCCCATTTTACTGACTGCAATTTAGATAAAAAGTGACCAGTGTCTCTGATGAACGAAGGGAGATGCTCAACAAACTCATGTAAAAAATAGTCAACGTATTTAGACATGGGTTCTAAAAGACTTTTTTGAGCTGATATTATAGGTCTCCCTGGTAGTACCGGTGTTACGTTCTTATGGACCTTGGGTATAAAATACAGTATTGGGGTTATTGGGTAGTCGTTCTTTAAAAAGAAGAATTCATTTTTAGTTAAGAGGCCCATGCGTTTCCACTGGGCCAATTCCTTGAACACATTGTCCTTGATTTGCCTCAGTTCAATAAAGGTAGCTTTTCTGTAACAGTCCCCATCATTCAGATGATGTGAGGCTTCTTCCATGTAGAGGGCTTTTGGCCATAACACTATATTGCTTCCCTTATCCGCCTTGTTAATAATCACATTATCATTCCCTTGCAATTTCTGTATGAGGTTAGAATATTGTATTTCCAGATGTCTTCTGTTTGTTTTTCTGCAATATATTTCTATTCAATTTCTTTAGATCCTCAATAACGCAATCACTAAAAACATCTATAGCGTCTTTAGGCATAATAGGAATGAAGGTTGAAGGCGGATGGAATGGACTGCTTGAAGGACTGTTACACATTATTCCAAGTTCCCGTAGTTCATCTTGGGTGGAAATGGACGTATTCATGTCATCATTGGCCAGAGACTGCACTGACCTAAGCGTATTGATGTCTGAAACTTGAAGGGTAGATGACAGACCAGTTGATTGAACAATATTTAATGCTGATTCTGTTGCATTCTTCAATTGGAAATGCTTTCGAAGCTTCAGTTTTCGGATAAATTTGAAAACATCCACTCTTGTCTGTGTATATTTGAAGCTATTAACAGGACAAAAGGAAAGACCGAGGGACAACAACTGCTTTTCTGCCTTAGATAGAACAGTATCCGATAAATTGATAACTGTGTTATCTGCATCATTTATTGCTGGCGCCCCTGCCTCTGCCGCTGTTTCCTGAGTTTGCGCCTCTGTCTCCTGTGTTGGTTTCTCCTGCTCCTTGTTGTTTCACAGGATTGCGCAGTCGCAGGGTTTGGCGGCGGTCTTCCAATAAAAAATTCAATTCTTCACCTGGAGTGAAATTTGTGGGAAGTGGTGCGAACATATTAGTCCCACTATCGTTATCCGATTCATTTCCAATGCTCGCAGAACTGATCTCAGAGACCGAAGATTCCAAGCCTGCTTGAGCTGGTGTTGCCAGAGACGGGGTTTTGTTAGTGAGTGCTTGCCTTTTAACAATGTCAAACTTTTTAGAAAAAGTAAAAATTCTCCCCGTTTCATAGTCTCGCTTGTCTCTAGCAAATTTAAAGATTTTTCTCGCTTTTATGGTCTCTTCATGTTTCTTTAGGCGTGCTTCGATCTCCTCACAACCTTTTTTAATGTGTTCCTTTGATTCACTCGCTTCCAGACCATTCACTAATTCAATTTCTTTTAAGATTTCCACTCTGTCTATTCCGGCATATTTAATAAGTATTGACACCATATTCATCGATGCCTCCAGATTGTTCGATGCCCACTCCTTCAACATAAGGGGATTAGGATTTTCAAATGATGGAGCAATCATCACCCTTAATCCTCGTGGGACCCTTCCTACTTCTTTGTACTTTTCTAAAGACTTCTTTTCCCACCATTTCGTCAACTCGGTGCGTAGCAGCTTTTCCAGTTTTTTCAATAAAGTTTTTACATCATTGTTGGTATTCGTGTTGACATTCTGGCCCCTTTGTACTCCCTCGACTTCCGGTAAGTTTTCAAATAGGGCATCTGCCACGGCCTCTCGGTCCCGCAGCGCGTCCGCTGTTGACATCATTATTCAGATGCTTTGCAATCGTTCGAAATGCACGATATAAGAATGTTCGTTTTCTATATTGCGAATTGAGCACTGAAATTCTCTCCACTATCCCAGCCACCCGCAATGTCTCGAAGAGGATTAATGAAGCTTACCACGTGGAGACTCAAATGGCTCCTTGGCGTCCTCCGACTCCTCCGGTGCAAATGAAAACTCTGTTGGCAAGCTGCGCTCTACAATCCAGTGCTACAGACTGCGGGGGCTGGCACGGATAGTACTCCTTCCGGGTTCAACACAGAATTGCGCCCGCTATATCAGCTGTTTACCGGTCAGCCACAATTCGGCGGGAGGGTCCGTAAAGACGAAGACAGCCGAACTCCGTCAAAATTATACAAGATAATCACAATCCTTGTGCTGCCACATCCTCAGCAACAAAACAGGTACAGACCACAGCGTGGAGTGTCAGTGCAGTGCCTTTATTGCAAAATTAGTGCATCCAGGAAATAAAACAGCGAGTGCCCAGCCTGACGCGTTTCGACCGCGTTTCCACGGTCTTGATCACATGACGCGCTGGACCAATTAGGATCATTATATAGTGCAATAACCAATAGAATTCCTGATGTCATCACATACTATCAGCAATAGACATGAACAACATACTATATGGGCACCACCACTACATATATGAGTGTTGACGCCTGGGGTCTCTAGTAAATATAAAAATACAGCAAAATTGCTTATCATAATTCCATGATCTAAACGCATTGACAAATACATTGAAAATTATGAACACAGATACCAAAAGGTACTTTCAAAGTGAACATACGAATCAAATGTATTTAAAATCATGTACAATGCCTCAAAACATCCCTCTCAAAGTATTAAGATCATTATTGCTGATAAATACATAAAGTGCATAAGTTAAAGTGCAAGTGCTAGAAAATGTGCAAAAAGTGTGTAACCTATCATCATGGACTCATCATTGTTGATCTATAGTACATTTAAAAACAGCCTGCAGCCTTGCCCATTCTATATGTATATATAGTGCAATTGTACTATAAACATGTAGCTGAGCTCAGAATGTCCCAATGTAAACAAAAAATCATTATGTAAGCACGGATGTTACTTCCATATTGCACGAGAAGTCCATAAAATTCACATAAATATATATATATATATCACCTACTGGCGGTCGCCAGTAGGTAGTTATAGTTAGGACCTAGTTTCCATAGGAAAAGCGTTTTTGTTTTGCCAATATCTTTGGTGCCGGTTGACAAATCTATGCAAAAGTTTCAAAACTAATGGGGCGCTTCGGTCAGCTCCTGTTATGAAAGTTTCGGGGTGATTCGTCAAGCGGGGGCCGAGAAAAAAGGTGGGTCCCAAAACACGTTTTCTCCATGTTAATTTTCATAGGAAACATTTGTCGCAGCTACAGCCCGAACTGCTGAACGGAATTACACCAAATTTGGCAGAGAGATAGCTCTTGGTCCAGAGTGCACTCTTTGCTTGAAATGGTGTAAATCCGATTGGTAGTTCCTGAAATATTCATATTTAAAAATCATTATATATCTGGCTGCCGCGGTGGATCCGCGAACCCTCCCGAGCACAAGCTTGATTCTGATTGGCTGCCAACATTTCCAAACAAAAAGTGTTGGCAGCCATCTTGTGACTCGGTTGAACCGAGTCACAAGAAAAAAGGTTAAAAAACAAAAAAAGGGGGCAGGGTAGAAACACCCTGACCCCCTAGGCCTGCTCGGGGGGTACCACAAAGACCCCGAGGGCCAAAAAAAGCATTTTTTAAAAACAATTTCGGCGGGATTTGCGTAGGGTCCGCGAATCCCGCTGAAAAAAGTTTTTAAAAATGAAGCGTGGTGTCCCGCGCTTCGTTTCAATAAGCCCTCGGGTGGGCCAGGTCCCGGGGGCAATATGCAAAATATATGCGGGGGCTGCGCGCCCCCCAAGCCCCGGGGATCGCCACCTCCCCGGGGCTAACTCTAAAAATGATGTGTGGGGGGGCTCGAGCCCCCACACACTGCCCCGGGGACCACCACCTCCCCAGGGCACTTTTCATTCAATTCTTCATTTAAATATGAGGGTCCGTTGCGGACCCCCGGGGACCACCACCTCCCTGGTGCTATTTTCAAGTTGGGAGGGGGCCCCCCCTCCAGGAGCCCTCCTTGGCCCTGGGGACCGCCACCCCCCAGGGCTGGCTCCAGGAATGTCCTGGGGTGCCCCATTTTACACCACTCTGCAAATGCGCCACTTGGCACATTGCTAGTGGGGCGAAGAGGTCCTCTTGTGACCTGAGGAGCTCAGGACTAAAGTGGACTTCATCCCCGAGCAGCAGTGCACTAGGAGGCACGTTTGCAGAGTGGTGTAAAAAGGGGCATGGCCTCGGACCACCTCTCAGCAATTTAGCTGTGTGGGGCTTACTGGAGGTACCTGGTGGGTTAGTTGGCCCCCAGGGACCCTCAGGATTCAAGGGGACTTAATCTCCCAACCCAGAACGTGCCAGGAGGCGCGTTTGCAGAGTGGTGGAGAAAGGAGGCGTGGCCTGTGTTCACCTGTCAGCATTCCCATTATCTGGGGCATACTGGAGGTATCAGGTAGGCTAGTTGGCCCCTAAGGACCACCAGCAGCGACGGGGACTTAAATCCCCATCCAAGAGCGCACCAGGAAGTGCGTTTGCAGAGTGGTGGGGAAAGGGGGGTGTGGCATGCTATGAGAACTTAGCAATCCTGCTGTGTGGGACTTACTGGAGGTAATCGGGGTAGTTGCCCCCCAAGGTTTACCTTGGGGGCCAACCACCGCTCCTGTTACCTCCAGTAAGTCCCACACAGTGGGATTGCTAAGAGGTCTTCGGAGGCCACGCTCACATTTCTCCACCACTCTGCAAACGCGCCTCCTGGCACAGGACTGGTTGGGGGATGAAGTCCACTTTTCTCCTGAGGGACTTTGGCGGACAAGTAGCCCTCCTGGTACCTCCTGTAAGTCCTACGCAGCGTAATTCCTGAGCGCTGGTCGGAGGCCCAGGCCCCTTTCTGCACCACTCTGCAAACGAGACTACTACGTTATAGTTAGAAATTAGCATTTAAAAAACCTTAGAAAATCACAGGAATAACCATAGGTTTCAGGGACGTTATCGTTAGAAATTAGCATTTGAAAAACCTTAGAAATTCACTGAAAAAACCATAGGTTTCAGGGACGTTATAGTTAGAAATTAGCATTTAAAAAACCTTTGAAATTCACTGAAAAAACCACAGGTTTCAGGGACGTTATAGTTAGTTGGACATTTCACTCGTACAAAACCAGAGAAATTCGGCCTATATAGTTAGTTGAGCTAACTATAACTCGCGCCCCCGCAATGCACTGCTGATGACGTCACATATTACATCACTCATGACATGGTCAGTGACATCACTCATGACATCATCCACTTAATTTCTGATGCACCTCCTCACACCCTAATATAACCTTTCATACACCTACTCTAAAATACAAACTACCATTCTCGAAACCATAGACACACCAATTCCAGTTAGTACATACCCACTCACTGATTCATAGGTCTACACACACATCCACTCACCCATACAGTCACTCATACACGCAGTCACTCATCAATATAGCCACTGATATATGCACTCATAAACCTATATAGATACTCACACACCGCTACTCACTCATAGAGTTACTCACACACCTAGGCAGTCACCAAAAGAATCAGTCACACTGCCATTTACTCATTATACAGTTATACACACACCACCAATCATTAACCCATATGGACACTCATGTAGCTACTCACCAACCCATGCTGCCACTTATACACCAACTAACAGACTGATACAGACATTCACACAGATTAGTCACCCACCCATGCATTCAGTAAGACACGTTTAATCACTCACTTATACAGTCAGTCACGCACCTACTAAATCAGCCATTCAGTCACTCATACACCCACTCATTCTTCAATACACCTTGGCGTAGTTAGGACCTATTTTCCATAGGAAATTCACAACATTCTATTTCCAATAACTTTGGCGCCGGTTGATGAATCTTCGCGAAATTTTCAAAACTCGTGCGGCGCTCCGGTCTGCTCCTATCCTGAAAGTTTCGGGGTGATTCGGCAAGCGGGGGCCGAGAAAAAATGGGGGTCCCAAAACGTGTTTTCCCCATGCAATTTTCCATAGGAAACTTTAGACACGGCTACAGCCCGAACTGCTGAACGGAATTACACCAAATTTGGCAAAGAGGTAGTTCTTGGTTCAGAAAGAACCCTTTTTGTTAAATGGTGTAAATCCGTTCAGTAGTTCCTGAGGAATTTGAAAAAGAAAACATCGATATCTGGGCGGAGCCTAACCACACATGTCATCGTGAGATCTGATTGGCTGTCAGCACTTCATCCTGGAATTGCTGGCAGCCATCTTGGGACCAATATAAATGATAGTACCCCATTGAAATGCATTGTAGTGAATCGAAGATTTTGAGGGTTACCAAAAGGAGAACTATAAAGGGTGATAACAGACTTTAGTTACATTAGAATTCATTTGTTGATGGTACCATACTAATTTCAGGAATTGTGGTGTGTTCTAAGGTGATTTTACCCTGTGAAAAACCTTCTGCTGGGATATCATGAATCATGTTTGAGAGAAAACTATTTTCACATGCTTGTCCCATACAGTTTTGGAAGGTGCTCCAGAAGCTAAAATGAGAGCATATTTTCTGTAAATTCACATTATCTTTCTCAGTCATGTGAGAATGAAGTCTGACATTCTCAGTAAAACATGTACATCCAACAAGGGCAGAGACTGTCAGTTGATTCCTTTGTGTTCTACTGCAGCTTCCCAGAGTGTTCTAAAGAACAACTAGAGTGCTAACAGCCTTACTTATGACAAAAGTATGGCACACCTGAAGCCATCTTGATTGGAATAAACTGGTAACACTTAAAACATTTAATTTAAAAAGGAACAAAATGATGGGGTTCATTTTGTCATAGAAATTATGGTTAGTGCTGTAGAAAGAGAAATTAGGACATGTTTCAAGTGTGATCTCAAATATCTTCCTGTTATATTTCAACAGGAGCAGCCTGTCAGTTGATGCCTTTGTGTTCTACTGCAGCTTCCCAGAGTGTTCTAAAGAACAACTAGAGCGCTAACAGTCTTACTTATGACAAAAGTATGGCACACCTTAAGCCATCTTGATTGGAATAAACTGGTAACACTTAAAACATTTAATTTAAAAAGGAACAAAATGAGGGGGTTCATTTTGCCATATAAATTATGGTTAGTGCTGCAGAAAGAAAATTTAGGGCATGTTTTAAGTGAGATCTCAAATCCTCTTCTATTTCATTAGAAAATTCTGACATGCAGACTGAAACAATCACTTTCAATACCAGCAGTAGACTTCCAGTTAACTCCCTGGTGAGCAGTAGCTTTACTACAGTGATCTAATGAACAACTAGAGTGCTAACATTCTGAATTTATGGCAAATGTGTGACACATCTGAATGCCTTCTTGATGGAATCAAAGTGAAAAACTGAAAGCATTTCCTACTGAGGAGACTGCAGTAAATGACGAAATTAGGAAACTTCATAACAAATAAGTCTCCCAAGATGGCCACCAGAGAAAAAGAGCCCAAATGTAGCACAAATATCACCCAGATGTAGCCCACATATAGCCCAATGACAGAAGTGTGCAAAACACTTTTTATTTTTAGTTTTTCTGCAGTTTTATATAGTGCAAACTGGTCAGGTATTGGAGCGTTACATCTTACTTGGACCCCTTATTGCATATTTTGCACGAAGTACATGAGATTGATCTTGCGAAACATTAAACTTTACGATTCTGTTAACCTGAAGTTGCTCTGAACCGGGCTTTGTAACACCCGTTTTTACCTACTGGTTTTAATGAATTCTCACTGTATTGTATTAGGAAAGAGGATTTACTGTTTTTATGTACACTTTTATGATCTATGTTTCTAAATCAGATCAAATAAAGTTTAATGAATTCTATGGCAGGACGGAGGCGAGGATTATGCATATCTTTCCTCACTTTATTTGCATAGCAGTTCAAAGAAAACGTAACACAACAATCATTAAACAAAAGACTACACAACCCATGACCCATTAGGGGGTAGTCTCCAAGGCAACTATAGTCCAATCATATCACAGTCCATCGTATATAATATCGTGACGTCCCTTCCGCTTCCTCTTTCTTCACTGCTCATCAGTTAAGTGCATTCCTTACATTCTTGGCTTAATCTGACGTTGTTGCTGTTTGTATAGCGGTTTCTTGTGCACGTTATTAGCATTATTGCCTTGGTATTGTTTCATATTCCCTGCGCAGCAGGCTCTTGCCTGAGCGCGTTCTCCCCCTCGCAGTTTCTCCCGCTGTGTGCTCTGCGCGCGGTGAGATCCTGTCAGTCGCGTCTGGTCCGAGCGAGGCAGCTCTGTCGAGCGATCCCGCTGGTCTTTACGCGCGTTTGGGAATCCGGTCACTCCTTTAGTGTCCGCTTGATTCCTGACCAACCTCGCCTAATTTTGACTACCGCTACGCGGTGATTTCCCCACACAGCCATGTTAGTGACCAGCGCCACCTGGTGGTGGTAATTGGTATTGCGCCTCAGTCTATTCTTATAACAGCTTCGGGAAAGCCCAGCTGTTGGAGCACCGGTGAGGGGGCTGCCTTAAGGATTTTAAGGGCATTTGTTCTGTGCTCACACCCTCTGCTATCATGTCTTCTCCAGAAGACCATTTTTACTCCTCCTACCAGGAAGTGGAGGAGGAATGGCCCCCAACTTCTCCCTCCAGCAGTGGACCAAGCCCTCTCTCTGGCTATTTCTAGGGCGCTGGCTCCTCTTAGGGATCAGGTTGATAAGCTGGCGAAAAGCATCCGTGGGCTGTTCAGTGACCCAGATCTGGTGGTGGCGGGTCCCAGTAGCTCCCAGATGGGGAATAAAAGGGCCGATAAGCATAACGCGGGGCACTTGGAAGGATTTGATAAACTTACGGAGACCTTCCTCAAGCGTGCGCGAACGCTAAAACATGCACCCTGCCGGGAGGAGGAGGGGCCCGGAGAAAATTGCGACACTGTCACCACTATTGTAGACCCCGACGGCGGGTTTCCCTTAGAGGGAGAGGGTGTATAGGAGGACGATTTCTCCTCCGATGAGGATAAGGACTCGGGGCTTCCCTGGCGTCCAGAGTCCCACTCCTCTCAGTCCCCGGTTGGGGACGGGGTCCACTCGGACATGTTCGAGCCTACCCAAATTTACCATCCTAGGTCGGCGGAGTGGACACCTGACGCCAAAGTGGCAGAGTATGTGGTGGGGAAAATCCATCAACCCCTTGAAAGGGAGGTCAGGAATAGGATGAGGGGAGAATGCCCCAGGCCCTCACTGAAGGGGAAGGTGGCACACACGCCTGAAATTGATGAGAAACTATGTACCTTTTTCTCCAAGTATATGAGGGATCCCAAGAAAGGAATTGATAGGTCTTGGACGTGGTAGGGCCCTTGACCCAAATTATTCAATTGACGGAGCGTTCCAAAGAGTCAGGATCCCCTTTGTCCACGGATATTGTGGCTGGTTGGGCGCACTACCCTAAACCACTACCCCTCCACTACCCAAACACCACTGCACTACCCTAAACCCTAAAACACTACCCCCAGCACGACACCCTACACTACCCAAACATAGCTGCACTACCCTAAACCCTAAAACACTACCACCAGCACGACTCCCTACACTACCCAAACACCACTGCACTACCCCAAACCCTAAATCTACCCACAGCACAACCCCCTACACTACACAAACACCACTGCACTACCCTAAACCCTAAAACACTACCCCCAGCACGACCCCTTCACTACACAAACACCACTGCACTGCCTTAAACCCTAAAACACTATCCCCAGCACGACCCCCTACACTACACAAACACCACTGCACTACCCTAAACCCTAAATCTACCCCCAGCATGACCCCCTACACTACACAACCACTGCACTACCCTAAACCCTAAAACACTACCCCCGGCACGACCCCCTTCACTACCTAAACACAACTGCACTACCCTAAACCCAAAAACAGTACCCCCAGCACGACCCCCTACACTACCCAAACACCACTGCACGACCCTAAACCCTAAAACACGACCCCCTACACTACACAAACACCACTGCACTACCCTAAACCCTAAAACACTAGAACCCAGCACGACCCCCTACAGTACACAAGCACCACTGCACTACCCTAAACCCTAAAACACTAGCCCCTACACTACACAAACACCACTGCACTACCGTAAACCCAAAACACTACCCCAGCACTATCCCCTACACTACCCAAACACCACTGCACTACCCTAAACCCTAAAACACTACCCCCAGCATGACCCCCTACACTACACAAACACCACTGCACTACCCTAAACCCTAAAACACTACCCCCAGCACGACCCCCTACACTACCCAAACACCACTGCACTACCCTAAACCCTAAAACACTACCCCCAGCACGACTCCCTACACTACACAAACACCACTGGACTACCCTAAACCCTAAAACACTACCCCCAGCACGACTCCCTACACTACCCAAACACCACTGCACTACACTAAACCCTAAATCTACCCCCAGCATGACCTCCCACACTACACAAACACCACTGCACTACCCTAAAACACTACCCCCAGCATGACCACCTACACTACCCAAACACCACTGCACTGCCCTAAACCCTAAAACACTAACCCCAGCATGACCCCCTACACTACCCAAACACCACTGCACTACCCTATAACCTAAAACACGACCCCCTACACTACACAAACACGACTGCACTACCCTAAACCCTAAAACACTACCCACAGCATGACCCCCTACACTACACAAACACCACTGCACTACCCTAAACCCTAAACCACTACCCCTACACTACACAAACACCACTGCACTACCCTAAACCCTAAAACACTACCTCCAGCATGACCCCCTACACTACACAAGCACCACTGCACTACCCTAAACCCCCCTACACTATACAAACACCACTGCATTACTCTAAACCCTAAATCTACCCCCAGCACGACCCCCTACACTACCCAAACACCACTGCCATACCCTAAACCCTAAAACACTACCCCCAGCATGAACCCCTACACTACCCAAACACCACTGCACTACCCTAAACCCTAAAACACTACCCCAGCACTACCCCCTACACTACACAAACACCACTGCACTACCCTAAACCCTAAAACACTACCCCAGCACTACCCCCTACACTATCCAAACACCACTGCACTAACATAAACCCTAAAACACTACCCCCAGCACAACCCCCTACACTACACAAACACCACTGCACTACCCTAAACCCTAAAACACTACCACAGCACGACTCCCTACACTACCCAAACACCACTGCACTACCCTAAACCCTAATTCTACCCCAGCACGACCCCCTACACTACCCAAACACCACTGCACTACCCTAAACCATAAAACACTACCCCCAGCATGAACCCCTACACTACGCAAACACCACTGCACTACCCTAAACCCTAAAACACTACCACCAGCATGACCCACTACACTACACAAACACCACTGCACTACCCTAAACCCTAAAACACTACCCCCAGCACGACCCCTACACTACTGCACTACCCTAAACCCTAAAACACTACCCCCAGCACAACCCCTACACTACCCAAACACCACTGCACTACCCTAAACCCTAAAACACTACCCCCAGCAGGACCCCCTACACCACTGCACTACCCTAAAACACTACCCCCAGAACGACCCCATACACCACCCAAACACCACTGCACTACCCTAAACCCTAGAAAAGAAACCCCCACCCCATGCCCAATCCCCCTTACCTCTCACTCCTCGTGGTTCCTCTCTCCTCGTGGTTCCTGCTTCACGTCGTCTCTGAGGGGCGGTGCACGTCGTTGTGAGGAAACAGAACAGCCTCTGTTTCCTTACAACGACATGGATCGTCTACATGTTTTTAGAACGCATGGTCATTTACCATACATACCTTTACAACAAAATTCGTTGTAAAGGCATGCTTGGTAAATGACCATGTGTTCTAAAAATAGTAATGACTTCGTGATGTACAACGCATGCGTGGTAATGCATGCGTTGTAATGGTATCGCAAAGTAAAAAAGTCCTGTTCTTCAGTGAGACGTTTATTTGATTAATTAGGAGGAAAGAATGTGGTTTTTTACCGAAAAGTGCATTCCCGGCTGTTGTATTGTGAAAGTGTCCGCGTGGCCTGGTTTCACTTCCGGTGAGAGAGTGGAAGAGTCTGTTTGGATCTAAAGGAGTTCTGTTGTTGGACGGGGCCGGCGCGACATGTCATCAGAAAACATAGCTAATGGAAAGCGTCCTCCCTGAAGTGTGGAGCAGTGCCATGAGAGGTCAACGAGTGTGTGTCCCACCGCAGTATGACCGTACCGCGTGACCCATGTGCCGCCTCCAGGGTACGGGAGGCAGAAGCAGCATCGCAGGTCCTCTTGAAGACCGTTGTAGCACTAATTCTACATTTTGGTACTAGGGCATTTTAACTTCGTTGTTCCTGCCAGATACAAAGAGAAGATCCTGTGTTATTTAGTGCCCTCGTTACCTTTTTTGTGGGTTGTGGTGCTTGTCACTTCGCTGCCCCGCCGGTGCACACGACTGGGCACCCCACCTCGTGTGCCATCTGCATGGCCTCTGCCCTCGGATCACTGGTTTCGGTTTCTAGAGTGGCAACATAAACAGTTGCTCCCAAAGGACACATTTTGAATTTAATGGGAGACATTGCTTGGGACCCGGACATGATTTTGGTGACTCTTGATGTGGTGTCACTATATACCAGCATTCGTAATGAATTGGGACTTAAGGCACTATATCACTTTTTATCTAAGAAACCGGCTTGTCATTGGGAACATACACAAATGATTCTAGCTATGACAGAATTGATACTTACTAAAAACTTCTTTCTTTTTTAAAGATGAATGGTTTAGGCAAACCCAAGGAGTCGCTATGGGTTCTAAATTTTCACCGGCATATGCGAATATCTTTATGGGCTGGTTAGAGGAGGTTATGATTTGGGGTACCTCTGGAAGTCGTTGGAATGAACATATACTGTATTGGGGGCGGTTCATAGACGACTGTCTCATGATTTGGATTGGCACAGAGCCATTATTAAAGGAATTTATTGAGTATCTAAACGGTAATGATATGAACATCAGGTTCACTACTCATTTGAGTACTACCAATGTGGTATTTCTAGATGTGGAACTGTATATTAAAGATGGACTTATTCAGAGTAAGATGTATCGTAACCCTACTGCCTGTAATTCACTTTTACATGCGAAAAGCGCACATCCTCGGCATCAGATTAAGGCAATCCCATTTGGGGAGATGTTGAGAGCTAGACGAAATTGTAGTGATGATACACATTTTATTACTTGTATCAAGGATATGGAAAGGCGTTTTGTTCAGAGAGGCTACCCATTTCGGGATGTTTGGAAAGCAAAGGAAAGGGTCAGTAAGATTAAAAGAGCGACTACTTTGAGACCCAGACACACTGATCAGCAATCTGCTGTGCAGATTAGATTGATAACGGATTATACTTACATCAATACTACGCTAAGTAGAAGTCTTAATAAACATTGGCATATCTTGCAGGCAGACAAAACTTTGCAAGAATTTCTAACGGACAAACCCCAGATTACATATAGGAGGGGAGGTCATTGGGTGCTTTGCTTAGCCCCAGTTATCCTACTATTAAGGAATCTGAATCATGGTTAACACAAGGATCTAAAGGTTTTTTAAATGTGGTCATTGCGGGATGTGTAGGTTTATGGAACATAAGATCAAGCAATTCAAAGACAATATTGGTAGATTATACACTATAATGTCTAATATTAATTGTGGCACGAAATATGTCATTTATATTATTGTGTGTAATTGTGAAAAAATTTATGTTGGAAGTACTATAAGGGCACTTAAAGAACGGGTTGGAGAACATATGCGAGCAATAAAATATAATGATTGTAGATATCCGATTGCAGAACATGTACAAAATTGTATTGCACAAGGCCCCGTTAAAACCTTCAAGTTTTATGGTATAGAACATATTGGACAAGATCCACGCGGTGGTAACAGGGAGCTGAGACTGCGGAGGCATGAGGCACGGTGGATCATGCGTTTGCGAGCGGTGGAGGAGGGGCTTAATTATGATCAGGAATTACAATATTTCCTTGGTGATTGAAGGCTGTAGTTTTTTTTTTTTTTTATTTTTTTTTTTTAATGGCATATATTTATATGGTATAGTGCACATTACTATTATGAGGATGAATTAGAATAGTGTGTTTATGACAAGGCATGGGCGACTGACATGTGTGTGTTTCTTTATTATGAGATATGTGTTCACACGGTAAGATGAACTTTTGACTGAATACATGTGTTAGTATTCTTTTGAATTGGCCGTTTAAAGATGGCGCTATTTTATTGTGGGGAATATAGTCACCTCTTCGCTTTTTGTGAGTTACTATATAATCCCGTTTGGAAACGGGAACTGGCTTCCACCATATCCGGTGAAATGCGAGGATACAACACACACAGGTACATGTACTATCGTGATTTAGTTAGATTGATAGCAAATGCAGTTATTTCTTAGTCGATATTCAATTTTGACTATCTTTGCCTCGAAGTGTAGGGGCGTGTAACGAATTGAGTTACGTTTTTAGCCGATACTTAATCTCGGCCATTTCTTTCTACATCAACATAGGTTGCCCGGTACTGCAGGGACCTGTTGAAATAATCGGAAGGATTGGTTCCGATTCGGCGTTTGGGCATTTACAAATACCCTGACTGGAATTATTTGTGGGGAAGTTTGCTGGACCTTCGGGTAAGCATTAGCGTGGTTAATTAGCAATCTGTGAAAAGGTTATGCGATTTGCTAGTGAGAGTGTTGTTATTTTGCTTTATAGGGTCGTGTGTTGGATCTAAAAGTATACGACTGGCTATTAATTTCTGTAAGGAGTTTTATCATGAACACCGATGAAATAGATTTTTGAGGTAAGAATTAATTTTAAAGACTGGGAAATAGGAGATTTTAATGGGACGTGATGAATAGCTGCTGTCTCATGCCCTTGTCATCTCAAGCTAAAGGGGATTCCCTTTTCTTTCCCCCTTTCTATGTCTTTGTTTTTAAATTTTACAGAGAAACGCTTGAAAAATAATCTTAAGGTACTGTCCTTCATTCATTGTTATATGGTTGTGTGATTGGAACACGTACTTCACTGGGGAATAATTAATCTTTAAACTGTACTTTAGCCATCTCATCGACACTTTACATAACGATATTTTATTAGCGCAATGATGTTTAAAAAGCGCTTGGTGTTTTGATGGAATTTGCTGTTACTATGTGATAATTGCACAATATTTTGGTTTTTGGTATAGTCCCTTATTGCACCAAGGGGTTGTTTGGGCTTTTAAGGTGTAAATACAAAATGAATAATTTTCTTTAGTTTATTACATTATGATTATTTGTATTACTTCCAGCCCTGAGGAAGTCGTAGGGTTTAAAACCCGTGTGCGACGAAACGCGTTGGTATGAGGGAGTGGAAGAATTTGCCAAATTAAAGAATTGGACAAGACCAAGAATACGAGAAATCTTTCTTTCATGTTATTGTATTATCAAATGTATATTATTTGCGTGTGCTTCAGAAATTGTAAACTGCTCCCAAAGGACTAGCCTGAACACTTAGGTGAATATCCCCTGCACCAGCATTCCACGGAAATTCTTTCCTAGCTCTCCCACGTCAACGATGACGTCATAATAGAACGGCTCCGCTCGCGACACCGTATGACGTCATCGGAGCCATAAGAGGACCTCGTTGGCGTGCTGACGTCAGTTCCACCCATTTTTTCCGTGCCACCGAGGCAAACAGGGAACCGAGACATTTTCACATGTATACATAGTATAATAAATATATATATATTCACTGAAAAAACCATAGGTTTCAGGCACGTTATAGTTAGAAATTAGCATTTAAAAAACCTTAGAAATTCACTGAAAAAACCATAGGTTTCAGGCACGTTATAGTTAGAAATTAGCATTTAAAAAACCTTAGAAATTCACTGAAAAAACCATAGGTTTCAGGGGCGTTATAGTTAGTTGGACATTTCACTCGTACAAAACCATAGAAATTCCCCCGTTATAGTTAGTTCAGCTAACTATAACTCGCTGCGCCCGCAATGCACTGCTGATGACGTCACATATTACATCACTCATGACATGGTCAGTGACATCACTCATGACATCTCAAATGACATCACTGATGACATCATCCAGTGAATGTGTGTTTTTCTGAAAATTAAATATGTTTTATATATGTATATCTCAAGGTCGATGGAAGAATAAATGGGTATATAAGTGTCTAAATGGATGATTTTTTTGTAAAATTGATTGTATAACTGACTAAGTGTATCTTAGTGAATACATGGGTTAGTGAGTAATGTTTAAATATGAAAATATCTGTATCAGTCTCTCACTTTGTGTATAAGTGGCTGCATGGGTTGGTGAGTAGCTACATGAGTGTCTATATGGGTTATTAGTTGGTTTTTTGAGTATCAGTATGAGTGTCTGAGTGTCTGTATGGTTCGGTGGGGGTATTACTTAATGCATAGATGCATGAATGAGTGACTCACTGTTTGTATGTGTTGAAGACAGCATGTGTGCAGGACTGTATAGGTGGATGAGTATGTGTATGGGTGTGTTAGTGAGTGAATGACTGTCTCAATAGTGTCTTTATGAGTAACTACATATGTTTTAAACTAGTATATGTGAGTATTGGTGTATATAAGTGAGTATATGTGAGAGATTGGAAGAGTTCCTGTACAAATAAGTAGGTGTTTCTATAAGTGATTGTTTAAGAGAGTAAGTATGTGTAAGTTTCTGTAGAAGCAAGTGTGGTAGTGTGTGTATAACTGTATATGCAAGTAAATGGATGTTTGATACTTTGTTTGCATGTGTGACTATGTGTGTGAGTAACTCTATGGATGAGTGGCAGTGTGTAACAGGATGTATAGGTGTATGAGTACATATGATGAGTGAGTTCATGTATGAGTGACTGTATAGGGACTGTTGGTGAATGAGTGGATGTGTGTGTAGATCTTGGAATTACTGAATAGGTGTGTTGTAACTGGTATTGGTATGTCCATTGTTTTGAAAATGTTAGTTTGTATTTTTGAGTGTGTGTATCAAAGGTTATATTAGGGTGAGAGGAGGTCTGCCACTCTATCACAAGGATTATGTCATCAGTGATGTCATCAGTGATGTCATTTGAATGTCATCAGTGATGTCATGAGTGATGTCACTGACCATGTCATGAGTGATGTAATATGTGACGTCATCAGCAGTGCATTATGGAGCACGCGAGTTATAGTTAGCTGAACTAACTATAACGGAGGGAATTTCTATGGTTTTGTACGAGTGAAATGTCCAACTAACTATAACGCCCCTGAAACCTATGGTTTTTTCAGTGAATATATATATATATATATATATATATATATATATATATATATATATATCCAACAAAACAAGTCGCGTGTACTCTGCCTCAAGCGACGGCGGGCTCCAGCGAGGTAGCGAACCTCATATTTATCAGCATCGATTTCAGGAAGTCTCCAAGAAAAACACCAGAGCCCAAATCCATATGCGTGGAGTTTTTAGTTTATTCCAGTGGCAAACGCCGACGCGTTTCGGAACAACCGTTCCTTTATCACGGGTCAATACACGTTTGTAAAACATCAAATTTTTACCAATCACATGACATCATGAAATGACATAAAAATAGGACTACTACACCACATCTTGGGAGGTCAACATAAACAGCCATTTTGAAGTGGTAAATCAACCACTTTAAAGTCCATAATTTGTTTCAATACCAAACTTGGTATTCTTATCAGAAATATGCAGTAATTAGAATGTCAGAACATGTAGTAATTAAACAATTACATTATCACACAATTCCACCCAAGTGGGCTACTGACAAATAATTACGTGTATAGTTATAATATTACAATATATACAACGATCGTACTGATCAATCGAACACACAATTCCGCCCCAGTGGGCTAATGACTCCTACAGATATTTTAGGCTCTTTTACGTTCTCCTCATCACAGTGATGATGGTTTCTCCGTCTCCTATAAAAAATACAAATAAAATCAGTGAATAATATTAAAAATAACTACAAACTACTTCCAGGGGGACAAGATACATTTCCATACTGCTTCATAACCTAGTTCATATTTTCAACCCAAATGTACAGACAGTTCTTCATCTTTATTTAAACCGTTAGGACACATCGTTTCGTACTTGATAATCATTTTCGATTCCAGTTGCCTTAATTCTTTCAATCTGTTCCCTCCCCTTTCGGAGATAGGAATACGGTCCAATGCACAATATTTCAGTAAGTTGACATTTTTATCATGTACCTCCTTAAAATGTCTGGCAATAGGATATTGCCTATCCTCATTTATAATGGCTCGTCTGTGTTCAAGGACATGTTTCTTAACTTGATGCATTGTGCTACCAAAATAAATGAGAGGACACGGGCAAATAAGTGCATACACTACAAAATCCGATTTACATGTTAAATGTTTTTGAATAGTAAACGTTTTTTGACCTTTAGATAGTGTAATTTGTTTAGCATTACTGCTGAATTTGCAAGCTTTGCATGATCTGCAGGTAAAGAAACCCTTAACTGCTTGTCTATCTACATTTTTCTGAATCATATTGTTACACAGAGTGTCACTAAGGGAAGTGCATTTTCTAAACGTAAGTTGTGGGTTCTCTCCCAGACAATCCTTTAAAGTATTGTCAGTCAAAAGTGTATTCCAATACTTTTTAAGACATTTTCTAACTCCCCAAGCTTGCTCACTGTACGTTGTGATAAAGCGTATGGGCTCTTCCTTTGACACATCTTTAATTTTATCCTGTAATAAGTCATTCCTACTGCTCAAACTGACCTTATCACAAGCCTGTTTTCTAGTTTTCTTGGAGTAGCCTCTTACCGAAAAACGAGTTACCATGTTTTTCATCTCAACAGTAAATTCTGTTTCTGAGCTGCAGTTTCTTTTTGCTCTTGCTAATTCACCAAACGGTATACTATTAAACAAATTCCGTGGGTGACAGCTGTCAGCATGTAGCAGACTGTTACCTGCCATGACTTTCCTAAAAAGTTTGCTTTCAAGTTTATTGCCATTGACTTTTAATTCTACATCTAAAAATTCTATTTTCTCTTTGTCAATCATATGTGTAAACTTCAAGTTCCACTCGTTTACATTAAGAGACTCCACAAATTTTATGGCTTCTGTTTCTGGGCCTCTCCAGATGCAGAATATGTCGTCAATATAACGTGCCCAGAGGATGACATTCTGGGAAAAGGCATTGTTCTTACTCGCCACCTGCTCCTCCCACCACCCGAGGTACAAACCAGCGTAGCTGGGGGCGAAGCAGGTTCCCATAGCCGTCCCCTGGGTTTGGCGATAGATCACATGGTTGAACAGAAAATAATTGTTGGTTAAACATGCTTCCATCATGCAAAATAACATTTGTGTATGTTTAAGATAGGACAATTCTCGTGTTTGCAGGAAGTGCATGCTTGCCTCCATGCCAAGTTTGAGGAATGCAGGTATAAAGACTGTTAACGTCTAATGTCATCAATATAAAGTCAGGTTCCCAAACAATCTTTTGCACCACCCTCAGAAAATCTGCTGTATCCCGTATATATGCAGGTAATGATTGCACATATGGTCTTAGGAAACAATCAATGTATTTCGAAGTATTTTCATATAAACTGCCCATGGAAGATACAATTGGTCTTCCTGGCGGTATCATTCTATTCTTATGCAGTTTGGGCAACAAGTAAAGTATTGGTAATTTGGGATATATACAATCAAGAAATGAAAATTCATCATTGGTTAAAAGTGCTTCACCTTTCCATTTTATCAACATCTCTCTGTACCTTGCATTACTGTCCTCATAAGATTTCCTCGTTGCGACCTCATAGTTATTTACATCACTAAGCTGTTTGTTGCCCTCTTCTAAGTACATTTGAATAGGCCACACAACAACATTCCCATCTTTATCAGACTTTTTAATCATGATGGACTTATTGTTTTGTAAATCTTTAATGGCCAATATTTGATTATGGGTGAGATTCTTCCAGTTTCTAGATTTACACATGGAAAGTTTTTTTAATTCACCCTTAACACCTTTTTCGAATACTTCAATTGCGTCACAATGAATCTGCGGCAAAAATATAGACTTTGGTTTAAAACCACTATTAGCACTACGGTCTAACATTAAAGACTCTTCAATAGGGTTACCCAGGGACTCTTCCCCTTCACCCTCTAATTCAAGCATAGTAGTTAAAACATCATAGTCAGCAATCATTAGGTTAGACTCCCCTATTACAGGAGCAGTCACCTGTCTTTTTTTGTACTCATGCCATTTTTTCAATTTTAACTTCCTGGTAAAATGAAACAGATCTATGCGGCCCTCAGTGTAATCAAACATCCTAGTGGGACAAAACGTTAACCCCAGTGATAAAACAGAGATCTGATCAATGGAAAGAGAAATATTGGATAGATTTACCACAGTAAAGGAGTCCTTCATTGTGCCGCTACTTTTCCTCGAGTTCTCATTCCCACAAACTCGTCCAAGTTGCCTTGTCTTTTTGCGCCTTGCTTTTTTGCGCCTTTGGCTCCTCGACCGCGACCTCTGTTCCCTTGCGGTCCTGGGCTTGCCAGTCCTTGACGTGCAATTGCCATCAGGTCGAACTCCCTTAAAATTTTGGATTTTACTGGTCCTTTACACCTTTCATCGATGGTGGTCAACCCCACACTGGTCCCTGGTTGTGGTGGTAACAGTACAAGTGTCTCAATTATATTCTGAACCTGCTCCGTTACTTCCGTTGTTTCTCCACTTGTTGCGGGTGTTGTCTTTACTCCCGAGTCTAATGTATTTTTCCTTGTTTCCCTGATGTGATCAAATTTACGACCAAATGTGAAAATTTGTCCCAACTCATAATCACGTTGGTCTCTATAGAATTTGCGTTGTTTTTTCTGCTTAATTTCATCCTCTGCCTTTTCCAATCTGAGATTGAATTTTTTCATTTCTTCATTTAACTCACTCTCAGTATATTTGTCTTTCAAAAGTAACGAGAGACTTTCAATTTCCTTTGCTAGTCTCACTGTCTCTTTGTTGGCATATTTTATCAGTAATCGCAACATTACTGTTGAGCATGCATGATTATTAAGCACCCATTCTTCTATAAGCTCGGGATCAGGATCAATAAAAGTCGGAGTTATGAATATCCTCAATCCCCTTGGGACCATTTCGGCATCCACATATTTTTGGAGTGTGGTCGCCTCCCACCACTTTACCTGTTCCAATTTTGCCGCCTTCCACAATTTGTCCCATAGAACTTTAGTGCTAATCGACTCGTTACCACTGTTAGTACGATTTGTGCCTGCTTCGGTCGTGCTGTGTGGATTTGGAACGAACAATAGTTCAGCCGCTTGCCGTCTTGTCGCCTCCCGGTTTGCTGACCACATTTTGCAAATAAACAGGTCACGGATTCCCGTCACCTACCGCTAGTATACACCAGCAATGTCCACACTTTTCCTCGACCGCAGCCACTCCTGGCTCAGTCGGTACCGTCAACAAAATTGCTCGTTAGTTATTCCCGATCCAGTCCAGGTTTTTTCTTACCGACATGCAGGTACAGCAAAGGATCTTCCGCGTCCTCGGACCGTACAAACCACACTTGCAGTCCTGTGTGAAGGTATCCTCCCGTATACATACAGGGCAACGAATCAAGATTGCGGGCAGAGTAATTTTAAATAAAACCAACAAAACAAGTCGCGTGTACTCTGCCTCAAGCGACGGCGGGCTCCAGCGAGGTAGCGAACCTCATATTTATCAGCATCGATTTCAGGAAGTCTCCAAGAAAAACACCAGAGCCCAAATCCATATGCGTGGAGTTTTTAGTTTATTCCAGTGGCAAACGCCCAACGCGTTTCGGAACAACCGTTCCTTTATCACGGGTCAATACACGTTTGTAAAACATCAAATTTTTACCAATCACATGACATCATGAAATGACATAAAAATAGGACTACTACACCACATCTTGGGAGGTCAACATAAACAGCCATTTTGAAGTGGGTGGAATTGTGTGATAATGTAATTGTTTAATTACTACATGTTCTGACATTCTAATTACTGCATATTTCTGATAAGAATACCAAGTTTGGTATTGAAACAAATTATGGACTTTAAAGTGGTTGATTTACCACTTCAAAATGGCTGTTTATGTTGACCTCCCAAGATGTGGTGTAGTAGTCCTATTTTTATGTCATTTCATATGATTGGTATAAATTTGATGTTTTACAAACGTGTATTGACCCGTGATAAAGGAACGGTTGTTCCGAAACGCGTCGGGCGTTTGCCACTGGAATAAACTAAAAACTCCACGCATATGGATTTGGGCTCTGGTGTTTTTCTTGGAGACTTCCTGAAATCGATGCTGATATATATAAAAAACATACTTAAATTTTTCAGAAACACAGTCATTGGATGATGTCATCAGTGATGTCATTTGAAATGTCATGAGTGATGTCACTGACCATGTCATGATGATGTAATATGTGACATCATCAGCAGTGCATTGCGGGGGCGCGAGTTATAGTTAGCTCAACTAAGTATAACGGCCGAATTTCTCTGGTTTTGTACGAGTGAAATGTTCAACTAACTATAATGTCCCTGAAACCTGTGTTTTTTTTTCAGTGAATATATATATATATATTATCTACTGGCGGTCGCCAGTAGATAGTTATAGTTAGGACCTATTTTCCATAGGAAATCCGCAACATTCTATTTGAAATAACTCTTGCGCCGGTTGACGAATCTTCGCGAAATTTTCAAACTTTGTGGCCCGCTCCGGTCCGCTCCTACCCTGAAAGTCTCTGGGTGATTCGTCAAGCGGGAGCCGAGAAAAAAGGGGAGTCCCAAAACGTGTTTTCCCCATTCATTTTCCCATAGGAAACTTTAGCCACGGCTACAGCCCGAACTGCTGAACGGAATTACACCAAATTTGGCAAAGAGGTAGTTCTTGGTTCAGAAAGAACCCTTTTTGTTAAATGGTGTAAATCCGTTCAGTAGTTCCTGAGAAAATCAAAAGGAAAATCACATATATATCTATGGCCGCCTCAGATTCGCGCACCCTGCGCGCACCCTCCCGATCACGAGCTGCATGCTAATTGGCTTTCAAGTGGCTGTCAACACTCCAAATCAGGAAGTGTTGGCAGCAATTTGTCCCTCGGTAGAACCGAGGCACAAGAAACAAGTGCGCAAAACGTACAAAGGGGGCAGGGTAGAAACACCCTGACCCCCTAGGTCTGCTCAGGGGGTCCCACAAGGACCCACTGGGCTGAAAAAAACTTTTTTTTTTTTTTAAATCGGCGGGATGCGCTTAGGGTGCGCGGATCCCGCCGATTAAAAAAACAAACAAAAAAAACACAAGAAACAAGTGCGCAAAACGCACAAAGGGGGCAGGGTAGAAACACCCTGACCCCCTAGGTCTGCTCAGGGGGTCCCACAAGGACCCCCTGGGCAGAAAAAAGCACACAAAAAAAAGATGGCATCGTGCCGGAGGCCCCGCCCCCTCCCTGCAGCAGTCTGCAAACACGCCCCGTGGCGCGTTTTAAGAAGGGGAAGTAATTCCCCTTGAATACTGGGGGTCCCTGGGGGCCAACTAGCCCACCAGGAACCTCCGGTATGCGCCAGGGGGCTGCGTTGCAGAGAGGTGTACAGAGGCCACGCTCCTTTTACACCTCTCTGCAACGCAGCTCTGTGGCGCTTTTTGGAGGTACGTGGTGGGCTAGTTGGACTCCAGGGACCCTCAGTATTCAAGGGGACTTAATCCCCCAACTTAAAACGCGCCACGGGGCGCGTTTGCACAGTGGTGAAGGGAGGGGGCGTGGCTTCAGGTGACATGTGTGCAAACAGGCCCCGTGGCGCGTTTTAAGATGGGGAATTAAATCCTCTTCAATCCTGAGGGTCCCTGGGGGCCAACTAGCCCACCAGGTACCTCCAGTACCTCCAGTAAGCGCCACATCTATGCACAGTCGCACACACCCCACCCACACAAACACTCAGGCACCCATACAGATACTCAGACAACCAATCAATAACTCATATAGACACTCATGTAGCTATTCACAAACCCATGCAGCCACTTACACAGCAATAGACAGACGGATACAGACATTCACCCAGTTTAGTCACTAACCCATGCATTCAGTAAGATACGTTTAATCACTCACTTATAGAGTTAGTCACGCACCTACTAAATCATCCATACAGACACTTATACACCCACTCATTCTTCAATACGCCTTTCCCTATATATATTAAAAATATTTAAACTTTACAGAAACACACAGTCACTGGATGATGTCATCAGTGATGTCATTTGAGATGTCATCAGTGATGTCACTGACCATGTCATGAGTGATGTAATATGTGACGTCATCAGCAGTGCATTGCGGGGGCGCGAGTTATAGTTAGCTGAACTAACTATAACGGGGGAATTTCACGGGTTTTGTACGAGTGCAATGTCCAACTAACTATAACTGTCCCTAAAACCTATGGTTTTTTCAGTGAATATACATATATATATATATATATATATATATATCCTTCCGTGAATGCCTCTCATCCGCGCGCTCTCAGTAAAGGAAGACTCTGAGAGCGCGCGGATGAGAGGCATTCACGGAAGGATTGAAATAGCCGGTGTGCTCCGCCGCCGTGCGCGCCACTCTCCATGGGTCCCATGTAGTCCAGAAGGAGCTCTTTTGCGTTTTATATATATATATATATATATATATATATATATATATATATATATATATATATACATACATACATATATATATATATATATATATATATTCACATTCACTCAGACATTTACAAGCCTAGCTTATAGCTTCTCAAAATCTGGTCACCCTCCTATGGACATGTGCAAAGTAGAGCTGGTATGACCACAAACTGAGTATCTGGATGGCTAACCAACAATGGCCAGCCAGTTGTGAGGCACTTTATTCAAAGTAATCACTTTGCATTTTTTTCAGATAAGACACCAATTTCCGAGATTAGTGAGAGGAGGAGATGTTGAATAGGAAAGCCATCTTTTGGATTAATAAACTTGAAAGCTTAGCCCATAGTGGGCTGAATGGATGAGAGAACTATGGGGCAAATGTACAAGAAACCGGCGGTGCGCGGTGTTATGCCAAAATTGGTAAGGATGCTTCAAAACGCAGGATGTGCCGTATTTACAGAAATACAGTGCAACTCTGCATTTCCCCTAGCGCTGCCTAGCACCAGCGTAGGCACGCTATCGCCATTTTGCACTGCAGGGGGGATTTTTTTATGTGCAGGAAGAGACACCTTCCTGCACATAAACCATCTTAACAGGCGATTTGCTCTATCAGTGCGTGCTGCAGAATACAGTACACGTGGAAAGAGCAATATAGGCCGAAAAACAAAACTTTTCTCCTCTTATCGCCTGTTAAAGACCAGGTATTTCCTTGTCTTATTTTTGGCGCTGCCCCATACCTTGTAAATATGGGGCAGTGGCAAAAAGCAATGGGTGTTGCGGCGGAACGTTCACTGCAACACCCATTGCCTGCCCCTTTCACACTTAGCTTAGTGCTGCATGAATAGGGGCATTATTTACAAGGCGGCGTTAAGCCTTAACGCTGCCTTGTAAATAAGGTGAAGGACCTATCGCCACCAGACGTCGCAAAAAGTGATGTTCTGGTGGCGTTAACTCCTGGTAAATATGCCCCTATGTGTTTTCTATAAAAGGCTGGATCAAGAGACTGTTTGAAAGACACCTCTGAATTCAGCAATACACAAGATACAAGTAATAGACTGGGAACTTAGTGGAAGGGCAAGCGAAGTGCAGTAAAAGGACGCTAGTTCAAATCTAGGAGGAAGGTTTTTTATTTTTTTGCATTTATCAACTTGAGTCATCATTTTCTTAAGGAAGTTGGAAAAATTATTTTGGAGAGAAGCATGACTCGTAATAAGGAAGTGAAAAAGAGGTGATGGGAATTATAAAGGAAGTGAAGTGAAGAAAAAAAGGACAGACTTAAAAATATATTTCGTGCACCAAATAGATAACAGACACACCAAAGTTACAGGCGAAACTAATAACATCCGGTTCAAACTACGTAGAGCCTTCAAAATGAAAGTATTGAAGCATGAGTATTCACCACTTTTATAAGGGTGTAGATGTTTAATGGCTGATAGATTCTGATGGTGGAAAAGAGATTCAGTGTGGAATGGATCTTATGTGCAGAAATTTAAAACAAGACATAGAAAACTCTATAAGTCTAGTCTTAGTAAGCCTAAAATGTTTTCTTTATCTATTTCCGTTTCGCAAACATAAGCAATAGATATTAAAAGTGTTACAAATATAAAGTAAAAATGCTTTTATCTATAGGTGGCATGCATATGTTTGAAAAAGTAAAAATGACCCATCACAAAAATAAATGAAAAAGAAGCATAAAATGAAATCAGAAAGGAAAGAAGATATTTCCTGCAAGCCTTGACGGGGTAGTGGACTACTTTTCAAGACAAATGTTGTCATTAATACTAAAGAGAGCCAATGGTTGAAGCAGGCTCATTTCTCCATGTTATTGTGGGCAGAATCAAAATCTGAATGACTTTTGAACAGACTAATAGATATAAGCATGTATGTACAATGGAAAAACAAATTAAAAGTTATGGTTAACTTTGCTTATAAGACCTTAAAGAATATTTAAAAAACCTCTGAAATTCACTGTTACTGTATGGTTACAAACCAAAACCAAAGAACACACTTAAATTTGCAGTTACTGTTAAATAAAGTAACCTTAACTCGTGCCCCCATTATACACTGCTTATGGCCTCACGTATGGAATCACTCATTACATGTTATTTTTTTAAAATATATCTTTATTAGCATTTTTTCCAGTACTTTAACAAGAACACCTTTGTTCACATGTACAGACAGTCACTTGGTGTATATAGTGTTTCCAATGGCAAATACATTGTATCAATTACATTTTCACATGGGTCAATTATTCACCATAAACAGCTGTGTGTCTAAAAGACAAATTGTACTTACACCTGGAGTCTGTACTTAGTCATGGGTACTCAAGGGAGTTACTCGTAGCAATCTGCAAAGATATATATTTAATTACATTAAACTTATCACATCTAGTACATACTATTAACCATTTTGGTGGTGTGTCTCCCGGTGTCGTCCCACCATGTGTTCGTCCTATATATGTATGTCAGGGGATATGGGCTGGTCCAGTTTGAAAGTCATATCAAATATATGTGTTATTAGGGCATCGTTAGGGGCCAACGGGGGCGCTTGTGAGGGGAGGCCAATCCAGAGCAAGAGGGCATCGGCTCAGTTATGGCTCACTCCCTAGTCTCAGTTCAGACCTGCTCATCATTTGATCCTGTTGACCCAGTATTACTTTCTAGTTGATCTAATACCTCACCTTCTCAGTCTTCTGCATCAGGTTCATGTCTTGTCTCCCACTCCATCAGTATCTCTGTCCATAGCTCTGCCAGTCGGCGCTTTCAGATCCCCCTTGCATCTTCCTGTATTAACGCTCTCTGTTCTGCCTCGGCCCAAGTGTCAACACTATTGTCCCAAGTCTCTATATGCGGGGCCGTGCGTGATTTCCAGTGATGGGCTATTTGTCTCCACGCCAGGATCAATGCAAGGTCAATAAATTTGGTGCCTACTTTTTTGGCTTTTGGTCTGGGAAACAAGCCTAATAGGCCAACTTCTATTGAGTTCGGCAGGGTGAGTGCCAGTATTTTCTTTATCATGTCCAATACCTTCTCCCAGAATTCTCTCAGATTTGTGCACTCCCAGGTTATGTGAGCACACCTCACATCCTTCACTCCGCATCTAGGGCAACCCTGTGTCGCGCCGCCCCCTATAATGTTCAGTCGGTGAGGTGTCAGGCATACCATGTGCACATAATTAAACACTCATTAAATGAATGAGGACATCTGAAATGATATAATTGATGACGGAGTTGGTCATTTCCCCTGATAAAATATATATTTTTGCATTTGATACAATATATTAAAAACATCTGCAACCTCGGATCTTCTTCCTCTGTAGCTTCAAGTAATTCTGGTGGAACTCTTTCCTCTTCCTCCTGTCACTGTTTCTCCATTTCCACTCCAGAGTACTGGTTCAGGTGCATAGCTCATATGTGTCTCATCAGTACTGTCATGCCAAAAGACTACATTTGAGGACAGCCATGCTGCAGGACCTGGCTGCACAAGTTGTATGTAACCTTTCATGCATTCACCTTCTTCTTTCCTCAGAGGTGTGTGCAGAGTGACATGCTCTTCTATCCTAGGAGTTGTTTCCACTTCCAATACACCATCTTGTTGATCTTCAGCAGCCGATGATTGGACTGCTGCTTGCTGGCTTTGTCCAGTTTGTTGTCCTTACATTGTTTTTTTACCAGATGCTTTCTTATTGCAGTCTGAGGTTAGAAAGTGGGAATGCTATCCTCCAAAGGGTAGGCTCATTTTTTCCCAGAGACAATGGACGAGGGTGACCAGATGTCCAGATTGCCCCACAACAGTCCCGGTTTTCAAAGGAATTTCCAGGTGTCCCGTACCAGTTTTTGGGACAAAGGTCAGGTCATCCTGCCAAAAATAAGTAATAGGTATGATCTCCTTTCACAGGCACCTCTGAAGTCTGAAATAATTGAAGTTATTTATCTGTTTCTCCCAGGTAGCACAGGAGGGGGTCACTGCTCGCTCCCACCAGAGAGGCAAAGTGGGAGGAGGGAGAGTCGGGAGCGCAGGGTAGCTAATGTTATGTATGTGTAGTCTTGTGTGTACACAAGCAGACATTTACAAGCCCAGCATATATATATATATATATAGATATATATATATATATATACACACACACACATACACACTCACACAAAAGGGGCTGGCCAGATATATAGCACAGGAGGGGGTCACTGCTCGCTCCCACCAGAGAGGCAAAGTGGGGAGGAGGGAGAGGCGGGAGCGCAGGGTAGAGATCCTGCCATAGCTAATGTATGTGTAGTCTTGAGAGAGATAGAGACTGTGTACACAAGCAGACATTTACAAGCCCAGCATATATATATATATATATATATATATATATATATATATATATATATATCCTCCTCCACTGGCTCAATTTCGCTGGTTCCCTGGCGCTTCTACAACGGTGCAGAGCCCAGCCAATTATCTATTCACAAAAGTCCTTTCAAAAAGGAAGTCGGGTCGCACTTACGGAACGTTTAGTTTCCTTTATTTCATTATTTCTTTACAGGATGAAAGCCACACCGTTGCGTTTTGGTCTCCACCGAGACCTTGTTCACGATGATACTTACAATGTTTATCACAACCACTTACATACATTCTTGTTACAATGTGGTCATTTCCTGTTTTGGCAAACATCGCTAAGCATTGTGGGAGTTGTAGTGTCCCTGTTAGATATGTGTTGTACACAGTGTTTTAAGTGTTTACAAAGAGATAATAGGCACAATAGGTGAGTATTTCATTTTGAATGTCAGTATTTATCCTTGTTTTTATTTATTTATGCAATAACTTGGCAATTCGTTAATTTCATTGATTAAGTAATCAATCCAGCACCAGTGTTTATCGTAATGGAAGAATTAGCAGTGGTAAACTTGTCAAAAAGAGAAATGACAGAATCCGAAATCTCACTGTTAAAATATGGCATTAATTTCTGCCCAACCCAACAAATGGACATGGCCCAAACAAGAATAGACATATATAAGTATGTGAGGAAAATCAAATTGGCTAAAATCTTTTCAGAGAACAAAGAAATGCGTGAACATACAAATACCAAAAAAAAAAAAATGCTTACTTCCACTTCAGTAGCAAAAGAATCTGATGACCTATTAACCCTGATCAATCTGGATGCGGAAAAGGAATGTGATAATATAACCTTGGAAATTGCCTGTCCTCAAATGGGAGCAGGCTTAAGTGGCAAAAAAACAAACTCACGTTTCTATCCCCAATTAACACCAGGAAACAAAATCGATATCTTCCACGAAGCGGTGATCCAAGAAACTTATAAACTTAAAACAACGAAACATCTAGACAATTTAACCAAACAGGAGAGAGGAGCCTTGGCTGATCTAACCCAGGATCAACAAATTGTTATAAAAATGGCCGACAAAGGCTGGAATATCGTCATCTGGGATAAAAAAGATTATGAAACAGAGGCCCATCAACAACTAAGAAACAATGAGTACTATCAGAAACTAGAGAACAATCCAACAATGACATTTAAAAAGGATTTAGATAAAAAACTGATGAAGTGGCTCTCACAAGATCTCATTGATGACGACGAACGGAAATATTTAATAACAGAGTTTCCAATTACAGCAACAATCTATTTCTTACCAAAGCTCCATAAGGATCCGTTAAGACCACCAGGAAGACCGATCATATCGGCAAAAGGATCACTACTTGAACCAGTAGCTAACTACATTGATTACTTCCTAATGCCATTTGTGTTGAGTTTAAGCTCATATATTAAGGACACAAGTGACCTACTGCAACACCTACTAGGAACACCATGGCAAGAATCATACAAGCTCATTACAATGGACGTAGTATCGTTATATACGAACATTGAGAATAACATAGGAATTCAAGCTTGCGGGTTCTTTTTGAAAGAAAGGAATATACACTATACCCAGCATAACCAAATGCTACTCGCAATGATCAGTACGTGTTTGACTCAAAATGTCTTTCAATTTGGAGAAGAGATCTACAAGCAGATTAAAGGAACTGCGATGGGGTTTTCTTTTAGCCCCAGCTACGCATGTCTTGTGATGGGGTGGTGGGAACAGCAATTAGCCTGGCACCCAAAGAATGATGAATTTGTAAATAAAACAGTGATGTGACTTCGATTTATTGATGATCTTTTTATCATTTGGGATGGATCAGAGACAGAATTCCAGGAACATTTTAAAATTCTGAACTCTACAACGGCCAATCTTAGATTTACCTACAATATCAGTAAAGAGAGAGTGACATTCCTGGATACAGAAATATATATAAGAAACAATCAAATCCACACAACGCTACATCGAAAATTGACATCAACAAATGCCACACTTTATGCAGAAAGCTTTCACCAACCAACCCTAATTCAAAATATACCATATGGAGAATTTTTGAGAATTCGACGAATCTGCTCATGAATGAATGGAAAAAGCACAGCACAGTAACATCTTTAAGATTCAAACAAAGAGGATACAAGGAAGGCAACATTAAAAAATGCTGGTCAAGATCAAATCAAAAAACGAGAGAGGAATCATTAAAAGTGAAATCAATGACGAACAAAAATGACTTGGAAACAATCAGATTGATTACCGATTACTCAAGTGAATCCAAGAAAATTAATGAAATATTAAGAAAAAACTGGAAGATACTCCAATTGGGCCCCACAGTTGGGAAAATCATGGGGAAACATCCAAATATAACATTCAGGAGAGCAAGAAATCTAAAGGACCAGTTAATTCATAGCCACTTTCAAAAAAAGTCTAACAAAGGAAATCAGTGGCTTAAAACCAAAGGATTCGTAAAATGCCACCATTGCAAAGTGTGCCAAATAGCAAAAAATACAACGGAAATAAAAATGGCAAATAACAAAATGTGGCAAATCAAGGAGTTAATAACATGCAAAAGTCAATTTGTTGTTTATGTCATGGAATGTCCGTGCTCTCTAAAATATATAGGGAGCACAATTTGTGAGCTAAAAAAATGGATTCTAGAACATGTTCGCGCAATAACCAATAAGGATTGAGGAAACGCAGTGGCAAAACACATGGAGTCTCACCATGATGGAAATTGGAAACTTTTGAATTTTTACGCAATTGAGACTGTAGCACGGAGTGATCGAGGCGGAAATAGGGAGAAAAGGTTACGACAAAGAGAATCACGACAGATTCTGAATTTCAGAACTTTTACCCCATATGGGTTGAATCAAAGTGAGGAATTGTATGTACATTTATAAATCATTAGTTTTGCTTTTTTGGATAATTTGTTTTTAAATGCCCTTTTCACTATTGAACACAAACATTGGCACTTTGATAAATTGTGAAAGATCCTTTAAATACTAATGAACTGAGAAATAATCGAAAGTGAGGCGATGCCCACTGAAGGGCAGAATTACGATCAACACCGGTGCTGGATTGATTACTTAATCAATGAAATTAACGAATTGCCAAGTTATTGCATAAATAAATAAAAACAAGGATAAATACTGAGGTCCAAAATGAAATACTCACGTATTGTGCCTATTATCTCTGTGTAAACACTTAAAACACTTTGTACAACACATATCTAACAGGGACACTACAACTCCCACAATGCTTAGCGGTGTTTGCCAAAACAGGAAATGACCACATTGTAACAAGAATGTATGTAAGTGGTTGTGACAAACATTGTAAGTATCATGGTGAACAAGGTCTCGGTGGAGACCAAAACGCGTCGATGTGGCTCTCATCCTGTAAAGAAATAATGAAATAAAGGAAACTAAACCTTCCGTGACTGCGACCTGACTTCCTTTTTGAAAGGACTTTTGTGAATATATATATATATATATATATATATATATTTATTTATTTTTTACTCCTGGCGGTCGCCAGTAGGTAGTTATAGTTAGGACCTTGTTTCTATTCAAAAAGCGTTTTTTCTTTTGCCAATATCTTTGGCGCCAGTTGATGAATCTTCGCGAAATTTTCAAAACTAATGGGGCGCTCCGGTCAGCTCCTGTCTTGAAAGTTTCAGGGTGATTTATCAAGCGGGGGCCGAGAAAAAAGGGGGGTCTCAAAACGTGTTTTCTCCATGTTAATTTCCGTAGGAAGCTTTAAACACGGCTACAGCCCAAACTGCTGAACAGAATTACACCAAATTTGACAGAAAGATAGCTTTTGGTCCAGAAAGCACGCTTTTCTTTAGTACTTTTTGAGAAATTTAAACATTTACAGATATCGATATTTGAGAATTGTGAGATCTGTTTGGCTGAACCCTCCCGAGCACGAGGTTGAGTCTGATTGGCTGCCAGCACTTCAAACCAGGAAGTGTTGGTGGCCATCTTGTGACTCAGTTGAAACGAGTCAGAAGAAAAAGGGTGATAAAAGAAGAAAAGGGGCAGGGTAGGAACACTCTGACCCCCTAGGGCTGTTCAAGGGGTGCCACATGGACCTCGAAGGTCAAAAAAACCTTTTTTTAAATATTTTCGGTAGGAGCCGTGTAGGGTCTGCAAATGATGCCGGAAAAAAAGAGAAAAAAAAAGAATTGCGGTGTTATGCGCTTCGTTTAATTAAGCCCCTGGGTGGGCCAGTTCCCGGGAGCAATGTTTAGTTATGATGCGGGGGCTACTTCTGTCACAGTGACCGCCACCTCCCCGGGACAATTATAATGATATGGGTGGGGGTTGTGGCTCCCACCTCCGCCCCGAAGAGCACCACTTAAAATTTAAGTGTGGAGGGGCTCAAGCCTGCCCCACACTGTCCGGGGGACCACTACTTCCCCGGGGCATTCATCTGTTAAAATGTGGGGGTCCGTTGCGGACTGCTGGCCCCGGAGAGCACAATGTTCCCGGGGCTTTAAATTTGATGGAGGCGGATCACGTGATGTCCCTTGAGGAGCTTTCCATGGCCCTGGGTATCGCCATCTGCGAGGGCCGGTTCCAACAATGTCCAATGGTGTCTACTGCCGGGACGTTGCAGTTTGCTATGGCAGGGCTGGAGCTGTGCTCCCGCCCTGCCATAGTAAACTTCTGCTCCACTTTATGGAAGCGAGAGAGGAAATTTGGTGTCGTTTCCATGAAGCGAAGCAGATTTGCTCTTGGGCAAAGGGAGGTGCATGTCAGTAGCTCCCTTTGCAGAAAAGCAATGTTGGGTCCCGCAGGAGGTGGGGAGCCGGCAGGGACCGCGGGGGCATTGGGGCTCCCCCGCGGTCCCGAAACATTGTGGCCAGGCCCCGGGGCCTATAATGGCCCGGCTGAGTTCTGGGTTATTGGGTGGCTGTAAAAAGAGCCCTTGTTTTCATTATGACTTTTTTGGAGCTACATGTAAGTGCGGATGCACAGCTTGAGGTTGGTGAAGTGAACTCCATCACTTCTGTAGATGTCTTCCATATCAAAATGTAGATTGTTGGTATAGATGGACCCCATCCTATGGTCTCTGTGGTAAGCAGAAACAGCTTTGACATTCTTCCTAGCTTTCTCAATCTGTGGACAGAATTGATTTGACCACTTCACCCACAACGAGCTGCGCGCCGGTCCGAGCCTTACCTGTAGCAGTTGTTGGAAAACTTGTTGTAACTGGAAAAGGCAATTAGCACACCAAACCCAATGCCGAGCGAGAAGCAGATCTGACTGGCTGCGTCGATCCAAACCTGCGAGCAGGCCCCAGACCCGGGCACAAAAGAAGGGCGGGAAGGGAGAGAAAAGAAAAGCTGCTATTAGAGCTGCTGCGGTTCTCACTGGGTGACCAGGACTGCAGGAACCAGCCTGCACCGCCACACACGTCACTGACAGCTCCAGGAGGCGCTTGAAAAGCTGTTGCGGGCTCCCGCAGCGTGGGAAGCCCGTCTCTCTGCCACCAGCTGCTGCGGTTCTCACTGGGGGACCAGGACTGCAGGAACCAGCCTGCACCGCCACACACGTCACTGACAGTGCCAGGAGGTGCTTGAAAAGCTGTTGCGGGCTCCCGCAGCGTGGGAAGCCCGCCTCTCTGCCACCAGCTGCTGTGGTTCTCACTGGGGGACCAGGACTGCAGGAACCAGCCTGCACCGCCACACACGTCACTGACAACGCCAGGAGGCGCTTGAAAAGCCGCCGTGGGCTCCCGCAGCGCAGGAAGCCCGTCTCTCTGCCACCAGCTGCTGCGGTTCTCACTGGGGGACCAGGACTGCAGGAACCAGCCTGCACCACCACACACGTCACTGACAGCGCTAGGAGGCGCTTGAAAAGCCGTTGCGGGCTCCCGCAGCATGGGATGGGCGGGCCCGTCCGCGACAGGAGGAAGCAGGGCAGGGCCATCCCCCTTGTCTCTGTCTTTGCAGTGCTGCTCCACCGGTAGGATTTAGGTAATTCAAACTCTATTTTTATCCTTCGGATTTTTCATCACCTGGCACCTGACTTGGAACTAGCTATATACGAGGTGCGGTGCTAAGTCATAAACCACCACTTGTTGTACTTTCTGCTAATTCAGACTCCGGAAATTAAGGGTGTTGACTGTGAGACCTCGCCCCGATAAATGGAACAATCTTGGCCCCTGAGAAGTCTTTAAATTGTTGTTCTCTCTTGAAGAGAGCTTGATAGAAACTGTGATTTTGTCTAGAATGTCCGTCATATGTATAGCCTTTTTTTTTTTGTTTCTTCCTATTTCGCAGTAGATTACATTGCCAGAAGGCCACTGTTGGTAGTACTGATAGTACTGATATAAGTGTTGGTTTACTCCTTGGTGGGTGGAATAGTTGAATAGTTGGCCGGTCAATTATGCTACAAAGCGCCTAGTTGGCTTATAACACTTTCCTTGATTATATACCAATAGACAAAAAGGTGCTGTGCTTTCCACATCCTTTGTCTTAAATCTAATATCAGAAGTTATTGTGTTACTCCTGCCAAATGGGGAAGAGGAAGGCTGTAGAGGCTGCTGCAAGAAGGAAGAAGGTTCAAAAGACCAATAAATTGGCTAAATCAGCAGCAGACAACTGCACCCTAGATGCAATTGATAACCTAATAGAGGAGGTTGAGACAATACTAGCTAATGGGAAGGATATAACAAATAATGGAACAAAAAAAATCTCGTCATACTATAGAAGGCAGGAAAAGCCAAAACACCACCTACATCTTGTGTCATAGTCCACTGCGGGGCAATATCACAAATAGCAACCACCCCCACAAAGCACGTGACGAGTAATCATTCTCAAGTTACCCCCTCTAATTCTGACCCATCAACTTCTGACCAAAACAGGCTGACAAATGGTGAAACTATATTGGTGGATTGTTCTAATAGATATTCCCCACTGGCAAACCTGCAAGTGCAAGACCAACTCGTACAAACAAAACGGGCTCAATATAACAACCCGCAGATTACCAGTTGTAGGGAAGCTGGGACCCAAACCGAAAGTACTGACGTACACGTTTTCATGGCTGAACTTTCACAAAAATTAAACAGAATACAAGATGAGGTCCTGGCCATCAAAAAAGTAATTGGGACGTTGCCACCACAAATTAATCCCACTTTGCCTGAGATGGGCACTTCTCAAAGTAACGGTAGTAACCAAAACAGGACATTAAACTGTACCCAGAATGAGACCTCTCAGGCTGGGTGCCCTCCCAGTCGACCCCCTCTCCCTATTCCTAGGATGAACATAAATGATAACAACTACTTGGCTAAGACAACTTACCCACTATCTGCGCTAGGCAACCAACCGGGCTTTTTAAACTCAAGACCCAGAATGCCTCCTCTATCTAGCCAAGAGGGCTCTAATGCAATGTCCTTAAAAGCTTACACCACAAGCAAGCCCAAATATGTAAGGTACGAAGGACCTCGGGAAATCTAGGTCCAGGACGGGAGGGTACCCAGCAGCTACCAAATCTTTTTCCGGCACCACAATATTTAAACCAGCCCAAGACAAATACTTATAACGTCTTCATGACGAATGTCCCTAGGCTAAAGCAAGACCTTAGAGAGGATGAGGACTCGCTAAAAAATAAAGTAATTCATAGGATAAGAACCAAGCGCCACTGCCTCTCTGTTGTAAGATCAGATATAATAAAAGTTGAGCGCCTTCCCCAAGAACTAGGAAACATGGACAATCTAAAGTTAACCTTTCATTCCAAGTACATTGCAGATAATCTGATAGCTCTGAATTTACGAACCCATTCATTCTTTGAGACCGGGATTAATTTCAGACTGAGTAAAACTATTCTAGTTAAGGGCAATAATGATTCGCATGCCGTAGAGGGGTCTAACATCCTGGATGCTGTAGATTGACTAATTGAACAGGGTAGAGCGGATTTAATCACCAATGTTGATCTGAGCCAGACAGATAATGTGTCACACTTACCAATGCTCGATCCTCTACCCACCAATGACCCCCTGTTTACTCAGGACACATCCACATGAAAGCGAGGCATCTAAAACCCCAATCTTTGATACCACAGCTCATGGTACCCTGCTTGAGTATGCCACAACTCTACCCGTAGACCAGTCTCTAGAAAATCTCAAGATAATATCATGGAATATAGCTGGCTTAAACATAAACTTGCAGCACCAGATTGGCAGGAATACATCAGTAATTTTGATATCTGTTTCTTTCAAGAGACTTGGGTCAGAGAGCCAGCGCACAAACTAGGGTATAAAACGTTTAGCGTAGAAGCTGTGTCTTCAAATAAGGGGAGACCTTCGGGTGGGCTGATAATTTGGATTAAAATTAACTTAAAGATTACTATTGAAAATATGAATATCGCTTCCCCAGACATTTTAGGATTAAAATTAAAGCCCCCTAATAAGACAAAGATCCTCCTCTTCAACATATATATAAGACCGAGAGTGCGTTCCAAAGAATCACCCATTATCCACCAGTTAGAAGAAATTCTTGTACCTATTGAGCTCAATAGAGTCATCCTTGTCGGGGCGATTTTAATTCTTGTTATGAACCATTGGCAGGAATGGACTGTATCTTTGAGCAGGAAGAATTGGCAAGGGGGATCCCCCTCCTCAATACAAGCCATAAGGCCCAGTGCTCTGTCTCATCATTGCAAATTCTCCACTTTACCATTGAAAGAGGCCTTAGAGCCTGCAATGGTTGTTTCACCTCAGATCTTGAATGCTTAAATACTTTCACTAGGGGGAACTACAGCTCACGACTAGATTATATAATGGTGAGCACAGCGCATTGGGCCTATATACAGGACTTTAAGGTAGACAGCAGACAAGAGAGTGACCACTTTCCATTATGTTTAACCCTGACTGGGAGGATGATTTTAACCCATCGAACTAATCCTATTGATCCCGGAAGCAAGGACTTGCAACCGTCAGTTAGTAATAATCTGAGATCTGTTAAATGGCCAACTATAATAGACCAAATTGAGCCCCTTACTAATATTTATAATGCCTTTTGTGAAGAGCTAAACTTCTTCGAGAATCCAGGCCTGGAGCCTTTATCTATTACGCAAATTCATAGAAGGCTGGCAGAAAAAATAAATTTTTTTTTTAACCAAACCCCAGATGGGAGCTCATAAATCCAGACCGAAAACCCAGTCGCTTAATCCCTGGTTTGATAAAGATTGTGTTTTAGCCAAACGGCGACTTCTAAGGGCCAGTAAATCTAAAAACATAATTCAGATCAGACAAGAAAGAATAGAATACAAGAAAACTCAAAAGATAGCGTATAGGAATTGGGAGGACTCGAGCTGGAATGACCTTATCACAGCTGCAAAAATTGGGGACCAGGTCATGTTCTGGAGAATAATTGCACATGGTGGCAAGTTAAATAAAACACATACAGACCATTTCCTGGACCCTGGTACTTGGCATAAGCACTTCTTTGAGCTGTGTGCCACTCCAGTCGCCCCTACTGTGCCTGGCCAAGATCCTACTGCTTCCACTGACGGGCCTTCACGAACAACACAAAACATCCCACTCCAATTCAGTATTGAGGATACTGCACTAGCCGTAGCTGCCTTCAAGCCAGCAAAGGCACCTGGCCCAGATCAAATACCAGGGAATCTCTTGAAGCATGCCCCATAGGTATGGGTCAATCAATACACTTGAGGGCTTGAGGAGATTTAAGGACCTGCGTGAGCTGACTCCCCACCAAATAATGTAGCACACGAAACAAGCCACGGGCCCGGGTTAGGAGGAGGTTAGTGTGTTATGCAAGGGGGAGGAAAGGAAGATTCCCTTTTTAGGACGGTTCCCCTCACACACCAGAGGTGTCATGCTTCATCATGGGGGTACCTCCTCACACGGAAGACCTAGTCTTCGTGTGGGCTACAACCCCCTCTCTACGAGGGAGGAGCTCAGGGATGTTTTTATTTGGTCAGGCAGGGTATACTAAACCCTATGTGAGCCGGTGTGTGTGTATGGAGCAAGAAAGTGCAGTGCTGTAAAGTGAAAAGTTAAAACTGGCTACAGGGTTAGCTATATTGTGACTTTATTCAGCTACCCGGTGTCAGGATTAAAAACAATGAGGAGCTGATGACACACGTGCCGACATTAAAAGGACATGTGTGGCTAGACCAACATGTTTCGGCCAGGAGGACCTAGGTAGTATCGTGGCCTTCTTCAGGGTCAATTTATTCAGCTACTGCAGTTATACAGTGTGTGTACGTGAAAAAATAATTTTAAAAAACACGTGAATAAATCAAAAATTAGATACTGGACCAGTAATCTGACTGTTCAGTATGGACTGCATAAAGCCGCAGTGGGTTGTACAGTTCACTACGTCTGTCCAGGCATATTAGCCATATGTGGGTCCTATTCAGTCGAGCAGGTTTTTCCTGCCCTGGACGTGCTCGACTGAATAGGACCCACATCCCTTGTGGCTCTGGTGTACGTACCATATGGCTAATATGCCTGGACAGACGTAGTGAACTGTACAACCCACTGCGGTTGTATGCAGTCCATACTGAACAGTCAGATTACTGGTCCAGTATCTAATTTTTGATTTATTCACGTGTTTTTTAAAATAATTTTTTCACGTACACACACTGTATAACTGCAGTAGCTGAATAAATTGACCCTGAAGAAGGCCGCGATACTACCTAGGTCCTCCTGGCCGAAACATGTTGGTCTAGCCACACATGTGTTTTTAATGTCGGCACGTGTGTCATCAGCTCCTCATTGTTTTTAATCCTGACACCGGGTAGCTGAATAAAGTCACAATATAGCTAACCCTGTAGCCAGTTTTAACTTTTCACTTTGCAGCACTGCACTTTCTTGCTCCATACACACACACCGGCTCACATAGGGTTTAGTATACCCTGCCTGACCAAATAAAAACATCCCTGAGCTCCTCCTCGTAGAGAGAGGGTTGTAGCCCACACGAAGACTAGGTCTTCCGTGTGAGGAGGTACCCCCATGATGAAGCATGACACCTCTGGTGTGTGAGGGGAACCGTCCTAAATAGGGAATCTTCCTTTCCTCCCCCTTGCATAACACACCATAGGTATGGGTGCCATACGTTAATCATCTGAGCAACGCAATAGCTAGGGGAGAGCCCATTCCAGAATCCTGGAAAGGGGCAGAGATAGTCCCCATTTATAAAAAGGGTAGAAGAGAGGACCCCGCAAATTACAGGCCAATAAGCCTGATAGATACCCTGCAGAAAGTCTTTGCCAAACAAATCCTGGGCAAGCTAAATGACTGGTTATTAGAGAACGACATACTCTCTCCTTGCCAGGCTGGCTTCAGATTTAAAACAAGCACTATAGACCAAGTCTTTAGACTCTTAAGCCTAGCCTGGCAGTACACAAGGTTAAAACCTGGACACTTATATGTTGCCTTTATAGATTTAAAGGCAGCATTCGATTCAATCCCAAGAGATCTTTTATGGGAAACCTTAGGTCAGCAGGGAGTCCCAGATGAGATCTTAACACAGATAATAAGGCTTCACGAGGGCAACTTCGCAAAGGTACGATGGGGTATAGGAGGGGAGCTTACAGATGAGATACCGATCAGGAGGGGCGTGCACCAGGGCTGCGTGCTTGCGTCTATACTATTTTTATTATATGTAAACGACTTGGTCCAACATCTGCAAAAATCCGCCCATGACTCACCCAAACTCGGAGGGACCCATATTTGTGCCTTAACATTTGCGGATGACACAATTTTAATCTCTCAAACGCCAAAGGGATTACAAAACCTACTTGATAGTTTCAGCCACTATTGCAGACTAAAGGGGCCCTAGATAAACCCTGGTAAGACTAAATACATGGCTATCAAACCGTATAAAGACTTTAAAAGGAAAATAGTCTTACATGAAGTGCCACTGGAGTGTGTTTCTAATTTTGTTTATTTAGGGATGAGGCTGTATTCTAAATTGTCTTGGAAGTCACAACTAAACAAATCCAAGACCATCTTGATGCAAAGTTCTATACCCATCGTAAAAAAACAGCACTCTACTGTGTCTAAGGCCATTTCTCCGGCCCTGGAAGACTACAAAGCTAAGGCCCAAACTGCTGCCCTTTACGGATCAGAGCTATGGGGTGGAGAACATTTGCAGCCCCTAATTGTCGGGGAAAATACAATTTTGAGAATGTTTACTCACCTCCCCAAAAACACCCCAGTAATTCCGCTAAGTTATGACATTGGCATAAAAAGACTGAAGCATCTAGCCATTTGGAGATCCCTGTCCTATTGGGTTAGAATCTGGACCACTGAAGAATTGGCCATATATAGACAGAGTCTGCGTGAGCTACTGGAACTTGATGTCAATCTCACCTTCCCTTGGTTTGTACACATTCGAAAATGGTTTCTAGAACTTGGTTTGAGTAGGTTTTGGGCAAATCCCACTCTATTGACGCCAGAATCAAAGAGAGTGATTAAGCACACCTATTGGAATTTTATCTTGCACAAAGTCACTTTAGGTTGTGAGGTAGGGAGACTTACTACACAATATTTGTCTTTCAAAGTGATGCCGAGTTTCGAACCATTTCTGGACGAGATCGAACCTCAACTAGCAAAGACACTTTACTTGAAGTTCAGATATGAGACGTTGCAGATCAACTCCTTTACGTCCAAGTGGTCCACGCCCCAGGTTTTGGGAAGGGACCCCAGGTGTAATTTATGCTCCCTAGATACAAATGAAAGTATTGCACATGTATTATTTTTTTTGCACAGCTTATGTAATGCCTAGGAGAAAGTGGATTAGGCCATTGTGTAAGAATCTGAAAACTAGGTTTTACCTCGAGGCACTGCGAATACTGAAAACAGACATCTCAAAAATCATTGTATTTGGGGTCAGTAGATTTTTATTGGCCATCAGCTATCTGAGGAAAAAGAATGGATTAAAATTTTAATTCCCCTATTTTATAATGAAGTTTTACTATTTCTCCCACTATGTAAACGAATATATGGATGTAGAATATCCCAAACGAAGCTGCATCTGCAAAAGCATATTTTAATGGTTTAGTGTGTATGTTTTATCTCTTTGTGTGTAATTTTAAATTACTATTTGCCGGTTGGGGGTTAATAGAGTTCATATTTGTATCTCTATATCATTACCGTAACAAATGGAATTGTGGTACCATACTGTTTTGGTTTAACGGGAATTTCAAAGTGTATAATTTCGCTGTACCTAATTACATCATCACCACTGAACTTTCAGTCTCCAATGGAAAAAATTTGTATGATATGTTTTTATTGAATGATCAAATTTGTAAATATTCTTTTATGATTCTTTGATTCGAAATAAAGAGAATTTGATGATTTGACCACTTCCATTTCTGTCTTTGGCATATATTAGAGTAAACAAAGACAGTTTGAGGCAAAAGCAACATCAACTGTGCAAAGGTATCCTTCATTAGCATTTCCAGGCCAACCCCGGTCAATGTGCCTAGGTCATTGCCACCACAGTGCACAATCATGAGGTCAGGGGGTCGGAGATGCAAAAAGGTTTTAACCAAAGACAACAATTGGTGCCACTTTAATCCTCTCTGTGCAAACTATTTAATGTCCACATTTTACAAACCTAGGTCTTTGTCAATACGTCTGTGTTCAGCATACCTTTTGCACCAGAAAACATAGCTGTGCCCTACGATCCATACTGTAAGCATTTTGAAGGGATGTCTGGAAGGAATCAAAAGATGTCTGTAGCTGATGTAGTCTGTTGGTAGAATGAGAGATACATTAAAAGGTGGAGGAGAAGCTTTTTTTGAGAAAACGTATAACTGATTCGCTGATGAACAAGATTGTGCACTAAAAAATAGGATGCATGTTACTTTCGTGCAAATGCATGTTTCTGATTGGTTAATAAAAAATGTTTGAAAGGTACAATACATAGGATAGGATAACATGTGCAGAAGTCAACCACACCTGCTACTTGCATCTGATAGAGACTTCTAGCTGCAGATTCCTCACCTTTGAATTTCCCAGGCATCAGGTTGGTTCCGGAAACTTTTGCAGAGCAATACCCCTTGTGCGCAACGTCGGGTGGCTCCATTCGGCTCCGTGTGACGTTGTTGGTGTCAGTTATGACGTCGCGGTGCCTATATAGGCGCCACCCAGGTGCGCGGACGTCAGTTCTTTTCTTTCCGCGCCAGTTAAGTGCCGATCCGGGAAGAGCTACCCCTCTGCCGCTTTTTGGCAGGCTTTTTTCTCGACTTTTGTTGATATTTTTGTGTACGGTTCTGCGGAGCTGGAGCCGGAGTCGACTTCGTGCCTCCCACCCTTTCCGGGAGCCGGAGGGACTCCCACTCAAATTGAGGATTTTTACGAGGCCATGCGCCGCGTATTTGAGCGGACCAACCCCGTTGGTGAGCCCGCGGGGTCGGATGGGGCCCCATTGGGTTCGACGCCGTCTGCTTCGGCCACGGCACCGGTGGGGCCTCAGGGATCAGATTCCGGATCAGGTTCGATGCCGGTCGTGCCAACGCGACCTCCCCCGGCGTCGAACCCGAAGTCGGTGCCTGCGACGTCGCCGGTGCCCGTCGGCAGCGCAAGTCCCATCCTCATCCCCGATGACACGGAGCCAGAACGGCATCAAGCGACGCCGATTCCAACATCGGCAGAACCCAGGGGTTCTATATTGTCGATTGAGCACTTTGTGGACGTGCTGGGCTCAGGAGAGGATTGGGAGGAGTCTGGAGACCCATTAGAGCAAGACCACTGACCCATTGTCAGTGAAATTGCTCCCCCTCCCTCGCAGCTCCACCACTAAGTGAGGCCTGCCCCTGCACTTGCACTCTCGTGTGTTGGTGTTCGAGGCCCTCCTCCACCTGCAGGTCTTCCCTGCGCCTCATCCCTGGTGGTCCAGTGGACCTCTGTCTCCTTCCTCTCGCTCTGCTCTTCACTCGTTTTCACTCGTTTTTCTGCCCCTTCTATTTATCACTTTTCTGCACCTCTGCTCCTCTGTGCCTTATTTCTGCTCTGCTCTTCACTCGTTTTCTGCCCCTTCTATTTTTCACCTTTCTGCACTTTTCTGCACCTCTGCTCCTCTGTGCCTTATTTCTGCTCTGCTCTTCACTCATTTTCACTCGTTTTTCTGCCCCTTCTATTTTTCACCTTTCTGCACTTTTCTGCACCTCTGCTCTTCTGTGCCTTATTTCTGCCTATTTCGCCCCCTTTCCTTCACTTCTTTAGCCCTTTTTTCCCCGCTGCTGCTGCCCCCGCGACCCCTCCCCCCCAGCGCGACCGGCCCAATCCAGCTCCCCTCCCCGCTCCCGCCTCCCAGCTGTCCAGCCCTCCCCGACCCCTACTTAATGGCGGCCGCTGCACGGCCGCGCCGCTGGCGCGCCTAAGGCAAGCCCGTCTGCGCCCGTCCGCGCCTGGACCGCGCCCAGTGCCAGACCCCCTGGCCCCTGCGTGCGCCACGACACCTGACGCCGATACGACTCCAAAACCCTCCATGCACTCAACGCCGGCCGACCCTCCATCTGCTTCCAGGCCGCCCCGAAGCTCACCCATGGACCCTTCACCTGCCGAAACTGCAGCTACACCAGCCAGCGCACACCGGCATGTCCTGCCCATCCCACCAAAGCAGGCCACAACAGTCTCAGATGCATACTGCTCAACACCCGCTCAGTCCACAAGCACGCCGTCGAACTCTGGGACCTGCTCGATTCATCCTTCCAGGACGTCGCCTTCCTGACGGAGACCTGGACGAACGCCTCCTCGGCACCCGACATAGCCATAGCCATCCCGGACGGCTACAAGATCACCCTCAGGGACAGAAACAACAAACCAGGAGGAGGAATCGCCATCGTCCACAGGAACACCATCAGAATTTCTACCAACATCGATGACTCCCTCAGCTTGGCCGAACACCTACACTTCCAGATCCACGTCGACCACAACACCACCCTCAGAGGAACCCTTGTCTACAGACCCCCGGGACCCCGACCACAGTTCAGCGACTCCATCGCTGACCTCATCAGCACGCACGCCCTCGCCTCCACAGACTACATCCTCCTCGGAGACCTGAACTTCCACCTCGAGAACTCCGACAGCAACTCCACAACCCTGATCGACAACCTAGCCAACCTCGGACTCAAACAGATCGTCCCGACACCCACCCACTCCGCCGGACACACGCTCGACCCCATCTTCTCCGCCAGCAGCCACGTCACCTTCAGCCACACCACCGAACTCCACTGGACCGACCACCACTGCATCCACTTCTCCTTCGAGAAACACACCGCGCACATCCAACCGCAACGAATTCCACACCGCAGCTGGAACAAAGTCACCGAAGACCAGCTCCTCACCACCCTTGCCCGGGACCCTCCACCCGAACCCTCTGACACCAACGCAGCGGCCCACAACTTCAGACAATGGATCGACGACTGCGCCAACACCCTTGCCCCGATCAGGAGACCCTCTAACAGGTGCACCAACACGAGAGCCACCTGGTTCAACGCCGACCTCCAGACTTCCAAACAAACCTGCCGAAGAATCGAGAAGCAGTGGCGCCAAGACCAGACACCAGACAACCACGCAGCCCTCAAGAACGGCAGACGCAAGCACCACCAACTGATCCGATCCGCCAAAAGGACCTCCTTCAAGGAACGCATCGACAACAACGCACACAACAGCAAAGAGCTCTTCAGCATCGTGAAAGAACTCTCATCCCCCAGCTCCAGCACGAATGACATCCCGCCGTCGCAAGAACTCTGCGACTCCCTGGCAACCTTCTTCCACCGCAAGATCGCAGACATCCACGACAGCTTCGACGCCCAGACACCGACGACAGAGGTCGACACCCCCGACTCAACACCCACCAAACACACCGACCTCCTGCTCTCCTGGAACCACGTCAACGACGAAGACACCATCAAAATCATGAACATCATCCACTCCGGCTCTCCTTCCGACCCCTACCCCACCACATCTTCAACAAAGCAAGCTCCATCATGGCACATTAACTCCGAAAGATCATCAACAGCTCCTTCAAGACAGCCACCTTTCCGGAGAGCTGGAAACACGCCAAGATCAACGCCCTTCTCAAGAAACCTAAGGCGGACCCAAAGGACCTCAAGAACTTTCGACCCATCTCCCTGCTCCCGTTCCCGGCAAAAGTCATTGAGAAGACCGCCAACAGACAACTAACCCACTTCCTGGAGGAGAATAACATCCTGGACTCCTCCCAATCCGGCTTCCGCAGCAATCACAGCACCAAAACCGCCCTCATCGCTACCACCGACGACATCAGGACCCTGCTGGACAACGGTGAAACCGCGGCCCTCATCCTCCTGGACCTCTCGGCCGCCTTCGACACCGTCTGCCACCACACCCTATGCACACGCCTCCACGACGCAGGGATCCGTGACAAAACCCTGAACTGGATCACCTCCTTCCTCACCGGCAGAACCCAGAGAGTCCGTCTCCCCCCATTCAGATCCGAAGCCACCAAGATCACCTGCGGCATACCCCAAGGATCATCCCTCAGCCCGACCCTTTTCAACATCTACATGGCACCGCTCGCCAACATCGTCCGAGCGCACCACCTCAACATCATCTCGTACGCCGACGACACCCAGCTGATCCTCTCCCTCACCAAGGACCCGGCCACCGCCAAATCCAACCTCCATGAGGGAATGAAGGCCGTCGCAGAGTGGATGAAGACCAGCCGTCTGAAACTGAACTCTGACAAGACGGAGGTCCTCATCCTCGGCTCCATCCCCTCCGCATGGGACGACTCATGGTGGCCGGCCACGTTGGGAGCTCCTCCGACACCCACCAACCACGCACGCCACCTGGGTTTCATCCTGGACTCAACGCTCTCCATGACCCAGCAAGTCAACGCTGTCTCCTCCTCCTGCTTCAACACCCTCCGCATGCTCCGCAAGATCTACAGATGGATCCCCACCGAAACCAGAAGGACGGTCACCCAAGCCCTCGTCAGCAGCAGGCTGGACTACGGCAACGCCCTCTACGCGGGAACCACGACCAAACTCCAGAAACGACTCTAACGCATACAAAACGCCTCCGCACGCCTCATCCTCGGAACCCCTCGCCACAGCCACATCACCGCCCACCTGAGAGACCTGCACTGGCTCCCGGTCAACAAGAGGATCACCTTCAAGCTCCTCACCCACGCCCACAAAGCACTCCACAACGCCGGACCAGCATACCTCAATGAACGACTCACCTTCTACACCCCGAACCGCCAGCTCCGCTCCACTGACCTTGCCCTCGCCACCATCCCACGCATCCGCCGAACGACCACCGGCGGCAGATCATTCTCCCACCTCGCCGCCAAGACTTGGAACACCCTCCCCATCCACCTGCGACAGACCCAGGACCTGCTGACCTTCAGGAGACTTCTTAAGACCTGGCTGTTCGATCAGTAGCTGCTTCATCCCTCCCCCCTAGCGCCTTGAGACCCTCACGGGTGAGTAGCGCGCTCTATAAATGTGTTGATTGATTGATAGAGAACCAGGATGTCTCTGAGGAGACTATGGACTGGTATGGGGAACTTGGGGAAGCCAGTGGTGTGGATACTTCCCCAGACACTGGCATGCTTTCTCTGCCTACTGTGGCTACGGAGGAGGGGGCATCCAATGCCATGGTGGTTAAGAAGGCAGCTGAGGTCTTTGGACTGGAGTTGCCCTCGGTGCAGGTCAGGACTAATCTTCTGACCGAAGTGCTTCAGCCTGGGGCTTCCACCTCTGAACCACTATTGCCCTTTAACGAGGCACTAACGGACGTCCTTCTAGGAACGTGGTCCAAGCCTAGCTCAGGGGCTCCTGTGAATAGGACGATTGCACGCCGCCATCGCCCATCTCCGGGCGACCCAAAGTTCCTCAGCCAACACGCCACCCCAGAAAGTTTGGTGGTGCAGGCCTCTACTTCCCAGGGCGCATTCCCTTCCGCCCCTCCGGATAGGGAATCCAAGAGACTGGACTTATTTGGGAAGAAGATGTTTTCTTCCTCCAGTCTAGCATTGCGGTCGGTGAATACCGCATGCTTATTGGGCCATTTCTCCCACTCTCTTTGGGAGACGGTTGCGCAGGTGCTGCCACAAGTCCCAGAGGAGGCCCGGGCTGTGCTTTCCCAAGCTGTAAAGGACGGGAGAGATGCAGCAAAATTCGCCCATTCGGTGTGGTTTGGATACGGCCGATTCGCTGGGTAGGTCGATTTCAACGACGGTGGCCTTGAGGCGCCACGCCTGGCTTTGTACAACTGGCTTCTCGGGGGATGTCCAAGTCAATTTGATGGACATGCCCTTTGATGGAACCTGCCTTTTTGGGGAAAAGGCAGACTCGGCCCTGGCCAGGTTCAAGGACTCTCGAGCTACAGCCAGATCCTTGGGCTTCTCCTCCACTCCTCGTGGCAGTCTTCCTTTCGCCCCTTTCGTGGCAACGGAAGGGGTTTCTTGCCTCGTCAGCCCTATCCCAGCCACCGTCCTGCATAGACTGCCCAAGAGGTGCGTGAACGCGGTACATTCCGTCCTCAGAATGGAGGCCAGAAGTCTTCTACCACACTTCCCCCAGCAGCCGCAGCCTCCAAGCACTCCTAGGCTGATTCTGCAGGACCACGCTACTCCAGTGGGTGGGAGAATTCGTCATCATCTCCCCCGCTGGAGATCTATAACAACGGACAAGTGGGTCTTGCAGATCATCCAGGAGGGCTATTCTCTTCCTTTCCTTTCTTTCCCTCCTCCTATTCTGCCAACTCAGGAACGGCTGGATCATTTGAAGCTGCTCCGAGAGGAAGTTACAGCTCTTTTGACCAAAGGAGCTATAGAAAGGGTCCCAGCTTCAGAAGTAGGTGGTGGCTGTTATTCCCGCTACTTTCTGATCCCGAAGAAGAATAAGGGGCTTGGGCCCATTTTAGATCTTCGGACTGTCAATCTCTTCCTCAAAAAGGAAAAAATTCAAAATGCTCACAGTGGCTCAGGTCTTGTCTGCCCTAGACCAAGGAGAATGGATGGTGGCATTGGACCAGCAGGATGCATATTTTCACATTCCCATCCTGCCGGGCCACAGGCGTTACCTGCGGTTCAAGGTAGGCCACGAGCACTTTCAGTTTACCGTGCTCCCCTTCGGTCTTACCAGTGCCCCTCGGGTGTTCACCAAGGTGATGGCGGTGGTTGCAGCTCATCTACGCAGGTTAGGGGTTTCAGTCTTCCCCTACCTAGACGACTGGCTGTTGAAGGCGTCCTCGCCCCAGGCAGTCATCTCCCACCTTCAGACTATGGCAGACCATCTGCATTTGCTGGGGTTCTCTATAAATGTGCCGAAGTCACACCTGACTCCTTCTCAGACGCTCCCTTTCATCGGAGCTGTTCTGGACACAGTGCAGTTTTGGGCTTATCCTCCCGAGCAGCGAGTCCAGGATATTCAGGTTATGATTCCGATGTTTCAGCCTCTATCCTGGATTTCGGTGAGGTTGACTCTGAGGCTGTTGGGTCTCATGGCCTCCTGCATCCTGTTGGGCACGCCAGGTGGCGTATGCGGGCTCTGCAGTGGGACTTGAAGTTCCAATGGGCACAGCATCGGGGAAATCTCACCGACGTGGTTTAGATCTCGGAAGGTACTGTGAAGGATCTGCAGTGGTGGTTAACGAACCGCGATTGGGTCAACGGCAGACCTCACTCCCTTCCCCAACCAGATTTCACAGTTGTGACGGATGCGTCTCTTCTGGGATGGTGCGGCCACATGGGAGAGGCGGAGATCAGGGGTCACTGATCTCCGGCGGAAATGGGGCTCCACATAAACTTGTTGGAGCTCCGAGCGATTCGGTTGGCATTGAAAGCATTTCTTCCCTCTGTCAAGGGGAAGTTGGTGCAGGTGTTCACGGACAACACCACCGCCATGTGGTACTGCAACAAGCAAGGCGGGGTGTGGTTATGGACCTTTTGTCGAGAGGCCTTGCATCTCTGGACATGGCTGGAACAGCAGGGCATAATCCTGGTGGTTCAACATCTGGCAGGTTCTCTGAACGCCAGGGCGGACAATCTCAGCCGTCGATGCCTTCAGGATCACAAATGGCGTCTCCAGTCGGAGGTGACGCAAGGTCTCTTTCAGCAGTGGGGAGAACCTTGGTTAGATTTGTTCGCCTCCGAAGAGAACGTGCAATATCAGCAGTACTGCGCGCTGGAGTTTCCAAGGCGGCGTTTCGTCGTGAGTGGAGCTCAGGCATGTTGTACGCCCTTCCGCCCATACCACTCCTGCCCAGGGTTCTGAAGAAGATCAGGAGCGACCGGGCCTAAGTCATCCTTGTGGAGCCGGACTGGGCAAGGAGAGTCTGGTATCCAGAGCTTCTGAGCATGTGTGTCGATCCTCCGATTAGGCTGCCTTTAGGAGGATCTTCTGTCGCAGCAGCAGGGGAGGGTTCTCAACCCAAACCTGTCAACTCTGCGCCTCCATGCTTGGAGATTGAGCAGCAGCAGTTGATGGCCTTTGACCTTCCTCCCGAAGTCTGTAATGTTTTTCTGGCGGCCAGGCGGCCCTCCACTAAGTCGGTATACACCTGGCGTTGGCAGACATTTGTATTATTCTGTACAGAAAGGTCCATTGACCCTCTGGCTGTTGTCCATCAAAACAGCCTTTTTAGTGGCGAATCCATCGGCCCGGGGTGTGAGTGAGTTGCAGGCGTTATCCAGCTCGCCTCCTTATCTTATGTCCTTTCCGGACAAAGTCGTGCTTCGCACCAGGGCAGCATTTTTGTCAAAGGTTGTGACCCCATTTCATCTGGGCCAATCCATTTCTTTGCCCACCTTCTTTGCTCCCCCACATCCCTCTAAGGAAGAGGAGCGTCTCCACCGGCTGGACCCAAAATGAGCGTTGTCGTTCTACCTTGACCGCACAAAAGAGTTCCGGATGGATGACCAACTCTTTGTGGGGTATGTGGGAACAAAGAAGGGAAAGGCAGTGCAGAAAAGAACCATCTCTCGCTGGGTTGTTCTCTGCATTAAAATCTGTTGTGCCTTGGCGAAGCAGCAGCCCCCCGGAGGGATTAAGGGCCCATTCCACCAGAAGGAAGGCTGCGACTACGGCCTTGGCCCGGGGTGTCCCAGTCCAAGACATCTGTCAGACAGCGACGTGGGCATCACTGCACACGTTCGCAAAACATCATTGCCTTTATGGTCAAGTGCGCAGGGACGGGCACTTTGCCCGTTCAGTCCTGCAAGACTTCTTAGTCTAGGTCATGAGTCCGCAACCCACCGCCGGGATAGAATGGCTCGGGTATCTGATTGAAAGGTAAGGAATCTGCAGCTATAAGTCTCTATCAGATGAACAAGTTACTTACCTTCGGTAATGCATTATCTGGTAGAGACTCTATCTAGCTGCAGATTCCTTACAGCCCCACCCATGCCTCCCCGCTTTGCGGACTGATGTAGTAGGTCTAGGGTTACTACCCTTTCAGGGCCCTAGTTTTGCACATGTTTACGTCAGTCACTTCGTGGCTCTGCCCTTCTGGCGTGGAAAAAACGAAAAGTACTGACATCCGCGTGCCTGGCTGGCACCTATATAGGTACCGCGATGTCATAACCGACGCTACCGACACCAACGACGTCACGCGGAGCCGAATGGAGCCACCCGACGTCGCGTGCAAGGGGTATTGCTCTGCAAAAGTTTCCGGATCCAGCCTGATGCCTGGGAAATTCAAAGGTAAGGAATCTGCAGCTAGATAGAGTCTCTACCAGAAAATGCGTTACCGAAGGTAAGTAACTTGTTCATTTGGAAGCTACGTTTCTGAACATAAAAATATGGTGAACTTGTGACCTGCACCTGCCATTGAATGTTGCAAAAAATGTTGAAATAAAACATGGTGAACTTGTGACCTGCACCTGCCGTTGAATGTTGCAGAAACTGTTGCTATGAAATATGGTGAATTTGTGACCTGTGCCTGCCGTTGAATGTTGCAAAAACTGTTGCTATGGAAACTGGCATTAAGGAGAGTGGGGGAAGGGTTGAAACAACTATGGTATTAAAATATGATGTGCAAATTTAAATACAAGTGATAAGCTATTAAAGTTATTTTTTCAAAATGAGTAGTATGTTTAGAAATGTGTTGTTCAAAATTAGCAGTAGTATTATTGGAAATAGGTTTTTGAACTGTCGTAAGGGTTCGGGGCTCCATGGCGATGCGCCAACGTGGGGGAGTCTCCACTCCAGAAAATTAAAGAATCAGTTTGGGCACTTTTAGAAGAGAGTTAGAGAGGGTTAATATGAGTAACTTATATAAATGTGTTTTACAATTTGAAATAATGAAGGAACAAATTTGATTTGTTACTTACATCTATTTGTGTGCGGATAGAGAGGGAAAGTTTGCCATTACTGGTTTTACCTTGTTGCTGCATTACATTTATTGTGTGAGAAAGGAAATTGTTCATGCATTTCTGATCATTGATATTCTGCAATACTATTACAGAGGTGAGTTACAAATGTGTAAGGTGTGTTATGTATTGTGTAGTAGTGGTTCACTGTTTGGAGTGATATTTTTAAGTTTGAAAAGATTTTTTTTTTAAATAACATATTATTACAGAAGTGTGCTGTTCAACATATTTTACGAAATGTACAGACTGTGAGTAGTTGCTGAATAGTCGAGCTGCAAGAGAAAAGTGAGGTTTAAGACTTGCTGGCAGAGGTATTAGTGATGAGGCTACTTTGTATGACTCTGTGGAAAGGTACGGTTGAAGTACCCCGTATACATTTAGGTGTCTTCAAGAAATGAGGAGTGCAGTCTGTCGTGTTGAAAGGACTGCATGGTCTTGTGAGTGAGGTACAGAGTGGAATTGGGATCCAAAATCGGCCCGGGCAACGTAAAAGAAATGGCCCACGTTTGCAGATTGTGCCTTGTTGGAAAATACTGGGGGGGGAGGGGGGCTTTACAACAGACATGTTTTATTAACTTCAGGGAGATAAAAAAGAAATGCAAATGTTGCCTGCACACTTTGTGCACAGATTTGTTCACACTGGTGAACCGCACGTGAATATAAGTGAAGGTAATTGCCAGGCTTCCTGCTCGTGCTGAATGTGCGTACATTACAGGGCCGGCAGATCGAGAGACTGGGAATTACACGTCCCTTGAGCCCTCCCCCCCTCTTCCCCCTCCCAACGATTCTTCTCCCCACGTTTGTAAAAGCAAGGTAACAGAGGGCCATTGGCGTTGTAAAATACCACTTAGACCCTTACTGGGCGGCTGGCGGCATCTGAACAGCACAGAGAATGTGTCAATCAGCTTTTATGCTACACAAAAAAGCGGAACACAGTTGCAACTTACATACCGGCACATTGTACATTGCCCGAGTGTCCGTCTTAGCAGTCTGACTTTGTTGAGGTATGTCTATGCTTCTACATGTATTTTCACACGTGTTATATCGGAAGATCGGATACCTATAAAACACAGGTATACATCTATTTATATGTTTGTTTTAAGTATGATGCCACTAGCAAAAGGCACAGATAGATGCATGCATGCTTTCAGTAATATGGTGAGACTTACAACTGTGACATGTGAAGGGTTTCTGCTTTAGATTTGGCTAGGCCCAACACTCTCAGTAGTTGCTGAGTAGTGAAGATGCAAATCAAAAGTGGGGTTAAAGAGATGTTGGCAAAGGGATTAGTGATTATGGTACTTGGTATGAGTGTTTGGGAAGGTATAGTTGAAGTATGCTGTATATATGTAGGTGTCTTCGTGAAATGAGGAGTGCAGTCTGTCATGTTGAAAGGACTGCATGGACTTGTGACTGAGGTACAGGGTTGAATTGGAATCCAAAATCGGCCCGGGCAACGTAAAAGAAATGGCCCATGTTTGCAGATTATGTCTTGTCGGAAAATACTAGGGGGGGGGGCTTTACAAGAGAGATGTCTTATTAACTTCAGGGAGATAAAAAGGAAATGCAAATGTTGCCTGCACACTTTGTACATGGATTTGTTTACATTGGTGAACCACTCTTTAATATAAGTGAAGGTGATTGTCAGGCTCCCTGCTCGTGCTGAATCTGCGTACATTACATGGTCGGTAGATCGAGAGACTAGGAATGATACTTTCCTGGACTCCCCCCAGCTCCTCCCCTCCCCGAACACTTCCTCCCCTCACTTTTGTAAAAGGAAGGTAACAGAGGCCCATCTGCGTCGAAAAATACCACTTAGGCCCTCATTGGGCTGTTGGTGTCATCTGAACAGCACAGAGAAAGTCCCTATCAAGTTCAATGCTACACACAAAAGCGGCACACAGTTTCAATTATATACCGGCATATTGTACATTGCCCGAGTGTCCGTCTTAGCAATCCGACTTTGCTGAGGTATGTCTATAGTTCTACATGTATTTTTACACGTGGTATGTATAGGAAGATCCGATGCCTATAAAACAGAGGTGTACATCTATTTGTATGTTTCTCATATGTATGATGGCAGTAGGAAAAGGCAGAGACACATGCATGTATGGTTGTTTCAGTAATATAGTGAGAGTTATAACTGTGATATGTGAAGGGTTGCTGCTTTACATTTGGTAGGCCAAACAGTCGGAGTAGTCGGTGAAAAATGAAGCTAGAAGAGAAAACTGAGGTTTAAGACATGCTGGCAGGGGGATTAGTGATTAGGCTAGTTTGTAGAAGTCTTTCAATTACCCAGGCAGTACCAATGCACTAATGCAAGGAAGGAGACTCTAGCTATACATACATTGAATAAATCAAATATTATTTACGCAAACATGGAATGACCCAGCTAGTAGCCTTGCATTCAACAATTCAGTAAGCCACTACCTTTGCACTCATCTATTCTGTTAAGCAATACTGAAGGAGTCATGGAATGATACAGGCACTACAGTTGCAGTAAACCAATCACTCAGGCACTACCCATGCACTCATCCATTGCCTGAAGCAGTATTCATGCACTCATCCAATGACGAAAACATTAGTCTTGCACTCATACTTTCACTCAGGTATTTCCCATGCACTTATACAATCACCCAGGCTCTATGTTTGTACTGATGGAATCACGGAGGCACTTTGCATGTAGTCATGCAATCAGTAAAGCACTAGTATTCCTCTCAACTGTTCACTCAGGCACTATCTATGCAGTTATCTATTCCCTCAGGGATTACTGTGGCAGTGATCCACTGATCCAGTCATTACTGTTACACTCATGATTTTAGTGAGGCAGTGTTCATGCACCGATGTAAGCATTGAGACAATACTCTTGCACTCATGAAGTTACTCAGGCACAACTTATGCATTCATGCAATCACACAGGCACTACCCCTGCACTCATGCTATCAGATAGGTACTAGCTATGGACTCATTCAATCAATCAGGTACTACTCTTGCACTCAGCCATTCACTCAGGCAGTACCCATGCAGTGATCCAGTGACTCATGAAGTACACATGCAGTCATGCAATCAGAGAGGCACTATCTATACAGACATGGAATTAATGAGGCATTATGTACACAGTCAAGCAGTCACCTAGCCACTACTCTTGCACTCAAGCATTCACTCAGGCAGTACATATGCACTCATCAAATGATGCAGCTATTACTGTTGCATGATTTGTTCCACTCAGGCAGCACTCATACACTTATTGAATCATGCAGGCACTACTGCTGCACTGAAACAATCACAAAGGCACTAGTCATGCACTCATGCAATCAACGATGTACTATCTATGCACACATTGAATTAATAAGACATTACCCACACAATCATGCAATGAATCAAGCACTACTCTTGCACTCATCTATTCACTCATCTATTCACTCAGGTACTAGCCATGCACTGATGTGTTTTGTGAAGCACTACCCATGCACTCATCGAATGACGCAGGCACTACAGTTGGATTAATGCATTGAGTCAGGTACTACTCATGAAGTGTTCTAAGTAGCTGGACATTACCCTTGGACTGATTAATTTACTGACGCAGTAGCCATGTATTTTCATACATATACATATGCATGTGAAGATCGTAGACCTATAAAACATAGGTATACATGCATTTGTATGCTATTTTATGTATGATGTGAATAACAAAAAGCACAGACACATTAATGCATGTTTTTAGGAATATGATGACACTTACAACAGTGACATACAAAGGGTTCAGGCTCTACATTTGGCTAGGCCCAACAGTCTTAGTAGTTGCTGAATAGTAAAGGTGCTACACAAAAGTGCAGTTTAAGAGATGCTGGCAGAGGGATTAGTGATTAGTCTACTTTGTTGAATTGTTAGTGATATGGTATCTGAAAGAAGAGTACAAATACATGTATACATGTGTTTTATAGATGTACCATCTTTAGATGTATAACATGTGTGAAAATAGATGTACAAGTAGAGATGTAACTGAGTCGCAAGAGCATGCACTGTTTTCAACTAGAGAGACTGCAACTGCAGTTTGCATTTGAAGAAGACACCAAAATGTATACGGTGTACTTGAAGTGTAGCTATCCACAGACTCATAGAAACTAGCCTAATCACCGATTCCACTGGCAGGATATTTTGAACCTCAGTTTTCTGTTGTAGCTTCACTATTCAGCGAGTACTGAACTGTTTGGACTAGGCAAATATAAAGCAGTAACCCTTCACATATCACTGTTGTAAGTCTCTGCAAATTGCTGAACACATGCATGTATATGTCTGTGGCTTTTGCTAGTGGCATCATACCTAAAAATATATATAAATAGATAGATGTATGATGGCACTAGCAAAAGGCACAGACACATGCATGTATGCTTTGAGGAGTATGGTGAGACTTACAATAGTAACATTGCAAAGATTGGTGTTTTCAATTTCTGGAGTTCTCTTGCTTGTTTGTGCAGTTGTCTGGACTGTTTGTGTATGTGAGTTCCTTGTTTCTGCACTTGTGTTGTTTCTTTGTGCATCCTTCTTCTGTGTTTGTGGAGCTCTGCTGCTTGTTTTTGTACTTCTGTTCTTTGTTTGTGCACCTTTTGTGCTTCTTTTTGCAGGCTTCTTTCCCATTTTTGCAGGTCTTTTGCTTCTTTGTACACCGCTTTTCTGTGTTTCTCCACTTCTGTTCCGTGTTTCTGTACCTCACTTTTTTCTGCAGATGTCTTGATTCTTTATGTACTTGTCTTGCTACTTTAAACAGGTCTGTTGCTTCTTGTGCACATGTCTTGCCTCTATCTGCACCTCTGTTGGTTCTTTGGCTGTCATCTTGCCTCTTTTTCCACCCATGTCGTATTTTTCTGCACCCCTTCTCTCTCTTTCAGCACGTTTGTAGCGTCTTTTAGCATCTTTGTTAGTTTTTTTTTGCACCTGTGTTGCTTCTTTTTGTACCCCTCTTGCATGTTTCTGTACCTGTGTTCCCTGTTTTGGAGTTGTCTCGCCTCTTTCTGCATCACTTTTGCATCTTTGTGCATTCTCTTGCATGTTTGTGCACTTCTGTTGTTTCTATGTTGAATGCTATTGTCTCTTTGTGCAGCTCTATTGCCTCTTTCTGCATTTTTCACATTTTGTAGTAGCAGTGTTGTTGTTTGTGTGTTTCTTTTAGGTGTTTCTAAACATTTTTTTTTGTTTTTGTGTCTTTGTTTCTGTTTCAGTACGATTTTTCCTCTTTCTGCAGTTCTCTTGCTTCTTTGTACACTTGTGTTTTTTTAATTTGAAATAAATAGAACAGTGATGTAATTGTAATTAATTGCTTATTAGTTAATATCATATGTGATTAATTTAAAATAGTTCATTGATGTAACAAACTATTGAAACTGTTCTTTGTTTTTCAGAAAATTATTTTGTTTGGATCACAAATTCAAGATGGCAAGAAAAGAGAAGAAAACAAAAAAAAAAGATCTACTTAAAGAAAAGTAAAAAGACTGTTACAAAAAGATGAAAATGCTACTAAGGATAAAATTTGTTCTGGTAAGAGCACTAAACACTTTCTTAAAAGAGTTGTAGAGAAATTAAAGGAAGAGAATAGGAATGAAAGGAAAAAGAAGAGTTTTACAACAAAGCAAAAGGAGAATGACATTTCTAATGGTAAAAAAAGACTAGTTTTTGGAAAAACATCATATGTTACACAAAGAGAAAAACAATTTAAAGAGATTCGTCAACGACTCTTTCGAAGTAGAGTAATTCAAAATTTATTAAAAGATTGTAAAAAGTATAAAAGAAGGTCAGCAGCGTATAAGAAGCAATGCATTGAAACTGTAGTAGATACTGCTTTTGATTTGAAACGAAAATTATTTATTTTAATATTGAAGAGAATGAAAACATTGGATAAAATAATGAGGTTTATGAAAGACAAAAGAAAAAGACTTGTTAATAGAAGTAACTTTTGTAAAACTTTCACTGGTGAATGGAAGCACACTTCTACTACTGAGCCTTTCTTTAATGAAGAAAGCTACTTTCAACAGAACACATTAGCATTTTCAGTTGATACTAGTGGTCGATGCTATGAGATGAAAGATGAATGTCCCATTCGAAAAGAAGAAATGGCTGTTAGGAGTGCGGAAGATGTAATAGCTGAAGAAGGGCAAGGGAAGCGTACTCAAGCTCCTGTATATATAAGTGGGATTGTAGCATTATTTGCAATATTCAACAGGAATCTAATGACATATTGCGAATTTGTTTACAAGAGTATGCAAAAAAAAAGTGTTAAACAGAAGATTAGGATGTTACAAGGACTAGATCCATGTAATGTAAGAAAATATACTAAGTTGGACGGACATTCTCTGGCTTGTCTTTCAAGAAAAGTGTGTAAAACTACTTTTCATCACTTAAGAATGTTAGCAGTACACCACTCAGGAATGCGGAAGTTAGTAAGGAAAGTATACTATGTAAAAACTCCTGCATTAAGTTTAAGTGAAATGAACACAGCTTCTTTCTCAGATGTACAAAAAATTTGTGATGATATACAGTTTCTTTTTTGGTTCAGAACAGCAGTGTGTAGAAAGTGACAGCTTGATAAGTGTAGATGTTGAAGAACACGGGAAAGAGATTAGTATTGATGAGTTTGGAGAAGAAATTACAGTTTAAGACAGTGTGCTCTGAAAAATCAAACTATGTTTGTATTTGTTGTCGACGTACTCCTTATAGAAGTAAAACTAGGAATGTTAATTTATATTTAAAAAGTGAAAAGGAAAACAATAAGTGGCAGCAATTTGGTGCTGACTTGTTGGTGAAAGGTCGATTTTGAGTTGGGTACTGATCAACGTATTTGTAAATATTGTTACAACAAATTAGAAGAGAACAAAATGCCAGCGAGAGCAGTACATAACAACTTAGAGTTAGTAGCTATTCCAGAGGAACTGGCAGATTTGAATGCATATGAGTCAGTTTTTATTCAATCTGTTCATCCATTTCAAGCCATAATTCGTATGGAGCCTAAAACAGGTAGACTGCCACCAACAGATTTACAAAGATGTCTGAAAGGAAGAGTTGTGTACTTGCCTTTAGATTTTAAGAAAAATATTGAAACTGTTGGTGGAGACAAAGAGGAAAATGAGCCAGTAATTATTCTAGTAAATGGTGTGCCAACAAAGAGTAAAAAAATATGGCAAGAGTTTGTAGATGTTAATAAACTTCACAAGGCTACGTTATATCATGTAGAGAACAATATTTATTATAAAACTGTAAATATTGATGAACAGGTGATATGTTTAGAAGATTAATCAGAAATTTCAAGTGGCCAAATAGAAAAAGTGGACAAGTCCAGGAGTGAAGAGATTTATGAACATTACACGATACATCCTTTACATTCAAAAGATGTGATAGGAAACAGCATTGAATTATTTCAAATGAAAAAAGCAAAGGGAACTCCAATGAGTGTATGGGAAAAGAGCTTAGAAGCTCTTTGTTTTCCACAGCTGTTCCCCACTGCAGAAGGTGGATGATTTGATGAGCGACCTGTACAGATTCCAGCTTCAGAATACGACTCAACAAGATTGTACTCTGAAGATCCTAGATTTCGACAGTGCATTCCATATATATTTCATCTTCTGTTTGAAAGTGATTTGTCTTCTCTTTCATATGCAGTGAACCACATATTAAAAACAGGAGTTCATCAATCACATGTTTCGGCAAAAGTATTTATGGACAAAGTTCAAGAAAGAGATGTAAATTTAGAATCACAATTAATTTGATGGCATATCATCGTGGTACCAATGAATATTGGATTGTCGTCACGGTGAACTGAAGTGTATGTTAAGAAACTTAGGTACACCAACATGGTTTATAATACTTAGCTGTGCTGAATATGCATGGGAAGATTTACTTGAATTTCTATGAGAAGCAAATTCAAATATAAAAAATATTGAAATGAAGACACCTGGAGAACTGTGTTCTTTGGATCCTGTAAATGTGTGCAGGTATTTTAACCATAGGTTTCAAACTATGATGTCTTTTATCTGCAATAAAAAATATTGTCCTCTTGGAGAAGTTACTGATTTTTTTGGGCGAAAAGAGTACCAAGCCAGAGGTGCTCCTCATATACACATGCTATTATGGATAAAGAATGCTCCAAAATTTGGAACTGATACTGATTTTATCGAACAGTATGTTACCTGTGACATTCCAAGAGAAGGAGCAGAAAAGAGCTTGAGACAACAAGTTTTACGTTTCCAAAGTCACTGCTGTGTAAAGTACTGTCGACGTAAATACAAATTTTATACAAAGTGTCGGTTTGGATTCCTACGTCCAATAATTTCTAAAGGAAGAGTAAATTATTTTTTGTCAGCAGTAAGGCATACAATAACTCGGAAATCTCGCAAGAATACACACAACTTAAAAAGAACAGAACAGTCAAAGTATATTAATGACTACAATTCAATTATTTTGAAAATGTGGAATGCAAACATGGACATTCAATATGTTGCAGATAATTCAATTGCCCTAGCACGCTATGTTACATCATATATAACGAAATCAGAAAAGACAGAGATGAAAGAAATGTGGGAAGAAATTTCACAAGAGAAGAGCCTTTGCAAAAAATTGTACAGCTTTAGCTTGAAAATGCTTTCCCACTGAGAAATTGGATCCTATGAATGTTCGGATCGCTTGTGTTCTTCCAGTTTATATTCAAAGTCAAGAGGAATCATTTGGGTAAGTTTAGGCCTTGCATGCACATGAAATAGAGTATTGAAAACATTAGAAGAAATCGAATACTTAGCACTGAATGAATCAGAAAGTACAGAAATTCTTAAAACTAAAATGTTGGATACATACTATCCCAAAAGGAGTCCACATCTGGAAAAGCTATGTCTCTATGAAATACTTCAACATTATAGCTTTAAAAGAAATGTTACAGAAAATATAGAACAAGGAAAATATGCAGTAATTGGATGTGACGGATGTTTAGTTAAACATGCCAAAGGAAATCTTATTAACCACAGAAAACTCAGTTGTGAAACTCCAGATAAGAGAGAATGTTTCTATTTAGCACTTCTGCAACTGTTCAAACCATGGTGTAGTGAAACAGAATTACTTGGAGATTTCGACTGCTACGAATTTTCTTTTAATGTATGTAAAAATAGCATTGAATGCACAATTTTCCCTACATATCTACAAATGTTAAATGATGAGATTGAACAAGAAAACACTATTGCGGCTGAAATAGCTAAAGACAGTTCTCAAGATAGTCAAAGTTCTGGTCCACTGAGTCAAGATCCACTGGGACAACCAATAATGAAAATGAAGCAGCAATAGCCATGAATGAGGTAGAAATTGCAATGCAACAAGCACAACAGGATAATATTACGTTGGAAAACTTGGAAGAACAACTAAATCTTGAATAAAAAGAAATATATCTACAAGTGACACAACAGATACAACATGGTTTGTTGCATGAAAAAAAAAGAATGCCAATGTTCATCATTTAAACCTATTATGTAAATCAGTTGTCAAGCTGGAACAGGTAAACGTTTTTTAATTAAAGTTTTGACCAGTTATCTACAGAAAACTACAGATTCACATTTATCTTGTGTTGTAACAGCTCCAACTGGATTAGCAGCACACAATATGAAAGGGATTACTTTACATAGATTACTTATGCTACCATTTGAACACGATAATAAATTTGAATATCAGAAGCTGTCTGGAGAAGCTTGTTATGAAGTGTCAAGAGTACTGAAGAAAATGAAACTTTTAATCATTGATGAGGTGAGCATGGTCTCAAACTTACTGCTTGCCTTTGTACACTTGAGAATGCAACAGGTTTTGAAAACAGAGTATAATGTTCTGTTTGGAGGAAAACATTTAATTGTATTAGGAGATCCACTACAACTAACTCCTGTAAAAGGACAACCAGTTTTTAAAACACTTGTGCATGAAGACACTAGGAAATCTTTGGGAAGTATTGGAAATATGAACATTTGGTTATATTTTGAATATAAAGAACTTATAAAGAATATGCAACAAGCAAGTGATGAAGATTATGGAAATATTCTTAACCCCTTCGCTGCTAGGCCTTTTCCCCTCCTGTGCTAAGCCTTTTTTGGCTATTTGGGGTAGTGCGCGCTTAGGCCCCTGTAACTTTTTGACCACATAAGGTATCCATGCCAAATTTGCGTCCTTTTTTTCTAACATCATGGGGATTGTAAAGGTACCCAGGGTTTGTGGATTCCCCTGGAGGGGACCCAGAAATTAGTCAAAATACAGCTACATTTTTTTTTTGTTTTGAAAAATGCGAAAAAAGGGTTACAGATGAAAGCGTCTTGATTTTTCCCTGCAAATGGCATAAAAAAAGGGGTTGTGGTGCTGAAATCACCATCTTCCCAGCTTTCAGGGACAAGCAGACTTTTGTCAGAAAACCAACTTTTTTTACACAGTTTTGGCATTTTTCTGGGACATAGCCTATTTTTGCTATTTTTTGTGCTTTCAACCTCCTTCCAGTTAATGGTAGAAATGGGTATGAAACCAATAATGGATCCTGGAAAGCCATACATTTCTGAAAAGTAGACAAAATTCTGAATTCAGCAACGGGTCATTTGTGTAGATCCTTAAAGTTTTCCTTATAGAAACTAACAGTTAAATAAAGGAAAAATTGAAAATTAGTTGAAAAAAACAGCCATTTGTGTCAACGTTTTCACCTGTAACTTCTTCTAATTATGACAGCTATTTGAAGGCAATATACCGTTATATCCGCTGGACCTTTCTGGTTGTGGGGATATATAGGACTTGTAGGTTCACCAAGAACCCGACGAACCCAGAGCCAATAATTGAGCAGCATCTTGCAATGGTTTTTTATTATGTACCGGGTATATAGCAATTATTTTGGGAAAATGTATACATGGAAAAATTGTTATGAAAGACACCTATGTATTTCTGAAATGGGAACAAAATGTAGATTTTAGAAACAGTAGATATTTGCACATTTCCGAAATTGGGAGTACCCATACTAGCATGAGAATTATAGGTCATTTTTCAAAATGACTTATTTTTTACACATTGTCTTTCATTTGGAAGGCAGAAATGCATCGAAAGTCAATAGGTAATAACAGTTGCTCTACAATTCTGTGTTACCCTAAGTCTCCCGATAAAAATGGTACCTCACTTGTGTGGGTAGCCCTTGTGCCCACAACAGGAAATGGCTCAAAATGCAACGTGGACGTACCACATTTTCACAATGAAAAATTACCCTTTTTTTGCAAAGTGCCTAGGTGTAGTTTTTGAACCCTAGCTCTGCTGGCACCTAGGGAAACCTAGCAAACCTATACATTTTTGAAAACTAGACACCCAGGGGAATCCAGGATGGAGTGACTTGACTTCCTCCCACCAGGTTCTGTTACCCAGAATCCCTTGCAAACCTAAAAAATTGTCCAAAAAAACACATTTTCCCCACATTTCTGTGGTGGAAAGTTTTGGAATCTGCGTGGATCCACAAATTTCCACACACCCTGCGTTCCCCAAAGTCTTACGAGAAAAATGGTACCTCACTTGTGTGGGTCGGCCTAGTGCCTGCGACAGGAAACGGCGCAAAACGCAACGTGGTCACACCTCAATTTCGCAGTGAAAAATGACCCTTTTTTGGCAAAGTGCCTAGCTGTAGTTTTTGAACCCTACCTCTGCCGGCACCTAGGGAAACCTAGCAAACCTATACATTTTTGAAAACTAGACACCCAGGGGAATCCAGGATGGGGTGACTTGACTGCCTCCCACCAGGTTCTGTTACCCAGAATCCCTTGCAAACAAAAAATTGTCAAAAAAAACACATTTTCCCCACATTTCTGTGGTGGAAAGTTCTGGAATCTGCGTGGATCCACAAATTTCCACCCACCCCGCGTTCCCCAAAGTATTACGAGAAAAATGGTACCTCACTTGTGTGGGTCGGCCTAGTGCCTGCGACAGGAAACGGCGCAAAACGCAACGTGGTCACACCTCAATTTCGCAGTGAAAAATGACCCTTTTTGGCAAAGTGCCTAGCTGTAGTTTTTGAACCCTAGCTCTGCCGGCACCTAGGGAAACCTAGCAAACCTATACATTTTTGAAAACTAGACACCCAGGGGAATCCAGGATGGGGTGACTTGACTGCCTCCCACCAGGTTCTGTTACCCAGAATCCCTTGCAAACATAAAAAATTGTCAAAAAACCACATTTTCCCCACATTTCTGTGGTGGAAAGTTCTGGAATCTGCGTGGATCCACAAATTTCCACCCACCCCGCGTTCCCCAAAGTCTTACGAGAAAAATGGTACCTCACTTGTGTGGGTCGGCCTAGTGCCTGCGACAGGAAACTGCGCAAAACGCAACGTGGTCACACCTCAATTTCGCAGTGAAAAATGACCCTTTTTTGGCAAAGTGCCTAGCTGTAGTTTTTGAACCCTAGCTCTGCCGGCACCTAGGGAAACCTAGCAAACCTATACATTTTTGAAAACTAGACACCCAGGGGAATCCAGGATGGGGTGACTGGACTGCCTCCCACCAGGTTCTGTTACCCAGAATCCCTTGCAAACCTAAAACATTATCAAAAAAAACACATTTTCCCCACATTTCTGTGGTGGAAAGTTCTGGAATCTGCGTGGATCCACAAATTTCCACCCACCCCGCGTTCCCCAAAGTCTTCTGAGAAAAATGGTACCTCACTTGTGTGGGTCGGCCTAGTGCCCGCGACAGGAAACGGCGCAAAACGCAACGTGGTCACACCTCAATTTCGCAGTGAAAAATGACCCTTTTTGTGCAAAGTGCCTAGCTGTAGTTTTTGAACCCTAACTCTGCCGGCACCTAGGGAAACCTAGCAAACCTATACATTTGTGAAAACTAGACAACCAGGGGAATCCAGGATGGGGTGACTTGACTGCCTCCCACCAGGTTCTGTTACCCAGAATCCCTTGCAAACATAAAAAATTGTCCAAAAAAACACATTTTCCCCACATTTCTGTGGTGGAAAGTTCTGGAATCTGCGTGGATCCACAAATTTCCACCCACCCCGCGTTCCCCAAAGTCTTACGAGAAAAATGGTACCTCACTTGTGTGGGTCGGCCTAGTGCCTGCGACAGGAAACGGCGCAAAACGCAACGTGGTCACACCTCAATTTCGCAGTGAAAAATGACCCTTTTTTGGCAAAGTGCCTAGCTGTAGTTTTTGAACCCTAGCTCTGCCGGCACCTAGGGAAACCTAGCAAACCTATACATTTTTGAAAACTAGACACCCAGGGGAATCCAGGATGGGGTGACTTGACTGCCTCCCACCAGGTTCTGTTACCCAGAATCCCTTGCAAACATAAAAATTGTCAAAAAAACACATTTTCCTCACATTTCTGTGGTGGAAAGTTCTGGAATCTGCGTGGATCCACAAATTTCCACCCACCCCGCGTTCCCCAAAGTCTTACGAGAAAAATGGTACCTCACTTGTGTGGGTCGGCCTAGTGCCTGCGACAGGAAACGGCGCAAAACGCAACGTGGTCACACCTCAATTTCGCAGTGAAAAATGACCCTTTTTTGGCAAAGTGCCTAGCTGTAGTTTTTGAACCCTAGCTCTGCCGGCACCTAGGGAAACCTAGCAAACCTATACATTTTTGAAAACTAGACACCCAGGGAATCCAGGATGGGGTGACTGGACTGCCTCCCACCAGGTTCTGTTACCCAGAATCCCTTGCAAACATTTAAAATTGTCAAAAAACCAAATTTTCCCCACATTTCTGTGGTGGAAAGTTCTGGAATCTGCGTGGATCCACAAATTTCCACCCACCCCGTGTTCCCCAAAGTCTTACGAGAAAAATGGTACCTCACTTGTGTGGGTCGGCCTAGTGCCTGCGACAGGAAACGGCGCAAAACGCAACGTGGTCACACCTCAATTTTGCAGTGAAAAATGACTCTTTTTTTGCAAAGTGCCTAGCTGTAGTTTTTGAACCCTACCTCTGCCGGCACATAGGGAAACCTAGCAAACCTATACATTTTTGAAAACTAGACACCCAGTGGAATCCAGGATGGGGTGACTTGACTGCCTCCCACCAGGTTCTGTTACCCAGAATCCCTTGCAAACATAAAAAATTGTCAAAAAAACCACATTTTCCCCACATTTCTGTGGTGGAAAGTTCTGGAATCTGCGTGGATCCACAAATTTCCACCCACCCCGCGTTTCCCAAAGTCTTACGAGAAAAATGGTACCTCACTTGTGTGTGTCGGCCTAGTGCCTGCGACAGGAAACGGTGCAAAACGCAACGTGGTCACACCTCAATTTCGCAGTGAAAAATGACCCTTTTTTGGCAAAGTGCCTAGCTGTAGTTTTTGAACCCTAGCTCTGCCGGCACCTAGGGAAACCTAGCAAACCTATACATTTTTGAAAACTAGACACCCAGGGGAATCCAGGATGGGGTGACTGGACTGCCTCCCACCAGGTTCTGTTACCCAGAATCCCTTGCAAACATTTAAAATTGTCAAAAAAACCAAATTTTCCCCACATTTCTGTGGTGGAAAGTTCTGGAATCTGCGTGGATCCACAAATTTCCACCCACCCCGCGTTCCCCAAAGTATTACGAGAAAAATGGTACCTCACTTGTGTGGGTCGGCCTAGTGCCTGCGACAGGAAACGGCGCAAAACGCAACGTGGTCACACCTCAATTTCGCAGTGAAAAATGACCCTTTTTTGGCAAAGTGCCTAGCTGTAGTTTTTAACCCTACCTCTGCCGGCACCTAGGGAAACCTAGCAAACCTATACATTTTTGAAAACTAGACACCCAGGGGAATCCAGGATGGGGTGACTGGACTGCCTCCCACCAGGTTCTGTTACCCAGAATCCCTTGCAAACATTTAAAATTGTCAAAAAAACAAATTTTCCCCACATTTCTGTGGTGGAAAGTTCTGGAATCTGCGTGGATCCACAAATTTCCACCCACCCCGCGTTCCCCAAAGTCTTACGAGAAAAATGGTACCTCACTTGTGTGGGTCGGCCTAGTGCCTGCGACAGGAAACGGCGCAAAACGCAACGTGGTCACACCTCAATTTCGCAGTGAAAAATGACCCTTTTTTGGCAAAGTGCCTAGCTGTAGTTTGTGAACCCTAGCTCTGCCGGCACCTAGGGAAACCTACCAAACACACACATTTCTGAAAATTAGACACCCGGGGGCTTCCAGAGAGGTATGGCTTGCGTGGATCCCCCAACGTTTCCTTACCCAGAATCCCCTGCAAACCTCAATTTTAGCTGAAAAAATCACTTTTTTCACACATTTTGTGTGGGAAAGTGTGGCATCACTGGCCTCACACAAATTTCCTACCACCCAGCGTTCCCCCAGGTCTCCCGATAAAAATGGTGCCTCACTTGTGTGGGAGGCCCAAGTACCCGCGACAGGCAAGGGCCCACAACGTATTGAGGCGACCTCAAAATGGCCTTTCACAAAACCACCTGGTTTTGCAAGGGGGTCACCTGGGTTTTTGGCCAAGTGCTCGGTGGCCATCTACGGAAACCTACCAAACTCACACATTTCTGAAAAGTAGACACCCGGGGGCTTCCAGGGAGGTATGGCTTGCGTGGATCCCCCAACGTTTCCTTACCCAGAATCCCCTGCAAACCTCAATTTTAGCTGAAAAAATCACTTTTTTCACACATTTTTGTGTGGGAAAGTGTGGCATCACTGGCCTCACACAAATTTCCTACCACCCAGCGTTCCCCCAGGTCTCCCGATAAAAATGGTGCCTCACTTGTGTGGGAGGCCCAAGTACCCGCGACAGGCAAGGGCCCACAACGTAGTGAGGCGACCTCAAAATGGCCTTTCACAAAACCACCTGGTTTTGCAAGGGGGTCACATGGGTTTTTGGCCCCGTGCTCGGCGGCCATCTAGGGAAACCTACCAAACCCACACATTTCTGAAAAGTAGACACCCGGGGCTTCCAGGGAGGTATGGCTTGCGTGGATCCCCCAACGTTTCCTTACCCAGAATCCCCTGCAAACCTCAATTTTAGCTGAAAAAATCACTTTTTTCACACATTTTTGTGTGGGAAAGTGTGGCATCACTGGCCTCACACAAATTTCCTACCACCCAGCGTTCCCCAGGTCTCCCGATAAAAATGGTGCCTCACTTGTGTGGGAGGCCCAAGTACCGCGACAGGCAAGGGCCCACAACGTAGTGAGGCGACCTCAAAATGGTCTTTCACAAAACCACCTGGTTTTGCAAGGAGTCACCTGGGTTTTTGGCCCGTGCTCGGCGGCCATCTAGGGAAACCTACCAAACCCACACATTTCTGAAAAGTAGACACCCGGGGCTTCCAGGGAGGTATGGCTAGCGTGGATCTCCCAACGTTTCCTTACCCAGAATCCCTGCAAACCTCAATTTTAGCTGAAAAAATCCCTTTTTTCACACATTTTTGTGTGGGAAAGTGTGGCCTCACACAAATTTCCTACCACTCAGCGTTCCCAGGTCTCCCGATAAAATGGTGCCTCACTTGTGTGGGAGGCCCAAGTACTCGCGAGAGCAAGGGCCATAACGTAGTGAGGCTGACCTCAAAATGGCCTTTCACAAAACCACCTGGTTTTGCAAGGGAGTCACCTGGGTTTTGGCCCGTGCTCGGCGGCCATCTAGGGAAACCTACCAAACCCACACATTTCTGAAAAGTAGACACCCGGGGGCTTCCAGGGAGGTATGGCTGCGTGGATCCCCAACGTTTCCTACCCAGAATCCCTGCAAACCTCAATTTTAGCTGAAAAAATCACTTTTTCACACATTTTGTGTGGGAAAGTGTGGCATCACTGGCCTCACACAAATTTCCTACCACCCAGCGTTCCCCCAGGTCTCCCGATAAAAATGGTGCCTCACTTGTGTGGGAGGCCCAAGTACCGCGACAGGCAAGGGCCTACAACGTAGTGAGGCGACCTCAAAATGGCCTTTCACAAAACCACCTGGTTTTGCAGGGAGTCACCTGGGTTTTGGCCCGTGCTCGGCGGCCATCTAGGGAAACCTACCAAACCCACACATTTCTGAAAAGTAGACACTCGGGGCTTCCAGGGAGGTATGGCTTGCGTGGATCCCCCAACGTTTCCTTAACCAGAATCCCTGCAAACCTCAATTTTAGCTGAAAAAATCACTTTTTCACACATTTTTGTGTGGGAAAGTGTGGCATCACTGGCCTCACACAATTTCCTACCACCCAGCGTTCCTCCAGGTCTCCCGATAAAAATGGTGCCTCACTTGTGTGGGAGGCCCAGTACCAGCGACAGGCAAGGGCCCAAAACATTTTTTGATAGGCAATGTTGATGTTGCCTCAAAACGTTTTGTGTCCTTGCATGTCGCGGGTACTTGGGCCTCCCACACAAGTGAGGCACCATTTTATCGGGAGACCTGGGGGAACGCTGGGTGGTAGGAAATTTGTGTGAGGCCAGTGATGCCACACTTTCCCACACAAAAATGTGTGAAAAAGTGATTTTTTCAGCTAAAATTGAGGTTTGCAGGGGATTCTGGTAGGAAACGTTGGGAGACCCACGCAAGCCATACCTCCCTGGAAGCCCCGGGTGTCTACTTTTCAGAAATGTGTGGGTTTGGTAGGTTTCCCTAGATGGCCGCCGAGCACGGGGCCAAAACCCAGGTGACTCCCTGCAAAACCAGGTGGTTTTGAGATAGGCAATTTTGAGGTCGCCTCACTACGTTGTGGGCCCTTGCCTGTCGCTGGTACTTGGGCCTCCCACACAAGTGAGGCACCATTTTTATCGGGAGACCTGGGGGAACGCTGGGTGGTAGGAAATTTGTGTGAGGCAGGTGATGCCACACTTTCCCACACAAAAATGTGTGAAAAAGTGATTTTTTCAGCTAAAATTGAGGTTTGCAGGGGATTCTGGGTAGGAAACGTTGGGGGATCCACGCAAGCCATACCTCCCTGGAAGCCCCCGGGTGTCTACTTTTCAGAAATGTGTGGGTTTGGTAGGTTTCCCTATGTGGCCGCCGAGCACAGGGCCAAAACCCAGGTGACTCCTTGCAAAACCAGGTGGTTTTGAGATAGGCAATTTTGAGGTCGCCTCACTACGTTGTGGGCCCTTGCCTGTCACGGGTACTTGGGCCTCCCACACAAGTGAGGCACCATTTTTATCGGGAGACCTGGGGAACGCTGGGTGGTAGGAAATTTGTGTGAGGCCAGTGATGCCACACTTTCCCACACAAAAATGTGTGAAAAAAGTGATTTTTTCAGCTAAAATTGAGGTTTGCAGGGGATTCTGGGTAAGGAAACGTTGGGGATCCACGCAAGCCATACCTCCCTGGAAGCCCCCGGGTGTCTACTTTTCAGAAATGTGTGGGTTTGGTAGGTTTCCCTATGTGGCCGCCGAGCCCCGGGCCAAAAACCCAGGTGACCCCCCTTGCAAAACCAGGTCATTTTGAGATAATGTGTTGTTTATTTCTGCAGCGTTAAAATTTTGGCCCAATATTGCAAGGAAAATGTGACAGACATTTTGAGGTTTGCAGGACATTGTGGGTACCATAACTTGTTGGGATCCACAAGAGAGATATCACCATGTACTCCCATGGGTGTTTCGTTTACGACAATATCTACAGTTGGTAGGTTATTCTTAGACGGAATGTACACCTTGGCAGACAGACTAAAAAGACAAAGATTACTGCAAAGCCATCTATTCCTCAAGCACACACACATACTGGTTGGATTTGGCACGAGGGCAAGTGATGGTTCAGTATATACAATTTTATTAACAAGAGATTTCACAAAAATGAAATGCACTGTCAATAATTGAAAGGACAAAAACGGAACCAGTGACTCGCAGCTCGTGAGCTGTAAAGCCACGTCAAGGCCCCAACCGCTTTACAGGCCATTCACACACCTTTCATACGTGATACACACAAGACCATTCACACCCCCAGGCACGAAACAAACACATTACAACATTCACAAAAAGGGACAAGGTACACCCTGCTTGAGAAAGACAAAAAAAATATTACTGCACAGCCATCTAATCCTCAAGCACACACACACATACTGGTTGGATTTGGCACGAGGGTGAGTGATGGTTCAGTATATACAATTGTATTAACAAGTGATTTCACAAAAATGAAATGCACTGTTAATAATTGAAAGGACGAGAAACTGAACCATTGACTCACAGCTCGTGAGCTGTAAAGCCACGACAAGGCACCAACCTCTTTACAGGCCATTCATACACCTTTCATACGTGTGACAAATACAAAACCATTCACACCACCAGCCGCGGGCCCATCACATTACAACACTCACACCAGCAGACAGCGCCATTCAAGGGCCCATCACTTTCACACGCCCACATTCCTAACACAGCAACCACACAAGCTGATGGATTGCGTGGAGTGTCGCTCGGCTAGCAGTGTGTGTAGTGACCAGCAGCAAGTCACTACTCACACACTGCCAGCCGAGCGCCAGTCCACGCACACCGCCAGCCAAGCGCCACTCCACGCACACTGCCAGCCAAGCGCCACTCCACGCACACCGCCAGCCAAGCGCCACTCCACGCACACCGCCAGCCTAGCACCACTCCACGCACACCGCCAGCCTAGCGCCACTCCACGCACACCGCCAGCCAAGCACCACTCCACGCACACCGCCAGCCAAGAGCCACTCCCCGCACACCGCCAGCCAAGCGCCACTCCACGCACACCGCCAGCCAAGCACCGGCCTACACACACCACCATCACATTTAGGATTTTTTTATACAAAAAGAAAACACAAACAAATTGCAAATAGATACAAATCTACTAACACAAAATCAGAAACTAAATACATTGCACTAATGCCAACCTTGAAACAGAACAACAATTCTTAAACATTACAGACCAGGCAGTTCACTTTACCACTCATGGTTGCTCCCAATAATTCTTTTGCTTGTGGTACGCTCTATAACAAGCAGGCACACACAGCGCAGGGTTAGAAGGACACTCAGGGCAGTACTTACGAGTCTCCTTCCGCGTACCTCTTCGCCAACAGACTCTACATCTCCTAGTGGGAAAGTCTTTTGAGGGTGTAGGAGGAATGTGATCAGGAAAGTGGCGATCTTTCAATCGAGCCACATCCTCCACCACTCCAACTCTAGGAACACTTGCCTGTTCCACAACAACAAGGCTGCCTATGACAGACTCCTGAAACTGAACAAAAGTCAACTTTGACGCAGGAGAACACTCCTTGAACACAACAAAAGCATTGAAAGTTGCTAAATTGAAGAGATGGATGGCCAACTTCTTATACCAAATGTAAGACTTACGAATAGCAGTGTAAGGTTCCAACCTCTGATCTACTCTATCAACACCACCCATGTGCTTATTGTAGTCTAAAATGCACACAGGTTTGCGCACTTCAGCAATCTGACCCCAAACAGCCACAGGTGAAGTACTCTCATCATGGATGGTAGTCAGCATGTACACATCCCTCCTGTCCACAAATTTCACAGCTAGCAGTTCCTCACTACGCAAGGCACTGCACTGTCCCCTCTGAAGTTTTTTGCAAACAAGCTCTTTTGGATAACCTTTACGGTTGGAGCGGATTGTGCCACAAGCAAAAGTGTCCACTTTGAACAATTCCTTAAACAATTGCACAGCAGTGTAGAAGTTATCAAGGTACAAATGGTGGCCTCTGTTAAACAGTCCTCTAGCAAGATCCCACACAATTTTCTCTGAAACTCCAAAAGTGGACGGACAACCAGGGGGTCAATAGTGGAATCCCTACCAGTGTACACACGCAAATTAAAAACATATCCTGTCCTACTCTCAGACAACATATACAGCTTAATTCCATAGCGTGCCCTCTTGCTAGGAATGTACTGCCTAAAAACCAAACGGCCCTTGAGCAGGACCAAAGACTCATCAATAGATATTTCTTTCCCTGGAGTATAGATCTCTGAAAATCGATCTACAAAGTGATCAAGAACAGGCCGAATCTTAAAAAGACGGTCACATTCAGGGTGATCTCGTGGCAACGCCAAACCATTATCAACAAAATGCAGCATCCGAAGCAAAAGTAAATACCGATCACGAGTCATAACTGCAGGAAATATGGCCGTTGCCATCAAGGGACTGGTAGACCAATATGAACCCATGGACGGCTTCCTTATCAAACCCATCAAAAAAGTCAAACCCAAAAACTTCTTCATCTCTTCCAGATTTGTGGGACTCCACCGGGTAGCTCTAGAATGGGGCCTTAGTCTGGCACTGTTGTCCCTCAAAAACTGTTCAGCATACAAATTAGTCTGCTCAACAATCTCACCCAAAAATACATCATCCATAAACAACTGAAAATACTGTATAGGCAAATAATGTTCACAATCCACTCTACACCCTGCATAACCACTAAAGGCAGGCAACACCGGCTGCACCATGTTTGGATCAACCCAGAGTCCAGCACTTCCAGTAGGAAGCCTAGCAGCCCCAGGCTGCAATCCAGATGCCTCTTGCACCATCGGCACAGTAGTATCCTCCTCTAAATCAGGCACTTCATCTGCACTGACAGTACCTTCATCATCCGATGATTCCATGTGGAGAGAAAACTCACTGCCTGAATCTTCCCCTCCCTCCTCTCCCTCAGACGCACTGTCAGTCTCATAATCCTGCTCAGAGGAAGATTCAAGAAGCAAACCAACCACCTGCTGAGCAGTAATTCTACGGCTAGCCATAATGCTTACTAATAAAGGTTACTTGTCAAACAAGTCAACAACAACAAACCCTTTGTAAAAAAAAGAAATAAACAAAATGTAGCTTTATCACAAAGACCTATATACTCCAACACTATACCACTCACGTGACAGAAGCAGCTAGACTCACCACCACCTACTCTGCACAGACACAGTAAGGATCAACAATATCCCACTAAAAAAGAAGAAGAAAAAAATTACACATAAGACAATGCAAAATATCGCAAAGAATTTCATGCTCTGAACACTAACAAATATGCTGCCATTATGGCACCACTTACAAAAAAATTCATTCATGCATGACAATAATACTCATTTGGAGTACACACAACAAAAATATTTTTCTTACCAAATAAATGCAATTACGCAAAACTGCAGAACCACCACTGCCGAAACCGCAAACAGGAATCGAAAGCTTTACACTAGAATAAAAAGGAGAAAAAAAAACATTACAATCACATATGCAAATAATGCACCAGTCCACACACAATCCACCAGCCAAGCTAAGGGGTAGGTGGGCCTAACAGTATAAATAAAATATTCACCCCCGTAAAGGGGAGCAACCCTTGCCCTTTTGGCCACTCCCCAACACAAAAATTAAAAAAACCCTGGTGTCTAGTGGCTTCTGCCCTCCTTGGGGGCAGATGGGCCTAAAAACATACTGCTATTCTGCCACCCAAGGGGTCACTCTCCACAAATAAAAGCCTGGTGGACTAGTGGGAAGATAACTTTATCTTCCGCACACGATCTCTCACTACTCAACTCTACTCTCAACTCTATTCACAACTGGATGTTAGCTCACCAACTCATTCTGAATCCCGCCAAAACTGAATTCCTCCTCCTCTCTACCTCTCTCTCACCTCCTCCTGTTCAATCTTGGATGGATCAGCTGAACCTACTCAACAACAAACCCATCATTGTTGACAGCGCTAAATCCCTAGGTGTCATTCTTGACAAAAGACTCAACCTAATCTCCCACATCAACTCTATTGCTAAGAACGCACGTTACCAGTTGCGCCTTCTACGGGGGATCCGTCGGTTCTTCCCGGAGAAAGACTTAAAAACCTTGGTACAATCTCTGGTTCTCTCAAGACTGGATTATTGCAATTCTCTTCTGACGGGCCTACCCAAATCCCACCTCTCCCCTCTCAAATCCATCCTCCATTCAGCAGCTCGCCTCATTTCAGGGTCTAAACGAAGCGACCACGTCACTCCTATCCTCTCTTCGATGGCTTCCGATCGAGGCAAGATCGATTTACAAAACTGCCTGCATCACACACAAAGCCTTACACACCTCCTCCCCTCGTTACCTGGCAAATAAATTGAAATTGTCCGGTGGCTCTCGCCCTTCTCGCAATGCGGAAAAGCTTCTGCTTGAGCCCACCCCCCGTCTTCAAAAAGGGAAAGATCGATGGCGCAATCCTTCTCAGGAAATGCGGTGAGAATCTGGAACTCGCTTCCCCCATTGCTCCATGCCACCTCCTCTACCCGGATCTTCAAAGCTGACCTCAAATCTCTTCTCTTCCAAAGACACTTTCAGAACTAATACTTTCACTCTCAGCCCCCTCTAGGAAGTTCGCTCTTCATTGTAAATTTGTACTTTTTCCTGTACATTCCTCACCCTTGCGTGCTGGAGTTTATGTACCCTTCTACCTATACACACACAGTGTAGATGTAGTTCACAAACGCAGATATATTCTAAATTTACCTATTCCAGTCCACATAACCTGTGTCTCTATGTAGGCAATACACGTGTCCTGCTGACACTCCTCATGCACTGACCAGCACCTATATAAATCCCCCGTGCACACAGTCAACATGCATATGCATTGTACAAAAATCCTGCAGCGCAAAGCTGAACACCAGTGCACATTAATTACCCACCTACACAATACGCTCACCGGTGTGAATTGGGAGCAGTTTGAATTGACGCGTCCTAGCCACATACCAATAATAACTTTGTGGTCTACTGCCCATTTACATTTCATGGAGAAGCAAATTAAAATAAAATAGAAGCTGGGGTGTACACACACACACACACTCTCTCTCTCTCTCTCTCTCTCTCTCTCTCTCTCTCTCCCTCTCTCTCCCTCTCCCTCCCTCCCTCCCTCCCTCGTGCCTAGTGGGCATTCCTGCTGCACGATCACATGATCGTGCAGCAGGAATGCACAAAAGAGGCATCGGGGGAAAGGAAAACCCTTTCCTTTCCCTCGATGCCTCTTTTGATACAAACCCCCCCTCCCCGAGCCAAACCTCACCTGATTTCCCCGACGCGCTGGAAGCAAATGGCTTCCAGCGCGTCGGGAAGAAAGGGAAACCCTCAATGATGTCAGCGCGCCTCGCGCGCTGACGTCATTGATGGGGCGAGGGGAGGCAGGGGAAGCCCTTCCCCTGCCTCCCCCAAAAAAAACTAACGATCGGATTCCCACGGGGGAGCGCCAGCGCTTCCCCGTGGGTGGTCTTATGACGAGCTGGACTCGTCATGAGCACACGAGCACTGTGTGCCATGACGAGTCCAGCTCGTCATAAGCACCGAAGGGGATAAAGGGTCAGAGCAGGATCTCAGCGGCAGACGAGGAGAAGGAACCTCCTGGTCACAGGAACTACACGAGCATTGCGCTCGAGAAATTCAAGGATGCAAAGACCTCCATCAAGGATTACAGCTAACTTTTCAGGGTGTAAATGGAGAGAAGCCACATCTGCTTAGCCACGCTCACGAATTCTACACGAGCATTGCGCTCGAGAAAATGAAGGATGCAAAGACCTCCATCAAGGATTACAGCTAACTTTTCACGTTGGAAATGGAGAGAAGGCACATCTGCTTAACCACGCTCACGAATTCTGCACACCTGCCCTGCATATTTATCCAAGAAGATGCCACCGTTTTGTGCAATACCTCTACTCAACTGTAGTACTGTCTACTGGCTAATCAGTAAGTGTTACCTCATTGGGTAAATGTATAGTGCCTTTCCTACACTACAGCTGCGTAAAGGACCAGAAGAATTGTCTCCAGTGACCTGTGTGTCTGTAATTTTGCCACCGCGCCGAAAGCGCCGGTAACCTTTGATTAAGCTGTCCATCATAGTGGGGGAAGGGCGGGCAGACGTTGCATACCGCTAGTGTATGTGTGGCGGGGCCAAACGGGCAGGGCTTCTAGGCCCGTTCACATGCCTCTTGTTTATAAAGGGTCAGAGCACGATCTCAGCGGCAGACGAGGAGAAGGAACCTCCTGGTCACAGGAACTACACGAGCATTGTGTCAAACCACGAGAACTCCTCAGGATCCGATCGATGCTCAAAGGGGTCCACCTCTCGACATCCCCAACTCAAACACTTATGTTACAGAGTTTTGGGGCGATCAAGTGAGGGAAAGGAATTAGGGTGGGAACAGCCGGGAAGGGAACCTGTAATCAAAAACAAAACACAACAATTAATGCATGCCTAAAATCATAACTACTCTCAAAAGGTCTCACTAGGGGAGGACTAATACCTGTAATACAAGCTCCACCGGCCTTGGTGTTCCTTTGGACCTCACTACCTCAGGCACGATCCATCTCGCACCGGAGGAGGATACACCTACAACACAAAGCACACCGATTATTCCACATTCACCACTTCGCAGGCCCTTATGTACCTCCCACTAATTGTACCTACCCTTGTTAGTCAACTCCCTTCTTTAAATAATAGATGCGCCAGAATAAACAGGAATGCCACCAGTATATATATAGAGTGAAGGGCACTGTTCCAAAGAAAAGCACAAAGAACAATTCATAAGGGCTCTCAATAACCCATGTAGTCTCGGAACAAGAGATCCGGCCAATTAAGTCATTCGCCAGATCTTGGGGATTCCTAATTCAAATTTCAGATAAAGGATCCAGTGACACACTCTCCTCCTCTAGACTGAAGGCATCCCAAGAAGGTTCATGAGCACTCTCAGCAGAGCAGCCAAAAGTGGAATAAGGAAAGGAAAAAATAAAAAACCAAAGCGTTATAAAATGGAGCGCGTTCAGTTCCTACTGAACGCTCCACTCACCCGAGATATACTGTTGCTCCAAGGAAAAAAACGAAGCTTCAACACAGTCACACTCGGAAACAGCTGAAGGCAGTCTCGGTGCCCCTCTCTAGGCAACGCCTCCCTCGGCGCTCGCAACAAGAATACCGCAGACTCCGGTTTGGATAAGAACCGCGAGTCTGACGAAGAACGAGGAAAGGCTTCGCTAAGTCCAGGCGGCAGCCGTGTTGAGAAGTGTGTCCGCTCCTTGCTTCAGGACGAACGTGTTTCCTCCATACTGATGCCTCTCCTCGAATCCAGAATTACGCACACAACGTGATGCGTGCTCCTTCCTTAAATAGCATGTGACTCCTCCTCCTCCCCATGTCATTCTGGGAGATGTAGTCCTTTGTAACTGATAACAGAACGGCCCATAGAGCAGGCGCACCAGGTCATACCCTGACACATTGCGCTCGAGAAATTCAAGGATGCAAAGACCTCCATCAAGGATTACAGCTAACTTTTCAGGGTGTAAATGGAGAGAAGCCACATCTGCTTAACCACGCTCACGAATTCTACACGAGAATTGCGCTCGAGAAAATGAAGGATGCAAAGACCTCCATCAAGGATTACAGCTAACTTTTCACGTTGGAAATGGAGAGAAGGCACATCTGCTTAACCACGCTCACAAATTCTGCACACCTGCCCTGCATATTTATCCACGAAGATGCCACCGTTTTGTGCAATACCTCTACTCAACTGGAGTACTTTCTACTGGCTAATCAGTAACTGCTACCTCGTTGGGTAAATGTATAGTGCCTTTCCTACACTACAGCTGTGTATAGGAACAGAAGAATTGTCTCCAGTGACCTGTGTGTCTGTAATTTTGCCACCGCGCCGAAAGCGCCGGGATCCTTTGATTAAGCTGTCCATCATTGTGGGGAAAGGGCGGGAAGACGTTGCATACCGCTAGTGTATGTGGGTCGGGGCCAAACGGGCGGGGCTTCTAGGCCCATTCACATGCCTCTTGCCCTCCTTCCCTCCCTCCCTCGTGCCTAGTGGGCATTCCTGCTGCACGATCACATGATCGTGCAGCAGGAATGCACAAAAGAGGCATCGGGGGGAAAGGAAAACCCTTTCCTTTCCCTCGATGCCTCTTTTGATACAAACCCCCCCCTCCCCGAGCCAAACCTCACCTGATTTCCCCGACGCGCTGGAAGCAAAGGGCTTCCAGCGCGTCGGGGAAGAAAGGGAAACCCTCAATGATGTCAGCACGCCTCGCGCGCTGACGTCATTGATGGGGAGGGCGGGGGGAGGCAGGGGAAGACCTTCCCCTGCCTCCCCAAAAAAACAACTAACGATCGGATTCCCACGGGGGGAGCGCCAGCGCTTCCCCCGTGGGTGGTCTTATGACGAGCTGGACTCGTCATGAGCACACGAGCACTGTGTGCCATGACGAGTCCAGCTCGTCATAAGCACCGAAGGGGTTAAAGATATAAGAATTGGTGTCTTGACGAAACATGGTAAACAAGCTTTAGAAAGTCGGCTACTAAGGAACTTGTGTACAGCTGAAAAGACAGCGGCTGAAGTAATGTACAAGAAGATTGGAGAAAAGAAGTCCATAGTTTGCCTAATGCCTACACTGCAAGAGTGTTCTACATTCGATCAAGAGCTTCTGAAACTGGAAAAACAAGAAATAGTACAAATTCAAGCTATTGATAAAATTGAACACCAGGGAGTGACTATTCTTCTTACAGAGAAACTACAGACTAAATTGCACTCTTTGGAAAAGTCTGTATCTAAAACTGCAGGCTTAAAATGTTTTTTAGATGTATGTATAAACTGTTGGGTAATTTTACGGCATAATTTGAATGTAGAAGAAGGTTTAGTAAATGGAGCTATGGGAAAAGTTGTTGATTTAGTAAAATTTCAGAACATAGATGGAATAGAATTTTTGAAAATAAAATTTGATCAAATTACAGAAGTAAAATAGATTGTGCGTTGTGTTGTACGTTTTTTGCTTGTAAAAGACTTGTATGTTCGCAGAAAACAGTTCCCTTTGTCTTTAGCATATGCAGTAACTATTCATAAATCTCAAGGTTTAAGTATAGACAGTACTTTGGTAAATATTGGAAGTACAGTGTTCAAAGAGGGAAGGGCATATGTTGCATTATCTGGAGTAAGAACATTTTCTGGTTTGTATTTGATTGATTTCGATGACAAAAAGGTTAGTGCTGATGTAATTTGTGTAAGAGAGTATAATCGTTTAAGAAGACTTTATACACCGGATTTAGATGAATATCCAATATATGGGAAACGTGTAGTGTGTCCAAAACGGAAATATGTTAAAGATTCAAGTGAGGTTAAGAAAAATAAAAACATTGAAGAGAAAGTTAAAGGTGCAAAGAAACAGAAAATGGAAACTGTTGATGACATTGTAGGTTACCAGTTGGAAAATAGTTCAGGTATCAACTGTTATGCTAATGTGATTCTCAATGTTGTGTTTTATCTACAAGATCTTCATCATAGGAAATCATGAAAAAATATTTTGTTCTTTACTACGTCATGTATTTCAACAGTTGGTAACTGACAGAAGTAAAATCCATACTGCTCTGGCGTTCGGCATGTTTTGGATATATGTACTGGTTCTTTGACCTTTACTCTTAAGATGCACAAGAATTTCTAATGCTTATGCTTTGAGTATTAGAAGACGAAGGAATGCAGATTGAAAACTTATTTGGACTAAGTTACAGATGGGATCATAAATGTGAACAGTGTTCATTTACTTCCAGCACTGAAATAGACACAGAACGATTCATATACTTAACGATACCAGACTGCAAATCAGTACCTTTTAACAAATTAGTAAAAGCGGCGAGTCATGATATGGAATGTTCGCATTGTAAATCAGAGATGTCTACATTACATATAGAAAGATATGGAAAATAAATCATTTTAATGCTACAATGTTGTAGAGGAAATGGAAGAAAACTGGAAAGCAAAATTAAATATTTTGTTGCAAGTCAAATATCTATTTCTAGAAAAACTTTTACAACAGTGGCTATTATTTTCCATGCTGGACCTACTACAACATCTGGACACTATACTGTGTATTTAAAGTGTAATAAAGGATGGACGCATTGCAATGATGCCCACTTGGAATTTAAACCCAGATTCCCTAATGAATTCCCAAATTCATATTTGATATTTTTGAAGCCAAAGATTTGAATACATCATTCGGCCTATTGGGAAGATGTGAACATGAATTAACAAATTTATATTGGATTTTTTCGAAGTGAAAGTTTTGAATACATCATTTGGCCTATTGGGAAGATGTGACAGTAGAGAGCACTGGAAACAATTACTAATTATAATTACTGTTTGGAGTATTATTTCTGCTGATTGTTATTGCATTTGGAAAAATTGTGTTGAAAAGGAAATAGTTTGTATATTTGTTCTGTATATTGTACCAGATGTAAATGAGAATGTACATTTTGGAAATGTCCTTGAGATAAATAATAGATGTACTGTACAAGAAGGATGTGATAAAGAAACTGTAGTTAGGAACACACATAGCTACAGATATTGAAAATAATGCTCTATGCTGATTTGTTTTTTTTGTTGTACAATCTGCTTGATTGTTTATTTCCCCGCTGTTCCATGATGATACTATGTTGAAATCACTGTGTATAGTGATGTTAAGTGGAATCTGAGAACAGCAAAAAAAGGGAAACTGAAAATGTTATGTAAATCTAAAATTATGTTGTCCTCTTAAAAATGTAATAGTATAATTTCTGTAATACATTACATTATATAGCAGTTTTCTTTTTCTTCTTCATAGTAGGTAGTGCTGAACTTTGAAAATAGTTTTAATCCTGAATAGCACAATACTACTCTAAAATAGTTCAACGAAGTCATGTCTTTAAATTACCTAAAAAGGTAAGAATACATAACATAATATGTATGATAACGTGACACAATGTTTGAAGTTCATATATATATGTTATTTATTTGTAATAAAAATTATTTTTGATCCTTTATAATTTGTGGTAAGTTTGGTCGCGTTGCTGATGTCATCAGTTAGGTAGTTATTCTTTTACACAAACAGTACCTATGCTCTCATGTAATTTCTGTAGCACAACTTTAGCATTAAAAGGATAACCCAGGCATTATCGATGTATTTTTCCTTTTACACAGGCACAACCTATGCACTCATGGTATCACTCAGACAGTACCCCTGCACTTATGCAATCACCAACAGAGTACATATGTAGTCATACAATGAACCAGGTACTAGTCTTGCACTCAACCATTCACTCAGACACTACCCATGGAGTAATCCATTCACTCAGGCTGTTGCAGGGATTGAGCCTAAGGTGACAACTATGGGTACAATTATGAGACCGTAGTAGGTAGGTATTGAGTTATCCTGTTACCTGAGTGCCCATAAGCCCCGAACCAACATTGCTATATTGTCATTTGCTCTCCTTTCCCTTACAGAGAAAGAAGTGATTAGACAACCCTCAATACAACACTCCTATATGTCTCAGGAATTGCGGTAACAAGTCACACACTTTCACTGTCACTGTTGAACTTGTAAGATCTCAAAACAGACATGAAACATTTTAAAATAATTATTTTATGTAGCGTGGTGTAACATGCAGTATATGTGGCACAACAAGAATCAAAGTGTATCATAGACATATAATTAGTCTAGTAGGTAGTCCATATCTGATAAAGGGAGATATGATCATAAAAAGACAATGGAGAATAGAGTATACTGCGTAACCTCTCTCTACCTTGCTAAAAAGAAGTATTATTATATAATAGAACATCTTGGAGCTTTGTTTGCAGGCTACATAACGTTGAATATAGACGGAAAATTTTAATTATAGGTTGTGTTTCGCTGTTCTCCTTGGAAACGTTTCTGCCCAAGTGTGTGTGCCACCTATTTGTATATCCCAATTGTATCACAGTATGGGTGTTCAACAACAACTTCATTGTTTTTTTTTATACAGGTGCTAGGGCCTGACCAGAACAAAATAACAAGGGATATTGTTTATTGACTTGCCCAGAATGTTGAATTTAAAGTTCTGAAAAATGCTCAAAAGAAACACAGCAGACAGTTCTCATGTGAAAAGTACGAATGAGATATTTTGCTAAAATAAAGCTTTGTGTTATCGTGTGCAAAAGCTGGATAATGGCGTCAGGGCTCATGGTAAGTTAGTGAAGTCGATAATGTCTCCAACGGCCAGGTCGCCCCTCTCGTTGGCCAACTCTGTAGCACCCAGGCAAAGATAACGCAAACATAAGCAGAGCCAAACCGAATCTATAAAGGCGAAATCGTACAAAAAGTAAATATTTGAAAGTTCTCAAGGAACGAAAAACGAAATGAGAAAAGTAAAAAAAACAGTGTTCTTGTAGTGTAGAAATAACAGGCCATCAAATCGGGTTCCCATGCACACTTATGGAGATCCATCAAAATGCAAGAACTCACAAGCAGCGTGAAATGCAATCAGCTCCAAAAGGTCATCTGCACCTCTCCAAGCAAAGAGGGTTGCCATCCAATTGAGCAAGCCGAAAGAACAGACATGGTCATCGTAATCTTGTGCAATCAGCATCATGTCAGGGCAACCTGTGTGATATTTGATGATACTCCGCTGCAAGAGGCACTGTGCATGAACGCATGTACTCTAGCTCCCTCTAATTGCTTGATTAAACGCATCCATCAAGCGTGTGTCTCCAGGACAGTCGTGGTCATGAGCCAGCAATGGATTCACCAACAGTTCATAATCCAGGTCAGCTCGTGAAGTAGTGGAGAGGCAGACATCCAGGTAGCACTGAAACGGGCACCGGAGACAGTAGAACACAGGTTGCACGCAGGTGAAATAGACGTAGCGGAAGTTCAGGCTATAGCTGATGCCAGGAGTCGGCAATTGCAAGCATCCAAAAAGTTGCAGCATTCGTTCATGGTAGAGCCGCATTTGGCCTAGATGGGGCTCAAGCACAGGTCGGGCAGCCATTTCGTAGTAGGAGCTGAATAACGAGCACTGTGCAAAGCAGCAACAGGAGAAGGGAAACCCGCCAAGTGCGCTTGCAAAATTAAAATGAATAAAATCCGGTATTACTCTAAAAATAGTCTGAAAAGAGGTAAGTCCGGAGTCGACTAGTTTAAAAAAATGTGTTAGGCCTTCGGTTTGAGAGTGATTAAATATTTGGTGTATTCTGCAAAATGTAATGGGAGATCGGTATTGAGCAGCGACTCAATGCCACTTGGTGGTTTAGCCACCTGCTATTTGAAGGTCTCACGAGCTGATGTGAGAGCCATTTCTCGTTGAACAATATCGCTTCGAGTCAGCGTACGTTATTAAAATCTGTTTTAAAGTGGGAATGGAAGGCCATAGCAAACTATCTACAATCCCATGTGGAGGAGGACAAAAGACATTGGAGCAACATGTAACACGTTGTGAAAGAGTTGATATACACGGGACGGCTGCTCGTAAGCCACAGCAGTTGTGGTTATTTAGGATAAGATAACTGCCGTTCGAAAGCACAATGAGCTTGGGAATAACAGGAGACACTGAAGTTTGTTTAAAAAAACAGTACAAATTACGGGCGGAAACGTTAAAATCTCAGTGTACATTAATTTGTTTACAAACTAAAGAATGTTCTACGGAACAATGACAGTGTTAGTAAAACTTATTTATCTTTATGCTCACAGCGAAATGCAAAAGCAACAATTCAAAATCATGAATAAAACTACTTGCAAGGGACTTAAATGTACGAACAGGGTAATGTTTCATGCAATCAAGGACTCACTAGCTATACACACATCCAATCAATCAGCCATTAGCACCGCTATCATGCAATCACCAAGGTTCTACTCTTGCACTCAATTATTCACTCAGACCAGGGCCCGAGTGGGGGTACACACGGGTGGACGGTGTCCACCCTTTTTTTTCACAGGGTAAACGCCGTCCACCCTGCCAAGAATTTGGGCCCCACTGAATAATGTGCTGAACTCGTCCCGGTGTAATTTCAAAACAGGGACACTTTCAGCAGCACCTGCACGTTGTCTGCTTTCCATCTGTAACAAGCAACAATGTGCAGACTGGGCTTTCTTATTAAAGACTCCTGCTGGGCCCATAACAAAGGTCAAATTTGAGGGGTAATTAGGCCTCCTTTTGTTTGAGTCTCTTCGCTGGGAGCAGCCAGAAGCCTCACACCTGATGCAAATGAAGCAGAGGGGAAACAAAGCCTCACACCTTGTTAGCACTTCACACATATTTAAGAGAGGCAGCTTTTCACTTTGTTCAGTCCCTGTTTAGGAGATATGCATGCACTGTTAGAATATCAGATGTGTTGGTGTTTCCCAGTATTTACAACAAAACATTCTGCATTTATATAGAGCTTACTTCTCCTGAGGAGGCGTTGAAATAATTTAAGTTCCACTATTTTTTCTTGTCTAACCCTAGTCATTCCAATGTAGGGTGTCAGAGCGCTTTACATCAACACGTGCATATTACATGTACAATAAATTATATGTTTGTAAATGAATGTACAGGATGTGTTACATAAAACTGGGGATTGCAAGGTGTAGAAGTCACTTATCATCTTCTATAGCTCACTGTGCTAATATCCTTGCAATGTGCCCAAACGTACACATAATAGACCTGCTAAACATATATGTGAAGGCTTTAGATCTGATGTACTTCTTGTGATGCCTATAAAGTCCTTGGCTTGGGATGCCACTTTCGATGATGTCAATTCCTGTGATGCCATGTCTGATGTCATGTGCTGTGATGTCGTGTGCCGTGATGTCGTGTGCCATGATGTCATGCGCCGTAATGTTGTGTGCTGATGATGTGCGTCGTGATGTTGCGCGGCGTGATGTCACTTGCATACTGTGTAAGTAGGTTAGTCCCCCCACTTCTTTTTTTAGGACTTGTGCCCTGACTCAGGCAGTACCCATGCACTGATCGATTCCCTCAGATACTACCTATGCACTCATACAATGACCCATGAATGACTCTTGAAGTCATCCTTTTACTGAGGCTGTACCCATGCACTGTTCTAAGCAGGTAGATATTATATTTCCACTCATAGATTCACTTGGGCAGTAGCTATGCACTCATAGAATAAAGTAGGCACTTATAGACACATTCAATCAATCATGCATTACTTATGCAGTCATGCAATTAGACAGGCTAAATTGTTGCACTCAAGCATCCAGTCAGGCACTACGTATGCACTCATGAATTCCCTGAAGCAGAATCTATGCACTTATCCATTCACTGAGGTACTACGAAAGCATTTATCCAAGTATGCAGGCAATACACCAGCACTCATAGGAACTGGCAGGCAATACTGTTGCACTCATTCATTTCCTCCAGGAGTACGCATGTATTTATGCAATCCACTAGACAGTTCTCTTATACTCATAGAATGCCTTGCGCACTAGAAATGCACTCATGCAATCATTCAGTAGCGCCCCCAACTTTTATACTATTAAAAGAAATTATAGAAAGTTTAATTTATCAAAAAATAGTGAAAAAATAAGTGACATTTTTTTTCAGTTTTTTTTTTCTTCATTTGTTAATCCGGTAATGTAATATCACACTGTAGCAATTTGCAAACAAGAAAACAATGTTAATTGAAAGAAATAAAAATATAAATGTTAGCTCAGCTGTGTTATATTTTTTGCAAAACTGCTTATAAGTATTTGAAAACTTTTTTATAAAATTTAAAAAATAATACTAAAAAGAAAAAAAAAAGAAAAAACATCTTATAATAAAAAAACAATTCTAAAGGAACAGTGGAAAATGAAACGTAAAACGATAGGGTTGACGGATGTTACAGTTAGGAATTTGTAGTTAAAAAACCTTAGACATTTAGTAAAATAAACCACAGGTTTCAGGGACGTTATAGTTCGTAATTAACATTTAAAAACCTTAGAAATACAGTGAAAAAAACCACAGGTTTCAGGGACGTTATAGTTAGTAATTAACATTTAAAAAACCTTAGAAATTCAGTGAAAAAACCACGGGTTTCATGGACGTTATAGTTGGTAATTAACATTGAAAAATTCTTAGAAATTTAGTGAAAAAACCATAGGTTTCAGGGACGTTATAGTTATGCTGACATTTAACTCATACAAAACCAGAGAAATTCGGCTGTTATAGTTAGCTGAGCTAACTATAACTCGCGCCCCCGCAATGCACTGCTGGTGATGTCACATATTACATCACTCATGACATGATCAGTGACATCTCAAATGACATCACTGATGACATCACTGATGGCATCATCCAGTGACTGAGTGTTTCTAAAAAGTTTAAGAATGTTATATATATATACACACGCCAAGGTGTATTTAAGAATGAGTGGGTGTATGAGTGTCTGAATGGATGATTTAGTGGGTATGTGACTGACTGTATAAGTGACTGATTGAACGTGTCTTAGTAAATGCATTGGCGAATGACTAATCTGTGTGAATGTCTGTATCAGTCTGTCAGTTGGTGTGTAAGTGGCTGCATGGGTTGGTGAGTAGCTACATGAGTGTCTATATGGGTTAATGATTGGTTGTCTGAGTACCTGTAGGGTGCCTGAGTGTCTGGGTGGGTGGGTGTGTGACTCCCTGCATGGATGTGTGAGTGGGTGATTCACTGGGAGTATGGCTTCATGAGTGCGTGTGCGAGGGGCTGTATGGGTGAGTGAGTGTTTGTATGGCTGTGTTTGTGAGTGAATGGATAACTCAGTGGTATGTGTGTGAGTAACTACATATGTGAAAGGCAGTATATGTGAGAGTTGGAGTATATAAGTGACTAAATGTGAGAGTGAGTGATTGTGAGAGTGGCTGTATGGATCAGTGTGTGCTTGTGTCAGTGATTGTAGAAGAGAGTAAGTATGTGTTACTATCTGTATGAATAAGTGAGGTGGTGTGTATGTATAACTGTATAGGTGAGTAAATGGCAGTGTGGATGAGTCTTTGGGTGACTGACTAGGTGTTTGAGTAACTCTATGGGTGAGTCGCGGTGTGTGAGTGTCTGTATGAGTGTATGACTGCATATATCAGTGGCTGTATTGATGAGTGACGGCGTGTATGAGTGACTGTATGGGGTAGTGAGTAGATATGTGTGTAGACCTATGAATCAGTGAGCAGGCATGTACTAGCTGGTATTGGTGTGTGTCAGACCACCGCAACTCTTACCTTGACTTGCAGTGAGACCTTGCAGAGACGACATGACCAAACTCCACTGCCCCTTTCCTTTTGCTCGTGAGTGCGTAAAACTGATAGGAGGGGAAGTTTGGGGTGCGGGGGAAGAAGGCCAAGAAACGAAGGTTTTGCCTGTGGCTGATGTGCAGGGGAATTTACCTAAGGGAAACAACAACAACAACAAATGGTAATAACCGTAGGATCCTTGTTATGTTCTGCCCTCCCCCATAGGTGTGGTAATTATCTGGAACAAGAAGTCACGAGTGAAGCTCCTGCATTGTGGCTCAAAGGTTATGAACAAGCAAGCGCTCATATGCAGTGCCCCAAAGGTTAATGAAACAAACAAGCGGTCCTGCGCAGTGCCACAAAAGGTTTAGGAACAACAAGCGCTCCTGCACGGTGCCCCCAAAGGATTCAAAAATTAACAAGCACTCCTGCGCGGGGCCACAAAGGTTTAGGAACAACAAGTGCTCCTGCGTGGTGCCCCCAAAGGATTAAAAAATAAACAAGCACTCCTGCGCGGTGCCACAAAGGGTTAGGAACAACAAGCGCTCCTGCGAGATGCCCCCAAAGGATTAAAAAATAAACAAGCGCTCCTGCGCGGTGCCCCCAAAGGTTTAGGAATCACAAGCGCTCCTGCGCGATGCCCCCAAAGGATTCAGAATTAACCAAGCAAGTTATCCAAGCAAGAACGTAATGGTGTTCTCCTGGCGGGCTTCCGTGTCTACAAACAACTGCAGGCTGTACTCACTGTTGTGCAGGAAGGCTTCTCCGGATGGCCAATGTCCGACATGAAGTCAGTAGCTCCGACATGGTGTCCGTAACTTCAAACACTCGAGACGAAGCAGCACCCGGTCCCGCTAGCCGGATTTAAATATGGAGTAACCCGGAAGCGGAAACCAGTCCTGCCTCGTCTCGCCGTGACCCAGAAGTGGTGGGCAGGGGTGCCGATCATGCCGATATCGGCAGTGTTCTGTTCCTTCCCGGGAATAGTCAACAGTGTTGTTCCAGAGTGGAGCGGCTGCAGCAACAGGTCCCCAGGTCAGAATCATGACAGTGTGTCTATGGTTTCGAGAATGGCAGCCTGTATTTTAGACTGGGTGTATCAAAGGTTATATTAGGGTGTGAGGAGGTGCATCAGATATTAAGTGGATGATGTCACCAGTGATGTCATTTGAGATGTCATCAGTGATGTCACTGACCATGTCATGAGTGATGTAATATGTGACGTCATCAGCAGTGCATTGCGAGGGGCGCGAGTCATAGTTAGCTCAGCTTACCATGATCTATATACACCCTCACATCTAAAAATTTAGTTGTATTTGCATCAATATGTGCAGTGAACTCAAGGTTCAGGTTATTTGCATTGATTTTTCTTACAAATTGTTCCGCCTGTAATGCTGTGCCTCTCCATATAACAAAAACATCGTCTATATATCTCCACCACTGCACCACATGGGAGACCCAATCTGTATTATGTACAACCTTAAGGACATGCTCCTCCCACCAGCCAACATGAAGACATGCATAGCTGGGGGAGAACAGGAAAAAGTTATTATGTAAACACCAATGTATCATATTGAGAATCATGTTATTATAGCTATACATTTCCATCGGTCTTTTTCCAAGATAATACTCAACAGCCTTGAGTCCATCGAAATGCGAGATACTGGTGTATAAGGCGGTAATGTCCATAGTTAAAAACAGAAAATCACTGGACCATGATTTATTGTTAAGTTTGTGCAGAAAATCAGTGGCGTCACAAATATAGGATGGTAGGCTCGTAATGAATTCTTGCAAGTAATAATCAACATATCTAGATGTATTTTCAAAAAGGCTTTTCTTGGCTGATATTATTGGCCTTCCTGGCACTGGTGACGTATTTTGATGCACTTTGGGGATAAAGTATATCGTGGGCAGGATTGGGAATTCGCTGTTTAAAAATGTGAATTCATCTCTAGAAATCAATCCGTCCCTTTACCAACCCACTAAGTCATCTTTAAAATCTTTGCTCATTTTTTTCACTTGAGCCATGTTGGATTTTCTATAGCAAACAGTGTCATTCAAGTGTTTGTAAGCCTCTTGTTTGTAATCATCTTTATGCCATAACACCACGTTAACCCCTTTATCCGACTTATTGATAATTATTGCTGAGTTGTTTTTCAGTTTAGCCATAACATTACAATAGTTCTTTGTATGATGTTTAGGGATACTAGGGTGTATTTTGATATAGCGATTGAGCTTTTTCAATTCATCGATGACACAGTCATGAAAAATATCCACTGCATCTCTTGGCATAACCGGAACAAATATCGATGGCGGTTTAAAGGGGCTGCAGCCAGGCATGGCAAGATTGATCCCTTCAGTGCTGGAAATATATTGTGTATTGATTGTGTCATCTGTTGTTTCACTTGCTTCTTCAGTCAGTTCACGCAAAGTTCTTAACAGTGGGACATATCCTGATTGTAAAACAGTAGGTCTAATCTGACTCATTTTTTGTTTTTCCTTATTGTTCTCATCAGTGTATTGGTTGATGATGTGGTACTTTATTAGCTTTAATTCCTTACAAATTTATAGACATCCACTTGTGTTTGACAATAACTGAAGTTCCTCTCCAGGTAGAAAGATAATCCTAAAGCCAACAGTTGTTTCTCCGCTTGGCTTAATTCAATGTCCGTGAGATTGATGACAGTTTTGTCTTCTAAGGCTAGCGTTTCTTCCTTTTCTGGATTTGTTGCCTTTTCCCTCTTGCGTTTGAGGCATTTTCTTCTCTCGCGCCTTCTGATGTTCCTCCTTTGTTTTGCAGCACGTTTGGATTCCTCGATCTTAAGGATTGCTTCCTCTCTCTTCTTAAAAAATCCAGTTCCTCAGCTAGTGTTAGATGGCCTAGGTCTTCACGTTGTGCTGACCTAGCTATTTCCCCATCCTCCGATTCTGTTTCGCTAGGGATCGTACATCAGATGTTGAAATGTTAATCTCACTGCCCGTCGCATTTTTTTCTTTGTAGTTGACTTGCATCGTTTTTGCGCCTTTTTGTATGCTTAAGATGTCGAATTTACACGCAAATGTGAACACCTGGCCCAGCTCATAATCATTTTTATCGTGCGCAAACTTGAATGCCTTTCTCAATTTGATGATATCTTCTTGTTTTTTGAGGCGTTCTTTCATTTCTTTAATGCTTTTGTCAATGAATTCCTTGTTAGTTTGATGTTCCGATTTGTCTAATTCTTTGTTGATGCGTTCTATTTCATTCATATTGGTCTCACGATCTATTTTCGCAAATTTAATCAAGACACACACATATATATATACACACACACTCACACAAAAGGGACAGGCCAGATATAAAAGTGAGACTAAAGACGTTAGTCCTTCTTTTATGTCTGACCTGTCCCAGTTTTTGTTTCTCAAAATCTGGTCACCGTACTATGGACTTGTTTTTGTAAAATGTGGAATCTATAATCAATCAGAAGCCTCCTCGAGTCACTCCGGCTAGCACACTGAGCAATTGTCTGTGTCTGTTATTTGTGCACCCATCCGAGGTGTGGCCTATCTTCACATCAGATCCACAAGGGCTCCACATTGGTGATGAGGATTGTCATGCCTGTGTTGGTGTTGCCGGTAAGGCCCTGCTCACGGCAGATGGAGATCCTACAGTGCCGCTTGGAGCATGGTGTGAGCCTGCTGTGAGGCTCCCAGTGCCAGCTTGATCCATTGCTACTGTTGGAGGGACAGCGTGCCCCACCCCTGCTCCCTGGGGTGCCCCTGGGCTTGCAGCACCTCCTGAATCTGAGCAGGTCGAGCGTCTGAAGGCCCCGCTCTGTCCCAGTGATGGCAGCGCCACCTGCTGGGGCACGAGGTGCACCGCCCCCCCCAGAACATTTGCCAGCGAGGTCTGAGGCCTTGTGGGAATCCTCAGGGAAGCATGTCCTCGATATGAAAGGCGACTGGAAAATGTCAGATGTGAAAGGGAAATCGAAAGAAAAAATACATTGTGGCACATAACATTTCTGCTGCACAATTGAAACCAGCAATTAATGTCTGTAGAGTTCATATGGAACTGGAAGGGAGGACGTGCTGCTGAAGTGAGTCTTCCAACTCGCCTTGCATATATGAAGACTCTGCTGGCCTCCACCCAAGCCTGGACATAGCAGCCTGCACATTCCACAAAGGGTCCAAACGGCGACCAGCGTCGCAAGTGTCAGTGTCTTGCACGGAGGCACTCAGAAGGTGAGGACAGTCAGTTAAACACTGGTTTGGCCCAGGTAATAGCTGCCTGCATGTTTGCACAGGCCCAGCAAGCAGTGGGAAGCCCTCTGGCCGCAGAGTGCCTCATAGGATGTCACAGCAGCAATAGGCCCCAATGCCACCATCCACTTCACAAACCCACTCGTCTGTCACAGAATTGTTGGCGTTCAGTGAGTGGGTTGACCCAGCGACAGGCACACCGCGATGGCGCCCTTGGGTCGGAAGGCTACAGCACTACTTCTGCGCCACATGTGAAATGGATGGTGTGGTAAAGAGATCACTACTGCTTCACTTTGGAGGTGCAGAGCTGTATGAGCTGTTCAAAAACCTGCCCAACACAGGTGACATTTTGGACTTTGATGCTGCTATTGCAGGTTTGAACCGGCACTTCGACCCTCAGCTAAACCCAGACTATGAATGGTTTAAGCTGTGACATGCAATGGCGGCTCCTCTGCTAAGGCAGAGAGCGTCACCTCACTGCTTTTTAGCAGTGAAATAAAGGAAAAATAAAATGATAATAACTCCAGGCTATTATCTTTTTATTTGTTCCTGCTGAGGCGTCTCTGCAGGGTGGGGGCGCTCTGCTCCCAGAGCAGAGGGAGGAGTGGTAGGCACACTCTGTTAAGTGCACATGAATGTTTGGCCAGCCGTCTCGGGCCGGCCAAATATTCATGCACACTTTGCATGTTCTCCACCCAGGCTGCATTACAGCCTGGGTGCAGAACATGCCCAGGCTCCCAATGCCTGTCTGAGCACAGAACCACGGTGCTCAGACCAATCACAACACTGCATGGGGAGTTTCGGTGTGCTTCCTGTTCCGGCTAGAGCAGGGACCATGGAGGAGAGACCGGCTGAGGCGAGGGACTATGGAGGAAAGACACGGCGAGAAGGTAAGTTCTTTCTTTTTTTTTTTTTAACACCCACTTCCCCCTGTCCCCCACCCTCCCCACCTCCCCCGATTTGTGCAGCCGCCACTGGCGCCAGGTGCAGCAGGCAGAGGACAAATCTATCAATGTCTTCTATGCACATCTCAAGAAACTCGCAAGCATGTGCATCAATATTGATCAGCCTGATGAGATCAGAGCTCAGATGATACAGGGCTGCAGGTCGGCGGTCCTGCGATGGCTCATCCTACGACAACCCGGGTTTAGTCTGGATGCTATCCCGGATCTCGTAAGGTTGCATGAGCTGGCGAACAGCCAGGCCAAGACATGGAGGTGGCTCTGGGGAGAGGAGTGGCCTCATCTAGCCCGCCCCATGCGGTGAAGGTGAAAGAGGAGCATGTGCGTGCTATCCAGAGATGGCTTGCTCAACCACACAACCCCAACGCTCCACGGCCACCGGAGGGTCGGTGCAGCAGTTGCAGCCTAGAGCACCAAATGCCAGACATCTGCCCAGCTAGAGGGCACTCGTGCTCTCGCTGTGGGCGGCTGAGCCTCTTTGCAAAAGTGTGCTGGAGCGAAGGGGAAGGCCTGTGGTCAGCAAAGAGGAGAAGGCCTGTGGATGGCAAAGAAGGGCAGGCTGAAGGTGGCCCTACAACAGCTGTTGTTCGATGAGGAAGAGCCTGAAGATCATCCTCTGTGGAGCAGTCCGAGAGTCCATCCGGAACTCAGTGAAGGCGATGACGGCGAGGTGTTTATCATCTCCTTCGTGGGCAAGGATGGCAGCCAAATGCAGCTGCCACCCATGTGCACTGTGGAGGTCGGGGGCACATTTGTGAGAGCTCTAATTGACACAGGAGCCTCGGTTAATGTTATGGACTCCACCCAATTTAACAGGATCACCCCACACCCCAAGCTGGCTCCTACCAGGGTGCGAATATACACAGATGGAGGCACGGAGCCACTGCTGCTGTTGGGAGTAGTGGAGGTGGTGGTGTTGGTGGTGAGCAAGGGGAGATCGACAAGGGCCTGCTTCCATGTCATGGAAGATGACACCAACACTCTCGTGGGCTTCCACTCAGCTGAGGATCTGGGGCTCCTATTCTTCATGAGGCAGATCCATGAGTCACATGCTGCGGTGATCATGCAGGAGTTTCCCCAGCTGTTCAGAGGAGTGGGACAGCTCCAGAACACAATGGTGCTGCTCCAAATTGATAACACTGTGAGGCCCATAGCGCTCCGTCCCCGGAGAGTACCCTCTCACTTGTGTTCATTGGTGAAGGAGGAACTGTGGAACCTAGAGCAGCAGGGTGTGATCAAGAAAGTCACTGGACGACATTGTGGCAACCTGAATTTCGAATATGTGATGTTACATCGCATGCGCTACAACGCATGCGATTACAACGCAGTCGTTACAATGACCACGTTGTTACAATGCAAGCCATTACATCGCAAGTCGTTTCTACGACTTGCTGTAGGGGGCGCGCTGGACTTAGGAATAGTATAATTTACTATTCCAACTCCAGCGTGTGCAACAGTAGGGAAGGTGTTGGAATAGTAAATTATACTATTCCTTAGTTTAGGGCGCCCCCTACAGCAAGTCGTAGAAACGACTTGCGATGTAATGGCTTGCGTTGTAACAACGCAGTCGTTGTAACGACCGCGTTGTAATCGCATGCGTTGTAGCACATGCGATGTAAACCCTGTTTCCCCTGAATTTCGCACATTGGTTCTCCAAACTTGACCTCAATGTCAGATACAACCAGCTGGAGCTAGATAATGCCAGTCGCTATAGAACAAAGTTCTCGATGCACATGGGCCTCAGGAGATACCGGTGGTTGAACTTTGGAATCTCCTCAGCAGCAGAGGTGTTTCAGAACACCATCCGTGAAACCCTCTCTGGACTTGTTTATGTTTTAAACATCAGTAATGACATTCTAATTTTCTCTGAGACCCTAAAGGAACATCACTTATAGCTCTGTGCAACACTGGAGAGGTTGGCGGACTGTTGCCTGACACTCCACAAGAAGAAGTGTTCATTCTACAAGAAATCAACTGACTTCTTTGAATATGTGTTCGAGAGAGAGGGGCTGAGGGTGGATCCCAGGAAGGTGGAACCAATACAGAGGGCGGGGATTCCCAAGAATGCCACAGAGGTGAGAAGCTTCCTGGGGATTGACTGATTCATCCCGAACTTGGTCACCCTGTCCGAACCCTTGAGAGCCCTGACCAAGTCGGATGCCACCTCGGATTGAACGGTACACACAGACATTGTGTTTCGCCAGGTGAAGGATACCCTGCAGGCAGGCGCCACCATGGCTTTTCTCGACCCACGACGCAAACTTGTGGTGGACACTAGCCCCACAGGGATTTGGGCTGTCTTCTTGCAGGAGAAGAGTGACGGCATGTGGGTCCTGATTGCGTATGCCAGCAGAGCACTGTCGGGCAAAGAAACTTGATAAGCCCAGCTAGAACGGTAGGCGCTGGCAATCCGATGAGCCTGCAGACATTTCCATTTGTACTTATGCGACCAACAATTCTAAGTTGTCACAGGCCACTTCGCCTACTCTTTGTGGGAACATCTCAACACGACCCTCCCTGCATCAAGTGGTGGGCAGTACAGCTGCAGCTTTATTCCTTTGTAATAGTGTACTGCTCCGGAGTGAACAACTCAGCAGATTACCTGTCTTGCCAACCCCAGGAACAGCTTTGCAACGCCCGGAGTGGGAAGGATGAGGCGGTAGAAGGATTTGTACAGATGGTCATACATAAAGCATATCCCAGGGTGCTGTCAATCAAAGAAATCATGGTGATGACCATGACAGACACTTGCCTGTCCAAGGACAGGGAAGCGCTCATTCGGAGGCAGTGGCATAATTTTCTGAACGGGGTCAGGTCATTGATGCCCACAGATCAAATAACGTTGACCAAGCTCTGGTGAGTCAGGGATAAGTTGAGCACTAGCAATGAAGGACTGCTGTTATGAGTAAGGTGCATTGTAGTGCCCCAAAGCCTATGGACCAGGGTCATCAGGAGTGGTGAAGACCAAGGTGCGATTGCAAGACAAGGTCTGGTTCCCAGGTATGGACAACATAGTAGATGAAAAGATACGAGATTGCCATTCCTGCACGATCACCAGTGGGAACCAACAGCCTGCCCTGTCATAACTGAGGAATCCTGCCCAAGACCCTGGTCCTGAATCAGCATGGACTTTGGAGGCTTCTCTGATGGGTGGCTTATGGCAGTGCTGATAGACAGTAATACAAAATATCCAGTGGTTGAACTGGTATAGTCCACTGCATTTTCAAAAATAAAGCCAGGCCTGGAAAAGGCTTTGCCATGCTAGGCAGACAACTAGCCACCATTTCAAGGACGGGAATTCCAGCAGTGCCTATCGCTCAACATTAAACATTGGAAGGTGATCCCACAATAGCCCGAGGTGAATGGGGAGGTGGAGCGCTTTATGCGAACATTGAATCGAGCGATCTGCATAGGCGTGGAGCAGGGTGAGGACGCAAAATGCTGCCTCTACCAGTTCCTGCGGGTGTATCGGCAGACACCGCATAGCACCACAAACTGTGCTCCAATGGAACTCCTAATCCTGAGGTCTACCAGGACAGCATCCCAACTGGTCCTAATTGACAGCCAGGGATTCTTGATGTGCAAGCGGCTCAAGAGAAGAGTTGGGGCAATAACAACCGAGCCAGTTGGACCCGGCACGCTGTTACCCCAGTGTCAGTGGACGATCATCAAATGGCTATGCAAGATCCCAAACCCAGGGTGGAAGTTCCGTACCCCGTTTGAGAGGGAAATCTGGAAAATCATTGACATCCAGGGGACCATGGTCACTGTACAGCGAGGCCAAACAACCGTAGCCAGGAATGCGTCCTGGTTCAAGCGAGTATCGCCTTTACTCGAAGAGCCAAGTGACAGTCTGGTGGAATGGGATGAGAGGTTGGTCGAGGAGGAGGTGGCAGACAAACCCAGAGCTGATGGTGCTGGAGGCAGTCCTCACAACAATCATGGCACATTATTAACAGACCGGCCAGTCCCCACCAGTGATCGTCAGCACCCAGGCACCACTGGTGCACCTCCCAATGTGGTCACACCCTGGTTTGGTGGGAAAGATTTTGGAGACTGGGGCCAGAGGTATGGTCTTCGCCCTAACCCAGCACCAAGCCAATTTCCCTGAGACTATGTGTGTATGGTGTAAATTCAGTTTTGGTTTCTTTTCATAAAAGTTGGATGGGATGTAGAGTGCCACCTGGCCTCTACTATCACACCCCAATGGCCAGGCACAATGGTCTGAAATTGGGCCCCTACCTTGCGGCCTGCCTATTGGACGCCCTCTGGCCTGTGTAACTTTACCAGTGTGCAACAACTTACTGCCTCCCAACAGTAACTCAGGAGTTGTACACTATCTGGCCTCTATCTTTTAAAGCCTCAATTCGAGGCACCATCACTACCATCACAATAACCAGGGCGAGTAAAGCACGATTGCTCGAGCAAAATATAACTTCTGTAATTCAAGCATTAGAGTGGGTGGATGAACAAAATCCCTTGAAACACAGCCATTAACAGCTGGCTGTTTTGAGAGTACATCTCAGAATGCACAGAATGGATCAGGCTGAGCGCTCCTTACTGGCCCTCAAACAGCATTTTAATGAAAAAAGTGACAAGGTAGACTCTTCACTCATTCAGAAATCCGACTCCAGAGAACTAAATCTCACATTGTCTGAGTTAAATCCACCCCAAATATATGGATAATTAGTGAGAAGGAAAAACGGGATGCCTTTTGTGCATTTTATCAAACTCTATACCCAGGGCACTGAAGATACTTTGGCTATCCAATCGTATCTCCGAGACTGCGATTGGACACTTATCTTACCACAAGGACTTCCTTGAACTGCCTATAGACTCCTCTGAATTTAGCAGGGCTCTACAATCTATGCCACTGGGTAAAACTCTGGGACCTTATAGTATCCCACTGGCCTTCTACAGAACCTTCTTCCTGCTCTTGCAGGATCACCTTCTTGTGCTTTTTAACTCCTTTACACACTGCACCAGTCTTACTCCCACGATGTGTGTTGCTGAAATCGCCCTTATCCCTAAACCAGGTAAAGATCTAACTGACATCGTACCACCCAATAGCTCTTTTAAACACGGATGCAGCAATTTACTCAAAAATACGTGCCCACCAGCTTGACCCCTTGCTCCCCAGTCAAAATTAACCAGCCCAAGTCTGCTTTATACGCTATTGTCACTGTGCAGATAATATCAGGCACCTTGATTACCTGTTTGTTCATGAAGTACATAGGCAGAGTACTCCAGCCTTGCTCTACTCCTCAATGTTGAGAAGGTGTTTGACCGAGTGAGCTCGGTTTTTCTCTGTGTGGTCTTAGAGAAGATTCCACTTGGCCCAAAAGTGATACATGATATTATGGCATCTCATTCATCCTGATCAGCAGTCATTAGGATCAACGCCCAATGTACCCACCCCTTTAATCTTTCGAGAGGTACTAGACAGGGATGCCCTCTGTCACCTCTGCTGTTCGCTTTGGTGGTTCGCCATTACGATCAGACACTCCCATGTGGTTGAGGAGGTCACATTTGGGGGGAAGGACTGCATAAAATCAGTCTCTTTGCTGATTCTACTCACCCTGACTAATCCTGTCAGCCTCCAGCCGGCCTTAGTGAATGCCTTAGATGATTTTGAACTAGTCTCTGGTTTCAAAATCAGCAAAAAAAAAGACCCACATTCTTAATTTGACTATCTCTTCCCAATTCATCCCTCATTTAAAGGCTTTAGCTCAATTGCAGTGGGCTTCTTATATTACATGTTATCTGGGCCTTAACATCTCCAATGCCTTGATGGATTTACCAATATTAATTGACTTGTACATTGTAAAAATATACTTGATGATATTAGGAGATGGTGCCCTCTTTACACTTCCTGGCTGTGGCGGATCAACCTGGTCAAGATGAATATACTCCTGCGAATACTCTACCTTTTCCAGTCACTTCCTAACCCAATGCCTACCACTGAGATTAAATCTCTACAAATTTAACTCCAATCCTTTATATGGGGGTGGAGCGTGAAATGCCTTGCATTTCGACTAATCTCCTTATGCTCCCGAGAGACAAGGGTGGGTTGACCTGCCCTAATTTATTTGATTATTACTGGGCAGTGCACTTATGTTTTTTTCTCAAAAGGGTTAGTCAGGGAGAATGGAAAACCTTGGATCCACATGCACCTTGCCATGGCATAACACCCTTTGTGGGATTTAGCTTGGCTTCCTCGGCATCACCATCCCAAGAGCGCATACACTGCGATACCCACTAAAACAGTCCTCGAAATTTGGGACTAGTTTTTTATCACGAAGGGACTCGCCTCATTCCCTTCCCCTAACACTCCTATTGCACGAAACCCGAATTCAGTCCTGCGTACGCCACAAGTGCATTCCCTTTGTGGGAGCTGGGGGATGGTAAATCACTCAGCAATCTTTTTCAAGCAGGCACCATCAAATCATTTAAAAAATGCAAAACTAATTTTCAGGACTCTGAGAAAGCCCGCCTTCAGTACTTTCAGAGCAGACACTGGACTTTACATCCGCCCAACACCCTTGCGGTCACATGACCCCTCACACCATTGGAAAAACAGATTATCACTTTGAGGGCATGAAAGGTTTTATATCTAAAACATACCAGGCACTACAAGACTGCAAACCTTTCAGTAGGCACCCATATCGAGCACATTGAGAAGCTGATTTGGGGGTTTCTGTACCAGGTAAATTTGGGAGGGCATCTGTAGAGACATCCCCAAAATCTTTAAAAGCATCACGCATAGGGAAACTGCCTATTCCAAGGGTACCCGATTCCTGTTAGACTGAGCAAAATGTATCCCTCATCTTCTACATTATGTTGGTGCTGTACTCAGGGTACTGGGGACTTTCTGCATATCTGGTGGTCGTGCGTGGTTATTCAAACATTTTGGATGGAGATCCTATTCAACTTTAAAGGGACACCGGGTTCTCCTATTCTGGCTGATCCTAGTGTCCGATATTGGGGCTACAACCTACGCAGCTAGAGGATATGACAAGATCTGATTGGATATTGATACGCTTTATGTCGGGTGCTGCAAAACAACTTATTGCCCTATTTTGGAAACAGGAGGAGGCACCTGCAATATAGCTTTAGTTTAATAGACACACATAATCGCGATGGAACCCATTTCTCACGACCTAATGTTTTCTGAAAGGAAATTTTCAACTCACTGGCAACCTCTCATTGACTATAGGCCTAGGTTAGAATTACTATGCATTTTCCCTTCTAGGCTCAGAGCTTTTCGGCTTTTTGAATGAGTAAGAGACCCTGGCTAAGTCGTTAGGCCCCTGCCCCAGCATCCACCTCTGCTTCCTCATGGCTTAAAGTGGTGGCCTTTTACCTTCTCTTACTGCTTATCACCCTTCCTTCCTCGCACTCTGGATGTTGTGTTGAGTTTAGGATGGGACGGAGGGGGAGGTTTGGCAGGGTTATTTGGGAGATGTTAATGTTTTAGGATGTGTATGGCATAAGTACTTGGCTGGTGTAAGACAGCATAATCTGTATATCTGGGACTATATAGTCTACCTACACTCTCTCTTTCAACAATGTGCATAATTTGTGCAATCGCTATACAAATTACACGCTGTATGTTTTAGTTTGTGTCAATTGAACTAAAATGTCGCAGACATAATGTTACTTAGTAATTTTTCCAGGTTTTAAGCCTTGCAGGAGTTGCAGAACCATGAAACCAGGGTGTGCCAGTCCCACCCGTGCCAGAGTCATCGGAGGATCCTTGAATCCTTATAGATCACTGCAAAGGTTTGATTAGCTAAACAGTCCAACAAGTAAAACAAGCATTGGCAAAGGCAATAGCTCTCGCCTATGGGCAAGCTATTGGCAATCAGTGGGTGATGGGGGACAGGTAACGGGGGGGCACATGTGGGTAACGGTGAAGTTAAAAAAAAAAACAATGAAGCGGTCAGTGCTGGCCACTTCATAGAGTTTTTTTTGTTACTTCTTGGAGCGGGAAAAGAAACAAGGAGAAGAGGGTGTTAGGGGAGAAGAAGAAGCAGGGACAGGATGGAGGAGAGCAGGCAGATGGGAGAAACGTAAAAAATAAATAAACGCTATGACTGCCAGCATTAAAAAAAAAAAAAGAAATAGTACCTGAATCACAGCACGAGTAGTGACTAGCCAGTAGAGGGGCGCTAATTACATTTATTTAATCTGAGATTGGTCCATTCGCCACTGAAAGAAAAGGAAGTTATGCATGGAAAGGGCTGCCCAATTAGAAGGCAGCAAAGAAGAGTCGCAATGCTACAAACAAATGGTAATTAATGGGCTGGTTCCAAGCCCATTATAGAACGTACGAGTCTCGCAAGCAAGAGTGCATACTCACGCAGGCAAGACCTAAAAAATGACGTCCAAATATTGTGTCAAGAAGAGGCTGAGCAGAACAACCGAAAGTGATGAAAGAGACATTGAAAGAGAGGCAGTGAGTTAGAAATTGAGAGACAGGCTGAGAGGGTGTGTGCAGTGGGAATTGGCCAACTACAGGGGTTGAGAACATGGCCTGGCCCTCAGCCAGGCCCAGAACCCAACTTTCGCAGCTAAAGGTGTGGCAGTCACCCTGACCTAGTGAACTCTAATTCCATCGTATTCTACTGCATTCCTTCTACTCAGACTACAGCTTCACACCAAGATTACAATTGGGCTGGCGGAGGGTGTGATATTCTGCAGGGAGCAGTATTTATTGGGGCAAAAAACAGTAGCAATTACAATTATTGCCCCAAAAATAGAGCATAACTATGCCAAAATCAACATGTCTTGCTATTTTCAAGCCATTTTCCCCCCACTAAGTTTCGATAGGTTTGATCTGCTGAAAATTTACCTGGGGAAGATTGAGGGGGATGCGTAATTCTGACAGGAGTAACCGCATATATCGGATTTAACGTGACAAACCGTATTCAGGGCCAATGTTTTTCAGAGCGTGCTAATGACATTGTGCGGCCTGGGTGAATTCATTTGACTAACACAGTAGGTAACTGTTGCATGTTATAGTAAGATTCTATGATACAATACTCATACTCAAATTGTATGTTAAGGTATATCATTAATCAATATTGCTGATTCACACCCCCACATGTTATAGGCATCTTGAACATGCATGCTTGAATAAACATATTTGCCTGATGATGCATTACAACAGTGGATAATGATCATATTCACTGGTACATGGCAGCATGACTGCCACTTTAGGGATCGTCTCTGCAATCTACATGTTTAACATTGTAACAATGGACATTCTTATGTGCATTATTTGCTTTCACATGATATATCTGTTGGTTTTCTTGTCGTCTTATAGTCCATTTTCAACACTATTTTACTGCAGGTAGCAGACAGGGACCTCCACATATATATCTGAATAGTGAAGGAACTCCACTCAATGCCACTCTATGCCACTCCCTCTGTGTCAGACACCACAGACTCAGAGCTGGAGGAGATTGAAAAAGGGGACTCACCCATATCCACCCAGAGAGTACTTGGTGCTACAGCAAATGCCTCTGGAGGTTGGGTACAGTGGGAAAGGTTGTGGAATTTGGAACCTCCAGGGAGGTTTTAAGATCTCCTGATTCCCAGGACACCATGGTGTTGACTGGTGAGGCACCAACATTGTCTCACCCTGCTGCAACCTCTCCTATCGTTTCTACCCTACCTCTACCATCTGTCTGCCTCACTAAAGAACAATGGTGGCCAAAGGTCTCTTTCATGCCTTTACAAACTCCACCTTCTTTTGCCCAAAGAATATCCAAGGCAAGACAGATCTGCATAATCATTGCTCTAATTGCTACCATTTCTGCATTCACTATTCTAAATTCCTGCTGTATCTACAGCAAGTCTATATACTACTTTAGGCAATCGCCTAATTTTCACATCATTCATTGCTAACCCCATTAAAGGAATAATAGCTCCTAGAATGCCTAAACCGACTTGTCCAAAACTTCTTTTCACTCTCCTCAAACTATGTTCGTCATCCAACTCATCTACATGATAAATTCCAGACAAAACTAAATGCATACAACATGAACCCACCCAATTTCTTGGTAGGTTAAAATAAGCAGTCCTTTCACAGATATAATAGATTCCCATAGTAATAGGTTCTCCTTCAGACAAAAGATCTTCACTAACCTCATAAGATTTAGCACACACACTTTCACCGTCAAATTCTACTTTCCCTTCTCTCACCTTTTCTTTCCTGTTCCACTTTCCAGTGGCTGATATAGAAAAACAATGGTCCCAGACTTATGTCACTCACAGTTCAGCAAAAAGAAATCATTAATCAAAAGATTACATCGGATATGCATACGATTTAGCATTGGTTCATTCCTGCACCATAAATTGATTCAACGTGCAAATATGTACATCTTCAAAAGACAAAAAGGCACAAAATCTGGCTCCAATAGTGACTGTTTATTATTTTTCAACTTCTTATATAACAGATCACCAACCAGGTTTTAGCAGAAAGGTTGCTCCAGAAGGGGAGTGTGGAAAAAGAGGGTGTGCTCGTGAGGTAAGATAGATATGAGGAGAAGAAAATCAAGTCAGATTCAACAATCAATTTATACTTGAATGTCATTAGCAAACTGGCTGTGATTCATAATGGTACCAGTTCACAGATAAGCCTGTCCCTCATGAATTGTATTCAAACAACGTTGTTTTACAGTTTTCAGCAGTTGTACAAAGAATTAATCTTCTGTGAATTAGGTAGGGCTGGGGTGGTGTCGGGTACAGGCTCACTGGGGGAGAATGTTGACGTTTCGACCCTGGTGCAAAGAGGGCAGTTTAAATCCTCTGCTGGCGGGTCTTCCTCAGGACAAGGGGAGGGGGAAGCAACCTGGGGGTACAATAGGTCGACTAATTAGAAACAATAAATGCAGACTTAAAAACAGATAAGAAGGAGGTGTGCCTACTCACTGACCTAAGGTAGAGAAGGTTCAGGAAACAGCCCCTCGTGCTGTGGTCTGTGAAAAATGAAGATGTACATATTAAACTATCTATTCATAATAGAAGGGAGTAAAATAGTAGCCCTAGTAGACCACTGTCTACTTACCCGCACTATAATCGCGGCTTGGTTAAGGATTAGTCAAATGAGTAGTGGCTGTGGTTCCACATTACTCAAGGGTGAGTTGAACACCCACAAAATAAATCTGTAAATAACAAAAACACAAGGACTCTATTAGTCCCACACTTCACACGGACGTTGGAAGGGAATGGGGTCTATGCCTCCATTGACTGGATTTAATTAACTGGTGATTAGAGTGTTCGTGCGGCCCGGGGGATCCGTCGCTGAACTCCTCGAGTCAGGGACTGCGAGTGAGTCAGCGCGGTAAAAATAGACTAATTAGCTGTCGGGGAGCGCGTGCACGTAACTGACGTGCAGAACAGTTGGCATGAAAGCCGGCGTGCTGTAAGACACGTAGACATCCTAATCGGTGGTGATATAGGAAAAAGTCTGTCCCTCCGGTACATACAAGAGTACAACAATTAAATTATTTACATGCCGGTTTTGTGGAAATAGATCAGAATGAACATTCTTCAATTTGCCACGGTACAGCATTGAAGGTGAAAATATGGAAGATGAACACAGGGGGGCAGTAATGGATAGTATCAGCCCAGTATTTACAGTATTTCAACAGCCATCCCTTATATAGCTAGTTGTATGCAGGGTTTCACTGATAGTGCCTTGTACCACAAATATAAACATTAATGATGCCATGTGAAAATTGAAGGTAAATATGTACGACTTACAATACAGGGCAGCAGTGGAATATATATATACATAAGTGCAGAGGAGACGCCCTATATTACATTAAAAGGTGAAGTCTAGAAACTTAAAATAGGAAAACGCTTTCCATTGGACAGAAGGCATTGTAGTTGGACCCAATTATGCGAAGACATTACACTGGAAATACATGTACAATAATTACGCATTACATACATATAAATCATACGTATTTACCAACATGATAATACAGTGAACAATGACCTGCGATTGGGGTGTATAATACAATTTATAGTGAAAGGGGGAAGAAACATCTAGGTCAGTGACAGCGAGGCCTAACCATTGTTCAGGGTAGCCACCTGCCTGGCGATTTCCTCACATTCGTTGAGACCCCTAGCTACTGTATCAAAAATATGGCTCCATTTGCACTCCCGGATACTCAGAGTGTTTGCAAAATTGCCTCCCCTTGGGTTGGGTTTAACCTTTTCAATAATCCACCACTGAAGACTCTCAGCCGAGTGTCCAAGGGAGGTGAAATGTTCCACAAGGGGTGCACCCTGTACTTTACAACGTACCCTACTGCAGTATGCGAGCCTTTGTATGGTCTGGCCTATGTACATGAATTCGCATTGGCAAACTATGGCGTAGATGACCCCCCTAGAGTTGCAATTAGTGTGGTCCTGCATTGTGTGTGTGTGGTTGTTATAAGTACACTGTTGGATTTCCCTAGTCATAGTACAGGCCTTACATTGTCCGCATTTGTAGTGTCCCTTGATGGGCGGAATGTTCCAGAGGGTCTGTTGGTTCTCCCTGTGTTTGGTGGGTAATAGTGAAGTGACCACGTGGTCCCTTACGTTCTTGCCTTTCTTAAAGGCATGCATAGGTGGTTCAGTGATCCCCATCTCATCGGCTACCAGATGCCAGTGCTTGTTAACGATTTTCTTTATCTTATTACTCTTGGTGCAGAATGTGGGAGCGCAAACAAGACGTTCCTGCTCAGAGGAGTTTTTGGGCTTAGGTTCAAGGAGAAACTCCCTATGACAGAACCAAGCCCGTTTCCTGGCTTTTTTCAACAGACTCTAAGGGTAGCCTCTTTCTATGAGGCGTGTCATGAGGTCATCTGATTCCTCAAAGAAATCATCTTTACGGGTACAGTTCCTACGCAACCTCAGGAATTGGCCAAACGGTAAATTATCCATGAGGTTGCGTGGATGATGACTTGAGTATCGCAGGAGGGTGTTCCTTTCGCTATCTTTTATGTATAGGGTAGTGTGTAATTTGCCCTCCTCCTCCCTGATTGAAATGTCCAAAAAGTTGACCACTTTGTTGTTAAACTCAAGAGAGAACTGGATGTCATGTGATTGCGTATTAAGCCAAAGATGGAAATCAACGAGTTGTTGTTCGCTGCCATTCCATATCATCATGACATCATCTATATAACGTCTCCATAGTTCAGTACAGCCCCTGTGCGGGTTCTGGTCATGGAGGACATACGTGTGCTCGTAATGGTCCATATAGATTATGGCCAGGTTTGGTGCAAAACTAGCACCCATGGCCACGCCCTTGGTTTGAACATAGAAATCGCCCTGAAAATAAAAGAAGTTTCTAGTCAGCAATTTCTAAAAGGTTAATTAAAAATTCTGTTGGGACTTGAATAGGTCTGTGGCGGTTTTCAAGGACAGTCCTGACGGTGTCTAGTGCCTCCCTCTGGGGGATGTTAGTGTATAGGGACGTTATGTCCATAGTCACTAAAATTTGGGCATCTGGATCGAACGTGCGTTCATCCACCAATTTAATTGTCTGCATGGTGTCCCTCAGGTATGCCGTGGTGGCTTCAGCAATCGGCTTGAGAAAGACATCTATGTATTTGCAGAGTGGCTCCAACACAGAGCCACATCCAGAGATGATAGGTCTCCCAGGTGGGTTGGTTAAACGCTTATGCACCTTGGGTAGGGTATATATAGTGGGCATTCTGGGTTGTTTGTTGTTCAGGTATTCATATTCGTGTTTGGATAGGAAGCCATCCTCTAATCCTTTTTTGGTGATAAGTCAAATGTTATCCGCAATCTCTTTAGTGGGGTCTGCCCTTAGTTTGTTATAATTGGCCTCTACACCCAATTGTTTGAATATCTCCTTCTTGTAGTCCTCTATACTCTGAATGACAATCGCCCCCCCTTGTCTGCAGGTTTTATCACTATTTCCTGATTCTTTTTGAGAGATTCGAGCGCTAGTCGTTCCTGTCTTGAGGTGTTGTATTTGATGTATTGTCTCTGTGTTAGACTCTTGTTAACATCCCTCATAACCACCTGTTCATAGGCTAAGATTCTATGTGACATAGAATGTGGCGGTGGGGTGAAAGTGGAGGGTGGTCGTAATCCTGTGCTTGAAAAAGTGGGGTTGTAAGGGACCTTATTGAAGTGATATTTCAAACGTACCTTTCTAAAGAACTGCTGGAGTTCGATTCTGAGATTGAAAGTGTTTGGTAAGGTAATGGGTACGAAAGACAGGCCTTTCTCAAGTATCATTCTCTCCTCTGGTTTTAAGACATAGTCGGATAAGTTTATCAGAGGACTCTCAGGGATGTTTGGTAGTGGAATTACCATCTGTAGTGTTGCCGTCTGGTCTGAATTTCGCCATGCATTTCCTGTGGGAAGTGTACCTGCTTTTTCGCTCGTCCCCTGCCTCTGTTCCATGTGGGTTCCCTCGGTCCCCTGGGTCATCCCCAGGGTTGGCCTCGTCCCCTGTATTCTGGCCATGGTCCCTCTACTAAAAAAGGCTGGTGTTCCTGGTAGGTATGTCCTGAGGTGCTTGTCCCTGGTCTCTCCTACTCACTGTCAGACCCACTTGCCGCAGAGGACTCGGAGAATGTGGCGTACCTCCTGTACCCTCCACGTCCCCTCCCCGTCCCCTAGTGGAGAACCTCCCCAGAGTTTCCTGCTTGTAGTATCCCTCTTGGAGATACGGATAAGTCGCTTTTTTGTCGTAAAACTTTATATCTTTGGCTAGCTTATCAAGTTTGTTGTTTTTTGTGTATAAGTCAAAATCCTTGATAGTTCTCTCCAAACGTTCCAGAGCTTCCTTGGCGTTAGTTAGAGCCTTATCGTCAGTAATTTCCTTTTTGAGATCCGCTATCTCTTTGATTAAGCGTTGTACTTCCTCAAGTGCTGTCTCTATCCCCAGCACCATCCAGTGCCAGGAACAATTATTCGAGACAAAGCTGAAATTCTCCTTAAATTTTGGGTTGTCTACAAAAATAGCGGGCTCATTCCTTACTTGTAAGCCCACTGGGATGACATTGGCCTGTAGATATTTTGTAAGGACTTGGCCATGTAGTCTTGTCGTAATCAGTTTCTTTTCTAGTCTCTCTAGTTTATTGATCTTTTCATTAAGTGAGAGATCTATACTGGTTGATGTCAAGCCAAGGAAGGTGCCCCCGCCCTGAGCTTGGAGAAGTTGATCAATATACTCCTCACTATAGGTTAATGTCTTTTTCTCAGACATAGTATCACCCCCAGTATGTGCGTCTTACGTGAACAACAAGTGTATATACAGTGATCAGACGCCACAATTGAAAAACAACATACAAGTAACATTAATACACAATACATGTAAACCCTTGCAGGAATCTCCTGCTCAAGAGAACCATTATGATATAATGGGGTGACCCAAAAACGTCCAAGGACATCGGTAGCTACTGATATAGAAAAACAATGGTCCCAGACGTATTCCATTCACAGTTTAGCAACAGTTTAGCAAAAAGAAATCATTAATCAAAAGATTACATCGGATATGCATACGATTTAGCATTGGTTCATTCCTGCACCATAAATGGAGAGAACTATCAGGGATTTTGACTTATACACACAAAACAACAAACTTGATAAGCTAGCCAAAGATATAAAGTTTTACGACAAAAAAGCGACTTATCCGTATCTCCAAGAGGGATACTACAAGCAGGAAACTCGGGGGAGGTTCTCCACTAGGGGACGGGGAGGGTACAGGAGGTACGCCACATTCTCCGAGTCCTCTGCAACAAGTGGGTCTGACAGTGAGTAGGAGAGACCAGGGACAAGCACCTCAGGACATACCTACCAGGAACACCAGCCTTTTTTAGCAGAGGGACCGTGGCCAGAATACAGGGGATGAGGCCAACCCTGGGGACGACCCAGGGGACCGAGGAAACCCACATGGAACAGAGGCAGGGGACGAGCGAAGAAGCAGGTACACTTCCCACAGGAAATGCATGGCGAAATTCAGACCAGACAGCAACACTACAGATGGTAATTCCACTACCAAACATCCCTGAGAGTCCTCTGATAAACTTATCCGACTATGTCTTAAAACCAGAGGAGAGAATGATACTTGAGAAAGGCCTGTCTTTCGTACCCACTACCTTACCAAACACTTTCAATCTCAGAATCGAACTCCAGCAGTTCTTTAGAAAGGTACGTTTGAAATATCACTTCAATAAGGTCCCTTACAACCCCACTTTTTCAAGCACAGGATTACGACCACCCTCCACTTTCACCCCACCGCCACATTCTGTGTTACATAGAATCTTAGCCTATGAACAGGTGGTTATGAGGGATGTTAACAAGAGTCTAACACAGAGACAATACATCAAATACAACACCTCAAGACAGGAACGACTAGCGCTGGAATCTCAAAAATAATCAGGAAATAGTGATAAAACCTGCAGACAAGGGTGGGGCGATTGTCATTCAGAGTATAGAGGACTACAAGAAGGAGATATTCAAACAATTGGTTGTAGAGGCCAATTATAACAAACTAAGGTCTGACCCCACTAAAGAGATTGCGGATAACATTAGACTTATCACCAAAAAAGGATTAGAGGATGGCTTCCTATCCAAACACAAATATGAATACCTGAACAACAAACAACCCAGAATGCCCACTATATATATACCCTACCCAAGGTGCATAAGCGTTTAACCAACCCACTTGGGAGACCTATCATCTCAGGATGTGGCTCTGTGTTGGAGCCACTCTGCATATACATAGATGTCTTCCTCAAGCCGATTGCTGAAGCCACCACGGCATACCTGAGGGACACCATGCAGACGATTAAATTGGTGGATGAACGCACGTTCGATTCAGATGCCCAAATTTTAGTGACTATGGACATAACGTCCCTATACACTAACATCCCCCAGAGGGAGGCACTAGGCACCGTCAGGACTGTCCTTGAAAACCGCCACAGACCTATTCAAGTCCCAACAGAATTTTTAATTAACCTTTTAGAAATTGCTATGACTAGAAACTTCTTTTATTTTCAGGGTGATTTCTATGTTCAAACCAAGGGCGTGGCAATGGGTGCTAGTTTTGCACCAAACCTGGCATTAATCTATATGGACCATTACGAGCACACGTATGTCCTCCATGAACAGAACCCGTACAGGGGCTGTATTGAACTATGGAGACGTTATATAGATGATGTCATGATGATATGGAATGTTAGCGAACAACAACTCGTTGATTTCCATCTTTGGCTTAATACACAATCACATGACATCCAGTTCTCTCTTGAGTTTAACAACAAAGTGGTCAACTTTTTGGACATTTCAATCAGGGAGAAGGAGGGCAAATTACACACTACCCTATACAGAAAAGATAGCGAAAGGAACACCCTCCTGCGATACTCAAGTCATCATCCACGCAACCTCAGGGATAATTTACCGTTTGGCCAATTCCTGAGGTTGCGTAGAAACTGTACCCGTAAAGATGATTTCTTTGAGGAATCAGATGACCTCATGACACGCCTCATAGAAAGAGGCTACCCTAAGAGTCTGTTGAAAAAAGCCAGGAAACGGGATTGGTTCTGTCATAGGGAGTTTCTCCTTGAACCTAAGCCAAAAAACTCCTCTGAGTAGGAACGTCTTGTTTGCGCTACCACATTCTGCACCAAGAGTAATGAGATAAAGAAAATCGTTAACAAGCACTGGCATCTGGTAGCCGATGAGATAGGGATCACTGAACCACCTATGCATGCCTTTAAGAAAGGCAAGAACGTAAGGGACCACGTGGTCACTTCACTATTACCCACCAAACCCAGGGAGAACCAACAGACCCTCTGGAACATTCCGCCCATCAAGGGACACTACAAATGCGGACAATGTAAGGCCTGTACTATGACTAGGGAAATCCAACAGTTTACTTATAACAACCACACACACACAATGCAGGACCACACTAATTGCAACTCTAGGGGGGTCATCTACGCCATAGTTTGCCCATGCGAATTCATGTACATAGGCCAGACCATACAAAAAGCAAAGGCTCGCATACTGCAGCACTGCAGTAGGTACGTTGTAAAGTACAGGGTGCACCCCTTGTGGAACATTTCACCTCCTTTGGACACTCGGCTGAGAGTCTTCAGTGGTGGATAAAAGGTTAAACCCAACCGAAGGGGAGGCAATTTTGCAAACACTCTGAGTATCCAGGAGTACAAATGGATCTATATTTTTGATACAGTAGCTAGGGGTCTCAACGAATATGAGGAAATCGCCAGGCAGGTGGCTACCCTGAACAATGGTTAGGCCTCGCTGTCACTGACCTAGATGTTTCTTCCCCCTTTCACTATAAATTGTATTATACACCCCAATCGCAGGTCATTGTTCACTGTAATGTCATGTTGGTAAATACATATGATTTATATGTATGTAATACGTAATGATTGTACATGTATTTCAATTGTAATGTCTTCGCATAATTGGGTCTGACTACAATGCCTTCTGTCCAATGGAAAGCGTTTTCCTATTTTAAGTTTCTAGACTTCACCTTTTAATGTAATATAGGGCGTCTCCTCTGCACTTATGTATATATATATTCCACTGCTGCCCTGTATTGTAAGTCGTACATATTTACCTTCAATTTTCACATGGCATCATTAATGTTTATATTTGTGGTACAGGGCACTATCAGTGAAATCCTGCATACAACTAGCTAGATAAGGGATGACTATTGAAATACTGTAAATACTGGGCTGATACTATCCATTACTGCCCCCTTTGTTCATCTTCCATATTTTCACCTTCAAGTCTGTACCGTGGCAAATTCAAGAATGTTCATTCTGATCTATTTCTACAAAACCGGCATGTAAATAATGTAATTGTTGTACTCTTGTATGTACCGGAGGGACAGTCTTTTTCCCATTCCACCACCGATTAGGATGTCTACTTGTCTTGCAGCACGCCGGCTTTCATGCCAACTGTTCTGCACGTCAGTTACGTGCACGCGCTCCCCGGCGGCTAATTAGTCTATTTTTACAGCGCTGACTCACTCGCAGTCCCTGACTCGAGGAGTTCAGCGACGGATCCCCCGGGCCGCACGAACACTCTAATCACCCGGTAATTATATCCAGTCAAATGGAGGCATAGACCCCATTCCCTTCCAACGTCCGTCTGAAGTGTGGGACTAATAGAGTCCTTGTGTTTTTGTTATTTACAGATTTTGTGGGCGTTTAACTCACCCTTGAGTAATGTGGAACCACAGCCACTACTCATTTGACTAATCCTTAACCAAGCCGCGATTATAGTGCGGGTCAGTAGACTGTGGTCTACTAGGGCTACTATTTTAGTCCCTTCTATTATAAATAGATAGTTTAATATGTACATCTTCATTTTTCACAGACCACAGCACGAGGGGCTGTTTTCTGAACCTTCTCTACCTTAGGTCAGTGAGTAGGCACACCTCCTTCTTATCTGTTTTTAAGTCTGCATTCATTGTTTCTAATTAGTTGACCTATTGTACCCCCAGGTTGCTTCCCCCTCCCCTTGTCCTGAGGAAGACCCGCCAGCAGAGGATTTAAACTGCCCTCTTTGCACCAGGGTCGAAACGTCGACATTCTCCCCTAGTGAGCCTGTACCTGACACCACCCCAGCCCTACCTAATTCACAGAAGATTAATTCTCTGGACAACTGCTGAAAACTGTAAAACAACGTTGTTTGAATACAATTCATGAGGGACAGGCTTATCTGTGAACTGGTACCATTATGAATCACAGCCAGTTTGCTAATGACATTCAAGTATAAATTGATTGTTGAATCTGACTTGATTTTCTTCTCCTCATATCTATCCTACTTCACGAGCACACCCTCTTTTTCCACACTCCCCTTCTGGAGCAACCTTTCTGCTAAAACCTGGTTGGTGATCTGTTATATAAGAAGTTGAATAATAATAAACAGTCACTATTGGAGCCAGATTTTGTGCCTTTTTGTCTTTTGAAGATGTACATATTTGCACGTTGAATCAATTTATGGTGCAGGAATGAACCAATGCTAAATCGTTTGCATGTGCGATGTAATCTTTTGATTAATGATTTCTTTTTGCTAAACTGTGAATGGAATAAGTCTGGGACCATTGTTTTTCTATATCAGTAGCTACCCAGGTCCTTGGACGTTTTTGGGTCACCCCATTATATCATAATGGTCCACTTTCCAGTGGCGGCTGCCTCGGAATGGGGGCGGTGAAGTGGGCGGGGGGGTGGCGGCTGAAAATAAAAAAATAAAACATAAACTTAACTTCTCCGCCACCATCACCGTACACCTCTCCCGCCGCTGCACGCCTCTCCTCTGTCTGCTGGCAGCACTGGAAGCACCCAGGCTTCCGGACTCTACCAGCCAATCACGACGCTGCCTGAACAGCTATGTGATTGGTCTGAGCAGCCTGTTTGACCGCTCAGGCAGTGCCTGGGGAGGATGGGCATGCTCTTCACGGGTCTGTGCAACACAGCCCAATGGAGAACATGCCAAGTGCTCATGACAGTTAGAGGGACGGTCAAGCCATCATGCGCATGTAGGGAGGGAGTGCAAACAACTCCTGCTCCCTCTGCGGCAAGCCAGCCCCGTCCGACCTGGCTCGAACAAAGAAAAATAAAATGATAATAACTTCTTGTTATTATCATTTTATTTTTATTTTGCACTGCTCAAGGAACAGTGGGGCGACGCTCCTCCGCCTTAGCGGAGGAGAACCCACTGCCATTTTCAATATGGAATGTAAACCTGAGAACCTAAATTCTTCTTCTTCCTTTATTTCTTTCAAAGCAATCTTCTGCTCCTCCTAAGTTTTTCACTATTTTCACTTATCTGTCATTATATTCTCTAATACAATCATGTTCTTCATTATTCAATAAAACAGATAACCTTTATTCAAATTAGTATAATATCTGTTCTGTTCAATCACCCTCAAATACTTACCATATTTAATTCTTTATTCATTGTCATCAATAAACAAATTCTGTACAGACACATTAAAATCAGATAGGAGAAAGCAATTCATCATGGCTGTTACAGGACCGTGAATGTGAAATCTCTAATTGTACATATGACAAACCCACCCCAGCTGAAGTGGGAAGGTAGGTACATACATAGCATCTTCTAAGTTTTATGATATCTACATACACCCTAATCATTGTAATATGCACATTATTCTTAAAACCACTAGCTAAATGTTCTTCATGTATTGGTATAATTGGTTTACACTTTTCATGATTAATTTCAACTTCAACATTCCTTTTCATATAACTTGAAACATCTCCCACAGAAATCAGTAAGCACACTGACAGGCCAACTAATGCTATTAAGTTTATAATTAGCTGCACCATGCCTACATTTTACATCATCTGCTGTTCAACATCTTCTCGTTTGAGCCCAAAAATCCTTTAGTGGCAAAATTCAAAATTGAACCAACATTTTCTTTAAAACAATAATAAAACACTGTTTTCAGTCTTTGTAAAAGTTCATATCTCAAAATTTCAACACAGCTCAGTTGCAAAGTTCCTAGACCAGTTTCTTAGATAAAAGTCATTTCCATTTTTCATGGATCTTCTTCATCAGTAATGAATAATGACAGTTTCAATCTCACTTTTCAGGATTGCTCTTCTTCAGTTTGTCTCTATGCCTGAACCACTCTTGAAACTATATTGACTTTTTGCTCATTTGGGAATAACCTTTCTCAATTTCATCTGCTTCTTCTTCTTCTGATATTGTAGCTAAATAACCCACTACGGCAAGGCATATTTTCAATATGGAACTCTCCCTCAAGTTGATCTTTTAGCAACTGGCAATTCACTCTCACTAATTTCGGAATTCACAGTCTCTCAAAATCTCTTAAGTTTCTTTCTGGCTCGCAGCACTTTTGTCTACAGGTTCTCTTTCTTGAGATGTCTTCAGCTTTCTCTTTTTATACTGCAGTTTTTCTATTTTCATCTTCTTCTTGGCTTTGACTTGAGCCCAGTCCTGTCAGGACCTCATTAGATTGTAACCTTATCACCACACACAGAAGAATAAACAGGGCTAAATACCTTCTTGTCAGACAATACTTCAGGAAAAGATTTCGTTTTGGGAGCAAGCTTCTGCTTATTCTGAGAGGAGTTCAAGGAAAATCTCGTGTGAAATCCACGATGGCTGCCAAAGTGAAGAAGCTACCCTGGGGCGGTCTAGTTGTTGGCACAGAAACAAGAGAAAACACGCGCGCAACAAAGCACCGCACACTTCAACTGAAGTTCTTGAAGCAACCGGCAGCGTCTCTGCTTCGCACATGAGGAGAATTCCAATCAGGAGATTTGAAATGGCTTTCCCGCGCATGAGCAACTGAGTACCACATTCTGAGTAGAACTAAATCCTTGTTCTTGGTCATGAGTAGTGTCTCACTGTTTATTCAGTCAAGTTTATTTCCAGTTGGTGAGTAGTGTTTCCGTGTCAGTCTGAAGTAAACAGAACTGTAATGCTTTGGATTTTGCAATGAAATTGAGAGTGTCTCAAGATAAAATACTGTAGTACACAGGAAGTTTCTAGGAAGGAAGCATAGCACCCCAGCACCTTGCGCTGAGAAATGAACTGTGGAACTTTTACTATTTCAAAGGAAAATGACATAAAGTTAGACAATGCTTATAGAACCTACATGATTGTAAATCTTCTAATACGAGAATCTACTGGTGCAGAATTATTCTGAGAAGGAACCATTAAATCAAATTGGAGTCAACTCCTACATATATATATATATATATATATATATGTGTGTGTATATATATGTATATATATACACATATATAGCAAAACTTGATTAAACTACGCAGAAGAATTCCTCTCATTAATCTCTTCTGCTCTCTAACAAATCTACACAAAAACAACTCAAATAAAATCTAAGAGAGAAGCTATTCCTCAAAAGGTTTTCAGGTAAACTATGCAATAGAATGTAAAATTATATGAAAGATAATATTAGGGATGTTATAGTGAGATTAGTGTGTCCCTATTAATTGTGATTATATGTTTTCTAGTTAGTATGCTAAACAGAACACTAGCAGAAGTGCAAGATTAAGAAGTACTCGCAGCCTGATTGAGGAGTCTCTCTTTTTCTCCCTTTCCCCCTCGCGAATGCCAAAGGACAGAGTCCAATTTCGGTCCTGGGCATTGGCGGAAGGGACTGAGGACTTCTCTGTTGCTCCTGAGGAAAGTGATATCAGGTATCCTGACAAGTCCTGAGCTCTGACTCTAACTTGCTCTTTGATCAAATTTGTCTCTCTCTGCTTTTTCCACAGTGAATCTTTTTCTTCCTCCCACAGGAGTCTTTTTTCACTTTTATTTTCAACTGCAATGTGTCACTGCCTTCATCAGAGACTACTACTTGCTGCCACTCAAGCTCCGATTTTCTGCATGTTAGTATCTCTTCACTCTGATCACTCTGTAGCTGGACTTCAGTAATTTCTGGTTCTTCATCTGAACTTTCACTCACCTAAAAACTTTGCTCATTTTTGCTTTTCACTTTAGCTTTACTAGTTTTAGAGAAATCTTCACTCCCCTTCTGGATTCACTCTACGAACCTGAGCTTGGCTCTGAGTTTGATGAGCAGAGAACATACTTTGCCTATTCAAGTGCTTCAGGTACACTTATTCTCTTTGTGTGAGCAGTGTGGATCCAATGAGGCACACCTGCACACTTTACAGCACTATTTGTTGTTAATCTCACCTGGAAAAGGCCTCCCCATCTTTCTTTGAGACATCCCTTACAAACATGGTTTCTGATAACCACCCAGTAACCTGCATTCAAAGCGTATATGTAGTAGCACAGTGTATACTAGTAATCTTTAGTTGACACGTTCACCTGCTAAGAGACCGATTTCACCATATCAGTCAGTCCTTTGCAATAATCCAGAACCATGTCATCAGTTATTGAAACTAATGCTGCTGAAGGTACATATACAAGTCTTATAGCCCTGCCCATCAGTATTTAATTGGGAGTCAAGCCAGTCTCTATGTCTGAAGTACTTCTTATATTCATCAAAACATGAGGAAGAGTATCATGCCACTCAGACCATTTGAGGCACTATGCTCCTCCAGTTTATTCTTTAGTGTGCTATTGGCACGTTCCACTAAACCGGAGGATTGTGGTCGATAACTCCAATGAAATCTCTGCTTGATCTCAAAAGCTGCAGACATTTTTTGCAACCCTTCATTCTTGAAGTGTACACCATGATCAGTTTCAATGGAAGTTGGGAGTCCGAATCTTGGAATCAGTTCCCTAAACAGCAATTTGGCAACTGTAAAGCTATCTGCTCTCCTTGTGAGAAATTCTTCCACCGATTTTGGAGAACATGCAGAGTATTACCAAGACATACTTCAATGCGTCACCCTACAGAATCTCAATAAAGTCTGCCTGCAATGTCGTAAATGGGCCTTCTGATTTGCCTATGTGATTTATAACTGTAACAGTTTTCTTGCCCTGATTATTTAAATGACACATTAAGCAATGAATACGCACATCCTCAGCAACAAGTCGAAATCCTGTGTTCTCCCAACATTTCTGTAAAATCCTAACCAGACTATATCTTCCTGCATGAGTCTGATTATGCAAGTATTTACACATCGGCTGTAATATCGAATCTGGTAGGAAATATTTCTGTTCTGAATTTGCAAACAGATCCTGATCATTCTTTTCATAGCCTAACTTTTCTCATTTTCTTTTCTTATTTCAGAAGCATCCTCCTGCAAATCTCTTAATTCACTCAAAAATGTTTGCATTGAATCTATAAAGACTCTGTTCAATATAATTTGTGAAATCACCAATTTTATTTCCTTGAATAATTCACTCTTCCTGTAGGGCACAATATCTGGCCATCTGATCCGCATATTTATTTCCCAAGGTGACCATGTCCTTGCCAGCCCTATAGGTTATGCACTTAACCATGGCCACTTCTTTCGGTTTCTGAATCGCATCCAGCAAATACAAAATATACACACCATTTGTGATTGGAGTTCCTGAGGATGCCATAATTCCCCTTTGTGACTACAGCTCTCCATAATCATGAACAACACTAAATCTATACTGGCTGTCTGTGTAGATTATCACACTCAAATATAATCACAAGCTGCAAGCTCTCGTTAAAGCAATTAATTCTGCCACTTGTGCTGATGTCACATATGGTAATGAGAATCCTTTAAGTGTGTCTGTGACAGAGCACCCTGCATAAGCAGCTCTCAATTCCCTATATTGGTCTCCTAAACAAGAACCACCAACAAATAATGGCAGATCTGCCAGTTCCAATGAAATTTCCTTTGTCTGGTTTTGGTTTTGTTAATAATTCGGTCATCTCTATGCAGTCATACTCCATCTCCCAATCATTTTCATCTTCTCCGTCTTCACAAACCTTGTGTGAAATTGGAAGCAGTGTTTCTGGATTTAGGACATTACATCTTCAAATGGAAACGTTCTCAGCTGCAAGAATAGTTTGATCATAACGTGTCAATCTCCTGTTCATTATGTGCTGTGTTCACGTACTTGTCAAAAAGATCTCAACCACATGAGGGACATAGACAATTGATGTATGGCCAATCACAATTCTTTCAGTTTCCTCAATTGTTAAACAAATTGCTGCAACCAATGTCAAACAACCTGAAAGACTTGCAGCTACTGGATCCAATACACCTGAAAGATGTGCCACTGGCTGCGTAAGTCCTCAATGTTTCTGGGTGAGTATTGAAAGCACATATTATCTTTTTTATGAAAAGAAATAAGAAAAACATCATATTGTTATCCGGCATGACAGAAACTCTCTTAATTTCTTGAAACAAGTTTTTTTAGAGACTTTACCTTTCAATATGATGTCCGAGATAAATGGCTTCTTTTTCACAATGCTGCATTTGAGTTGTAGAAACCTTATGCCCATTTTCAGCTAAGTGATTAAACAAGGCATGGTATCCAGTATACAGTCCTTTTTTGTTTTAGATTACGTTAAAAATCATCTGCATTCATGTCCTTGGACTGGTCACGTGGCAATTTTAGATTTTTCAAATCTTTCTTGAGTATTTAGGAACAAATTGATGGATTCTCAATATACCCCTGTGGGATTCTACACTACATGAGAACTTTATTAAAAAATTGAAATGTAAAAAGGAACTGTGAATCCTAATGTAATGGGATTGAGAAGAACGTGTGACATAAGTCAATGACTGTATACCAGTGGTTTCCAAAGATTTTAGAACCACAACCCACTTTTTAGAATGACAGACTTTCACAACCCACCTAGCTTTAATGGACATAAGGCAGTGTTGTGTTGCTACTTGAAGTATTGCCTAGCAACTGGGGGGAAATTCTATGTTAGAACGGTGATGTTGAACTGGAAATGTACTGGTCACTTGATGAAGTCTGTGCAGAAAAGCTGGATGTACAACTACGAGCTCCAGACAATAAACTGGTACATACACACCTTGCCTACGTGTATTTGTACTCAACAAATTGGCGACGATTTGTCTGGAGCTGAATCCACGCAATTCTACTGCTATCGACCACCTGGATTTTTTTTTTTTCGGATCTACAATTCGTTAATTCTTCCAGACTTCCTGCATCGTGCCACAATTTACAAGACTTCACTATGGATTTGGATCGACCGACTTCACTGCGGATTCGATTGTCTTCTCGTTTACACCCCTTACTGGATTTCACTTAAGAAATCGGGAACGAGAAGCACTGCTTGTCTTGACAGTGTCCTTCTGCTACGGACCTTTCTACCATTATTGATGCTGTGGGTCTTGCCACCAATGGATGCCTTCATTTTATTGTAGGTGGTTCAAGTTACAGCTCAATACAGAGTTGTTTACCTTTAACGGCGTGTACGTTCAACCGCCGTTGCTGTTGCTCGAGCCTTCGAGTACTGGTAGCCTGGAATTCTTCATCAGACTCTTCTTCGCTGGAACCTTCATTCCAGAGCTTCTTTCAGCGTCCTCTGTGAGTGTTCTTCCTACGCCACTACAGTCACGTGAGTGTTCTTCCTACGTCACTACAGTCACGTCTTAACGTTACGCAAAGGTCAAGGAGCGCGACCTTACGCGACGTGTACGTGCCTCCATTTTGTTTCTGCGTACATTCTGCAGTGTGCACGGAGAATCATTCACAGCATGCATTTCAAGTACCAGCTGTTTTATCGATCCTTTCTCACGGATTTATTCAACGATACTGAACTCGAGGTACATTAACTCTTCGGCATAATTATTGACATTTTTTCTTCTCTCTTCTTATGAGCAATTTTTAATAGTTTCAAGACAAGTGACTTCTACAGTTTTGGTACTTGTGTATGCTATAGTACCTTATTACATTTCTCTCATCTTCCTACACTACTGTGCAATCTATTTATTGTCTTATACTTAGATTGATTAAGATTATTCAAGTCTAAGTTTTACCTACATTATTAACATGGCAGCACAGCATTTTTCAATATCTACCCCTCATTCCTTTTGGCCAATAGGTGCAGAACCTACCCTTAAACGGAGTGAATGGAAAGACTATTTTTTAAATTATATTGCCGCTATTGGGAATCCAAAAAGATGCATGCAGCACAAAAGAAACGTATATTATTACATTCACTTGGTCCTTATGGTTTAAAAGTTTATAACCAGATGTCTAAGACACCTATCGTAGGAGATGCCAATGTTTTTCTTGCAGCCTTAAAAGATCTTGATTCCTATTTTGCACCTAAAGTGTGTATAGGAATAATTAGGTACAAATTTTTCCAACGCAAACAGCTGGCTGGAGAAACTGTTGACCAATATGTAGCTGAGTTAAAGAAGCTTGCCATGGTTTGTAAGTTTGGGAATCTTTTAGATGATTTTATACGTGATCAGCTTGTTATGCATTCAAATAACCAAGCTATCCAAGATCGTTTATGGGTGAATGGTGACTCCTCTTGTTGACATTATTAACATTGCTCGCAAAGGTGAAATGTCAGGCAGGTGCGCTAAAGAATTGATTGACAAAAGTAATAGCTCAAGTGTTGTGGCTAAAGTCAGTAACAAAGTTGTTCAAAAGCAGTATAGACCTCAAGCTAGAACAAACATTGTAAGTAAATTTAAATGTTATAGATGTGACAGCAGAGACCATTTAGCTCACAGCAGATCCTGTCCTGCCTTAAAACAAAAATGCACCAATTGCGGCATAATGGGCCACTATGCCAAAGTTTGCAGTAGGAAAAGAATAGGTGTTAAATGTGTTTTGGAAGAAGGCCTACATGAAGGAGTATGATAGAGATTTAGATGACAACAATATTGACAATGTTTTAAATCTTTCTGAAAAATTAGTTCTTAACATTGATGTTAATGTTACCATGAACAAACCTGAGTGTGTACTTAACATTGGTGGTGTTAAGATAAAAAAAAAATTGCAGATTCCGGCTCACCATTTACTATCATCAACGAGGAATTGTGGAACAGTAAATGTATAAATAAAGTTGGTGATACCTTACTTGAACCTGATATTCATCCACAAGGATATTCTGGTGAGAATATTGAAATGCTAGGTTACAGATGGTTCACTTTCAAATTTAAAGGAAGATCTACTTGTGCTAAGTTATACATTGCAAAGAAAGGTCCACCAGTGTTAGGCTGGTTAGATCAAGGCAAATTACATATTGTGCTGGATCCCAATAGTGAGGACCAGGTTAAGGTAATTGATGATGGAACAATTGTAGCTGATACTATGTCTACGTTATTTCCTGAAGTTTTCAGCAAAAATTGGGGAAAACTAAAAATTTCGAACATCGCATAGTTTTAAAAGAGATTGCTACTCCTAAGATTCACAAATGTAGGAACATTCCTATCATGCTCAGGGAAAAAGTAACCAATGAGTTAAACAAATTAGTGGCAGCAGATGTCATAGAACCTATTAATGGTTCAGAATGGATTTCTCCCTTAGTTGTTACACGTTGAAGTAATGGTAAAATTCGTTTGTGTGTAGATTTACACCATCTTAATGAAAATATTGTAATTGACCGTTTTCCCCTACCTAAGATCAATGGAATGGTGAGTAGTCTAAAAGGTGCCAAGGTATTCTCGACAATTGATTTATCATCGGCTTATCACCAAATTTCTCTAACACCAGAGTCTAGGAAACTTACTGCCTTTATTACACCTATTGGTTGTTTTCAGTTTAAAAGAATGCCATTCGGTTTAGCGTCTGCGGCCGCAGTCTTTCAAAGACTGATGTTTAAACTGTTTAACAAGACTGCTGACACCAGATTCTTTCAAGATGACATTCTTGTCTTTGGGGAAAACAGAACAAGCCATGATTACACACTCAAAAATGTGATGAGTACCTTAAAGGAGAATGGTCTCACAGTTGAGTTGTCCAAATGCAAATTTGCCGAAGGAACAGTTTCTTACTTAGGACATGAAATCAGTGTTGATGGTGTTATACCTAAAGCTACCTTGGTTAATGCCATCAAGGAGGCCCCTATTCCTTGTAATAAGGATGAGTTAAGATCCTTTTAGGACTTGTAGAATATTGCTCAAAGTTTATTCCTCATTTCACCTCTAAATGTTTCAATATGCGACAGTTGTTAAAAAATAGAGTTAAATTTGAATGGTCAGAAGCATGTCAAGAAGAATTTTTATCTCACTTCGACTATCGATAAATGTCATGCCTTAGATGGTTTTGACCCAAATTTGGATAGTTACATTACTACTGAAGCCAGTGGAAAAGGACTAGGAGCGGTTTTATTCCAAAAGGATACTGATGGTAAAGAAATAATTATTTTCTTTGCATCAAGAGCCTTAACACCCACTGAAACTAGGTATCCTGCAATAGAAAGAGAGGCCTTAGCCTGTGCTTGGGCCCTCAATCACTTCAGAGCCTTTGTATGGGGGAAACCTGTTACTATATTCTGTGATCACAAACCTCTGGTTAAACTTTTAACAACAGAAGGTACAGTAAGCGCATCTGCCAGGATTGCTAGATTATCTATGCGAATGCAAGATTGTATTCACAAAGTTGTGTATTTACCTGGTAAGGACAATTTATTGGCAGATTGTCTATCTAGATTGCCGCTCAAATTAGAAGATTGTGATGATGATGCTTATGATAATTTTCAAGTGGCATTTGTACATAATGAAGGAGCTTGCGCTGTAAGTAAGAATGGTTGCTGGAGTGTGGAAAAGATGATGTACTCAAACAAGTTATTGAATGCATTCACAACAATTGGTCAAGTAATTCCAAATGTAATGAGAAACTGAGACCTTTTGGGAAGTCAGATCTCAGCTGAGTATTGAAAATGATACGGTTCTTAGAGGTGAGAGAATTGTACCACCAACTGGTTTGCGCAAAATAATTATCCAGTTATGTCATGATGGGCATTTTGGAATTGTAAGAACAAAAAATGTTGTAAGAGATTTGTTTTGGTGGCCTGGAGTCGATATGGATGTGGAGAGATACGTGAGGAATTGTATGAACTGTTCTACAGCGGATAAAACATTGCAAACCTTACGACCTCCCATGTTGGAATGCGTACCGCCTCAATGTCCTTGGGATTCTATAGCTATTGACTTATTTGGACCAGTGGGAGATGAGCAAAAGTATGTTATTGTTTTACTTGATCTTTTTTCAAAATGGCCTGTTATAGAAGTAGTAGATGCAATCAACACTTCGGTGATTTTGGCGTTCTTGGACAAAACATTTGTTTCTGAAGGATTACCGAGGACCATTTTAAGTGATAATGGTGTTCAGTTTTTATCCAATGTTGCTAAGAATTATTTTGCAAAGGTTGGTGTTTTCCATAAAACAACTTCACTATACAATCCCAACGGGAATGGTGCTGTGGAAAGAATCTGAAAGAGACACGTTAGTGACAGATTCCTCACCTTAGAATATCCCCAGGCGTCAGGCTGGATCCGGAAAGTTTTTGCGTAGCAGTACCCTTGCACGTCGGTAGGCGGCGTCGTGCGGCTCCGCGTCCGTCGTCGGCGTCGTGATCGCCGGGATGACGTCGCGGGCAGTACTTAGGCGCCGCCCCTGCGCGCTGACGTCAGTTCTTCTTTTTCCGCGCCAGCAAGCGCAGATCCGGGAAGAGCAGTGCTCTAGTCATTTTTTGACTAACTTTTTTGGTGAATTTTTTCACTGTTTTCTTCGAATCGACTTCAAGGTGTCGTAGGGATGCCCGGTTTTAAACGTTGCGGTGCCTGTGCTCGGATGATGTCCATCACAGACCCGCATCGGGAGTGTCTCTTCTGCCTCGGCCGAGGCCACGACACGGAGTCGTGTTCCGACTGCCGGGCCCTCAACCCGAAAGCTTTGCGAGAGCGGTCTCGAAAGCTCCTCGAGGCCCGGCATTCGGCTCCGCGCCACACCAAGCCCCGGTCGCGTGAGAGGTCGAGGGGTCGGTCGCGAAGTCCTCACCGGTCGTCGGCATCGAAGTCTTCGTCGTCCGGTAAGTCCAAGCACAAAAAGTCCAAAAGCATCGTCGCTCTAGGACTTCGCCTCGCCGGTCTCGCGACTCGGCTGAGGCCCCTCCCGGCACCGTCCCGCCCCGCGGCCCCGGACATGCCTGTGGAGTCGCCCCCGCAATACCCGTCCTTCCCGGGTTCGGGGGCGGATCCGGCCCAAATACAGGAATTCCTGTCGGCCATGGCCCGCCTCTTCGGGCCTCAAGGTCCCTCCGGTGCGCCTTCGGGCCCCGCGGGCCCTGATGGGGTTGCCCCGGCGTAACCGATGGCTCCGGCCCCGGCGTCGCCCGTGCCTCCAGCCTCGATCCCGGCTCCGGCCTCGATCCCGGCTCCGCAACCCCCATCGACGCCGGTCGACCTAACCACGCCTCCGCCGATGTCTCCGGTGCCGTTCTCGACGCCGCCTGGGGCTCCGGGCGGCGTCGTCCCCCAGTTCCTTCCGGCTCCGGACATGGACCTGGACCGACGTCGCTCGACACCGGTTCCGGCGCCGATGAGACCTTGGGTCCCAAATGTCCCTCCTCCTCCTTATTTTGAACCAGAGGAGGACCAGGAGGACTGGGAGGGGTCTGATGACCCTCTGGCACAACAGTGTCAGTACGATGACGACTGGACAGAGGATCTAGGGGATGCCAGTGGTCTAGATACTTCCCCTGACACTGGCATGCTGTCTCCTCCCGTGGCTACGGAGGAGGGAGCCAATTTTGCAACGGTGTTGCGTAGGGCGGCTGGAGCCTTACATCTCCAACTCCCTACTGTGGCGGTCAAGACTAATCTCTTGACAGAGGTGCTTCAGCCGGCAGCCTCCTCTACGGAGACTGTGCTGCCGTTTAACGATGCCCTCACCGACGTTCTTTTGGGCGCCTGGTCCAAGCCCAACACAGGGGCTCCTGTGGATAGGAACGTGTCCCGACGCCATCGCCCAGCTCCGGGCGACCCCCTATTTCTCTCTGTCCACCCCACTCCTGAGAGCTTGGTTGTCCAAGCCTCCGCTTCCCAAACCGCCTTCCCTACCGCCCCTCCGGATAGGGAATCCAAACGCCTGGATCAATTTGGGAAGAAGGGTTTTTCTTCCTCCAGTGCTGGCTTGCGGTCCATCAACACCGCTTGTCTTTTGGGCCGATATACCCACTCCTTGTGGGATTCGGTGGCGACTGTTTTGCCCCAGTGTTCTGAGGAGGTCCAGACACTGCTTTCCCGCGCCATTGCGGAAGGAAGTGATGCGGCCAAATACACAATACGATGTGGCCTTCATACTGCCGACTCGCTGGGCAGGTCTATTGCAACGACGGTGGCGCTGCGACGCCACGCCTGGCTGAGAACCACTGGTTTTTCAGGGGATGTCCAGAATACTCTCATGGACATGCCCTTTGATGGAGTCGGTCTTTTTGGGTCCAAAGCAGACCAGGCGTTGGAGCGCTTCAAGGACTCACGGGCTACTGCCAAGTCCCTGGGCCTTTCTGCTACACGCCCTCCGCTGACTTCTGCTTTTCGCCCCTATCGTGGCCACGGAAGGGGCGCCCCGTCACGTCAGCAGCCCAGCCACCGGCCCACGCAGCAGGCGTCTTCGCGTGGCCGAGGACGTGGATACCGCTGTGGCGGTTCGGGCAACCAGCATGCAGGTCAGGCCACCACCTCCAACCTGTCCGCGGCCTCCAAGCCCTCCTAGTCCCTCCTTTCAGGTGCACAGCACGCCAGTAGGGGGCAGGGTCCGCCATCACCTTCAACACTGGCGTCCCATCACCTCGGACAGGTGGGTCTTGGACATTGTCCGAAGGGGCTACTCCCTCCCCTTCGAGACCACCCCCCCAGCCATGCCACCTCAATTCCACCGCATGTCAGGGGATCACTTGGTACTTCTGCAGAAGGAAGTCACGGCCCTCTTGGCCAAGAGGGCCATCGAACGTGTTCCGACCCCAGAAGTAGGGCGTGGTTGCTACTCCCACTACTTTCTGGTGCCCAAAAAGGACAAGGAGGACATGCGTCCTATCTTGGACCTCCGGAACGTCAATCGCTTCCTCCGGAAGGAGAAGTTCAAGATGCTCACCCTAGCTCAGGTCTTGACTGCCCTCGACCCTGGAGACTGGTTGGTAGCGTTGGACTTGCAGGACGCCTATTTCCACATCCCCGTCCTGCCGGCCCACCGGCGTTACCTTCGGTTCACGGTAGGCCTCGAGCATTTTCAGTTCACCGTGCTCCCCTTTGGCCTTACCAGTGCCCCTCGGGTGTTCACGAAAGTGATGGCGGTGGTCGCAGCTCATCTGCGCCGGGCAGGGGTTTCAGTCTTCCCCTACCTTGACGATTGGCTGCTGAAGGCGGGCTCGTCCCAGGCAGTCGTCTCCCACCTCCAGACTATGGCCGAACTCCTGCACTCGCTGGGGTTCTCCATCAATGTGCCGAAGTCGCATCTGATTCCTTCTCCACAGCTCCTTTTCATCGGAGCAGTTCTGGACACGACGCAGTTTCGGGCCTATCCTCCCGAACGGCGAGTCCGGGATATTCAGGCTATGATTCCGATCTTTCAGCCTTTATCCTGGGTTTCGGTACGGATGACCCTGAGGCTGCTGGGCCTCATGGCCTCCTGCATCCTGCTGGTCAATCATGCCAGATGGCATATGCGGGCTCTGCAGTGGGACCTGAAGTTCCAGTGGGCGCAGCACCAGGGCAACCTGTCCGATCACGTCCAGATCTCGGAGGGGACTGCAAAACAGTTGCAGTGGTGGCTCTCGAACCGGCAATGGGTCATGGGCAGATCCCTCTCCCTTCCCCAGCCAGAGCACACAGTTGTGACGGACGCGTCCCTTCTGGGATGGGGCGGTCACATGGGAGAGGCGGAGATCAGAGGCCTCTGGTCTCCGGCGGAGTCCCGGCTCCATATCAACCTTCTGGAGCTCCGGGCGATCCGACTTGCACTCAAGGCATTCCTTCCCTCTGTCAAAGGGAAGGTAGTGCAGGTGTTCACAGACAACACCACCGCCATGTGGTACTGCAACAAACAGGGCGGGGTGGGGTCGTGGACCCTCTGTCAGGAGGCTCTGCGCCTCTGGACATGGCTGGAACATCAGGGCATGTTCCTGATGGTTCAACACCTGGCAGGTTCCCTGAACGCCAGGGCGGACAAACTCAGCCGCAGGTGCATGATGGATCACGAATGGCGTCTTCACTCGGAAGTGGCGCAAGGACTCTTTCTACAGTGGGGAGAGCCTTGGTTAGATCTATTCGCCACCGAAGAGAACGCGCAATGTCATCAGTTCTGCGCGTTGGAATTTCCAAGGCGGCACTCGCTCGGCGACGCTTTTCGTCACGAGTGGAGTTGCGGTCTATTGTACGCCTTTCCGCCTATACCACTTCTACCCAGAGTGTTGAAGAAGATTCGGCATGACCGGGCCCAAGTCATTCTTGTGGCTCCGGACTGGGCTCGAAGAGTTTGGTATCCCGAGCTACTCAATATGAGCGTAGATCCCCCGATCCGTCTGCCTCTTCGCGAGGATCTTCTGTCGCAGCAGCAGGGGACGGTCCTCCACCCGAACCTGTCCAGTCTACACCTGCTTGCGTGGAGATTGGGCGGCGGCAGTTGATTCCTTTCGACTTGCCTCCCGAAGTTTGTGATGTGATTCTGGCAGCCAGGCGTCCCTCCACTAAGGTGGTATACGCCTGCAGGTGGAACAAATTTGTGGCATGGTGCACAGCAAAGGCTGTGAATCCCCTTTCTGCCCCTCTTTGAGGTCCTTCTGTTCCTTCTTTCTCTGGCCCAACAGGGTTCTGCCCTGGGTACCATCAAGGGTTATCTTTGTGCTATCTCTGCCTTCCTCAGGCTCCCTGATCAGCCCTCCCTTTTCAAGTCCCCTGTTGTTAACAGGTTCTTAAAAGGCATTACTCACCTCTTCCCTCCTGTTCCGTTTGTGATGCCTCAGTGGGACTTGAACTTGGTTCTTACCTTTTAATGTGCGCTCCCTTTGAGCCTCTACATAACTGTCCTCTTCGTCTTCTGACTCTGAAGACAGCCTTTCTGGTGGCCATCACCTCCGCTCGGCGGGTGAGTGAGCTCCAGGCTCTATCTTGCAAACCTCCCTTTCTGTCTGTTCATCCAGACAAGGTTGTTCTTCGGACGCGTCCGTCCTTCTTGCCAAAGGTGGTTACTGCTTTCCACATTGGGCAGATCATCACTTTGCCCACCTTCTTTCCGCCTCCGCATCCTTCCAGAGAGGAAGAGAGGCTCCACCGTCTGGACCCAAAACGTGCGCTCTCCTTCTATATCGACCACACAAAACACTTCCGGGTGGATGACCAGCTCTTTGTTGGCTACGTGGGCGCCAAAAAGGTCGGGCGGTGCACAAGAGGACCATCTCCCGCTGGGTTACCTTGTGCATCAAGACCTGCTATTCTTTGGCTAAGAAGGAGCCTCCTGTTGGGCTGCGTGCCCATTCCACCAGGGCAACGGCTGCTACCACGGCCTTGGGCCGCGGTGTTCCGCTGCCGGTTATCTGTCAGGAAGCTACGTGGGCCTCGCTGCACACGTTTACAAAGCATTACTGCCTTGACAGTCAGGTCCGGAGGGACGGCTTCTTTGGCCGTTCTGTCCTCCAGGACTTCCTTGTCTGATCTTTGTTCGCAGACCCACCACCAGGGTTGGTATTGCTGGGGTATCTATTCTAAGGTGAGGAATCTGTCACTAACGTGTCTCTTTCAGATGCACAAGTTACTAACTTGTGTAACGATATATCTGTAAGAGGCAGTAGTTAGTGACAGATTCCTTACCGCCCCACCCATCCTCCCCGTTCTGCGAACTGATTTCTAGGGTTAAGGACATCCCATTCAGGGCCCTAGTATTTTTCAGACACCTATGTCAGCTTCTTGCATGGCTCTGCGTTCCTGGCGCGGAAAGTCGTGTACAGAACTGACGTCAGCGCGCAGGGGCGGCGCCTAAGTACTGCCCGCGACGTCATCCCGGCGATCACGACGCCGACGACTGACGCGGAGCCGCACGACGCCGCCTACCGACGCGCAAGGGTACTGCTACGCAAAAAATTTCCGGATCCAGCCTGACGCCTGGGGATATTCTAAGGTGAGGAATCTGTCACTATCTACTGACTCTTACAGATATATCGTTACACAAGTTAGTAACTTGTGCTTTAATCGTGTAATTAAGGGTGTTATTCAGTCTGCGTGTAATGCCAGACTTGATTGGGAGACTCAATTATTCAAAGCTGTGTGGGCATACAGAGTGACTAAGAATGAGTGCACAGGTCTCTCACCCTTTGTGATGATGAGAGGACGGAAACCTAGATCGAAGTACAATCCTGTGTGGCTTTATGACTCTACATTATGCCATTGGTCTCCTTCCTTGGTTCGTAACAGATTGATGGAACATCACGCTAAAGTTAAAGCTTATTGTGATGGGAAACGAGGAGCCAAACCTGCCATTGTTGACATTGGTGATTGGGTTCGCGTAAAAAAACCTGGTAAAGTTAAAAAAGGTCAAAGTCAATTTTTTGAGCCAGAGGAAGTGGTGGAAGTGCTCCTTAATGCTGTAAGAGTCAGGAGTGGAAAAGTGTGGAACATGCATAGTGTTGCCTTAACTTCCAAATTATTTGGAAGTGATGTCGCACAGTCCAACACTCCTGGTAATCTTCATTGGTTGGATGATGACTTTGCTTGTGGTAGTGAATGTATGGTTAATGTGGAAGCTCCTTGTGAAGAAGTAGTGGAGAGTTCTGTGAATGTGGATGGTGTAACTTCTCAGTCAGGTAGTGATGTGAGTCAGTCTGAGGTTAGTCCTAACATAGCTATACCTGAGGATATGACTCCTATACCTGAGGATATGACTCCTTTTCAGAATTGTGATGAGTGTATTTCAGAAAGAACTAGAAGACCTCCTAAATGGTTAGCTGATTATGTACTTGAAGGAGTCAAGGCTCGGAAACCAAAATAGCCATGTAATGAAATGTAAGTTTGTTCTTGTTTTTTCCTTTCTACTTCATTCCTTAGTTATTATTTTCCCTTAAGTATTGTTATTGTATTATAACAATGGGGATGTGTTGTGTTGCTACTTGAAGTATTGCCTAGCAACTGGGGGGAAATTCTATGTTAGAACGGTGATGTTGAACTGGAAATGTACTGGTCACTTGATGAAGTCTGTGCAGAGAAGCTGGATGTACAACTACGAGCTCCAGACAATAAACTGGTACATACACACCTTGCCTACGTGTTTTGTACTCAACAGGCAGGGGACTTTTTAAAATGTAACTAAAGCATTGTGTGGTAGCACACTGTCATTTACATACAGCACATTTTCCATTGAACTTGTCACTAAATTTGTACAGACATACAGTTTTACTGGTAAAACTATATTGCACACAAATGATAATGTATGGATATCCGGTTTCAGGGAATATCATTTGTGCACTACCAAGTAACATGCCTTGATTTGTTTTGATCCTGTTTCCATTACTCTTTAGAATTACAAAAAAATATGATTCATTTTTGATTTTGTAACTGCTGAATGTGTACAGTTTATTTGCAGGTATTTACATTTTGTTGTGTTAAAAAAATGACATCCTACAGCCTTTCCCTTCACACATGTACCAACAAGATTGTCACATAATTCACTTTTCTTTCTCTGACTGCACAAGGGGAGATGTAAACACTATTCCCCATGTTAATAAAAGCAGCAATTTGTCGAAGACTTAACCCTGGCATTTGACCTCTGTCTTTAAAGCACAGCAAATGTGACAAGATGAATACAGAATATCATTTTATCTTTATTTATTCCTTGAGCTTTCGCGATCCACCAAAAATCGGCACGGGTCTCGACCGACAGTTTGGGAAACACTGCTGTATACCATTCTGCTTCTAGTGTAATCTTAAACAACATTACTGCTGGATTCGATACCACGGACAACAAAGAACAACAATTTTATTTATTTTACAGAGGTCTTGCACGATCCCCCATTTGCCATTCGGATTTTTAATTCCCATCACTTTAGAATTGCGAGGACTACCAAGCACTTCTCGAAGAATTCCCTGCTCAATCATTTTTCCATTACTGGTTTAATTCCTTCCTCAAACTGTTTTGTAAGTCAGTCAACCAACTTTATTCAGTACTTTTCAGTATCATAAAAGTGCAATACAAAAGCAGTTTAAAAACCGTTAAAAACAGAACTCTTCATATAAGCAATTTAAATAAGAAGAGTGACCGGTTAACAGAAAAACCAATGTCATGCATTCACGTGACTCAGTCACTATTATTTTTCACCAACATCTGTCTTGCTTTCCACTCCCAAATATAAGAAATTCAGCACTCCCAAGATGAGACACTCGGTAAAAAAGGAAGTAACACCTGGAAAAGAGACTCAGCACTCACAAAATGAGGCGAATCAGAAGACAGTTTCAAAATAAAGCATGGGATTTTATTAATACAACACTCTCTAACAGAAAGACGTTCCCAGATGTCAAATGAAACAGGTAAAACAACATGCATATATATGTGTGCACAAGCAAATAATAATGAAACCTTCACAAGTCAAAGGCAAGTAAGTAAAACACAAGCAAATAATAATGGAACATTCACAAGTCAAATGCAAGGAAATAAAACACAAGCAAATAATAATAATGGATGTCCAATAAAAGAAACAAGCACTGTCAAATGCCAGGAATAAGCACTGTCAAATGCAAGAACCAAATATAAAGAACATGTATACACAACATAAAAACATCACAGAGCAATGAAACTTATAGCTTACACATCAGTTTTTGAGAACACATCATTCTGGTCAGCTTGACTGGGAAGCCCTTTCCAGTAATCCAGAAGTCTCAAAGGGACAGCAAAAGAAAATATCCCCTTGACGGTGCGTCCACCCCACGAGTGAGCTTCTTTATGAGCGCCAAGACTTTCTGTCTTTAATACCTTTACTAACTCAGAGAGAGACTTCTAGAAATTTCTCTTCCCTTCATCTAATACAAAACCGAGGCTGACCGTACCAGTCTGTTTACAGGTCAAGATGGAAGCTGGCCAGCCCTCCGTGTTTTGGCTCTGAGACAGAGAAGTACATTTCTCGCTCACGCTTTGACATGCACATCCCACAAGTTCTGTTCAAATCAAGGCTGATTTGCTCTGTGCTTAGCAGAATGAAAAACATCCCACTATGAAGCTGTAAGAAGGCACAAAATGATGTTGTACATTTGAAATGGAGTCAGTAAAAACACATGGAGTCGATGGTCACCATAATCTCACAATGTATAGCACTCCACTCCACCCCTTGACCTTTAACTCTCATAACATACATACATATTCCCCTTTTGGGTGAAAGCATGAATATAAAATGAAGCACAAATTAAAACAGTGACATAATAAAATCATGACACATATTACTATGATTATTCCACCTAAAATAACTCATGTATATCTAATAATAACTCAGCTACAAAAAAAGAATGTGAGGAATTCACAAACCATCAAACATGTTATCTTATTATTGCTTCGGATGTTATAAATGGCTAATCCTGGAACCTCTACTATTGAAGCGCCTAAGCTTATTCTGTCTAAGACAATAAATGAATTTCAGAATAATAAAACACCATCTTCATCAAACTGAAATGTTTCTCTTGTACTCGGGGTATGCAGTGCTCGATTTATTAAAAACATCATCAGTCCTAACCGCGTGAATGTACATGGCCCTCCTGGTATATTAAAACGATATCCTTTCACATTCAAATGGAGTCAGTTAAAACACCTGGAGTCAATGGTCACCATAATCTCACAATGTATAGCACTACAACATCAAGATCTTATCAGTGCTTTTCATCTGCCAACACACAACACAATTCACTTTGTTGAATATGATTTTTTTTTTTTTATTATTACTAATCTCTGATCTCAATTCATTTACAAAAGCAGAAACAATACCACTAGCCCCATCCTTTTCTGCATTTTGACACTCAACCTCTCATAATAGGAATTCCATGATTCTTGTGACTTTTTCAAAATCATCTCCCAATTAATAACCTTTTCAGGGACTCGCTTTTTCAAATACTCAATCATTGCTTTGTATTTGTCTGCCATTTTGTTGCCTGCACATTGTTAGGACCAAGCCTAGCTGGTTCTTGCTTCTGCCATCCAGTAACCACTTTGCACTTTAACCACAGATTTCAAGGGACCACAATTTCAAACAACGTATTTAAAGCAGTCCACAACATTGAGGAAATGGTGTGTAAAACAATGTATTTTATCAAACCACTTTGCTGGGTATTCTTGCAATTATGAAGAGTTATGCGTAAAAGCATACAAATCAGCCCTTGTCCATGGAACATGCACCAAATTACCTTCATTTACTTCACTTAAAGGGAATTCTACCAGTGGAGTTTGTACGACTTCTGAATCACTAGCAATATTCCTTCCCTTCATCAGCATTGTAATTCAATAATCTATTAAAATCCACATTTTCTTGCAAAATTTCCCTAAATTCTATTTTCAAAATTTCAATACAAATTTCTTTAGGTGGTGGCTTTACCACCACTGCTCTCACAGGAATAACCTGTGTCTGATTCTCTAGTACCCCACTTAGACTTGAACTAGGCACTGCCATTGTGGCTGTAACGTATGTCAGGACACACTGTACAATATCAGTAGGGGCTTGTGCCATCCCTGTACCCCTCCCAGCATCCTTAACCCCTTATACCACTCTGGGTTGCCTCCATTGATCTATCCATATACGGAGGAGGTCTAGAATTTAATAGTTCACTTGTGATTTTATCATCATAATCATCTGACTTATCTTTCTTTTTCTTATTTTTACCTTTATCCTGCTTTTTTCCATTAACTATAGCAAGAAAGGGCTTTGCACATTCCATTATGTCCTCCCTCCAACTATTCTCTTGGCGATCTAGTCTATTTTCTAGTAAAGCCCTGAATGACTACTTTATTGATTTCTCTTTCCTTTTAGGTTGCCACGTGATCGCATTTATCAAGCCCCTCAAACGGTTCGTTCTGGGCATTGGCTTTATATTGTACATAGTTTGTCTTAAAATATCTAGCTTATAAATATTAAAGGTGCCCTCCAGTGGAAACTGTAAAACCTCATCATATGCAATATATTTAATCCACTCAGAGATCCAGGTGCATGTGTAATACCCGACCTCAACCATCATTTCATATGCTGGTGCCTTCACTCTGTAATTTCTGACCCTTTCTAGGTGTCTCACATTTTGTTTTGGGTTTCGTAAATATACCATCCATGTTTTACATTAATAATCTCAAAACAAATTCAAAAATCACAATAAAATTCAATAAACAAACTTAGCAAACAGCAACCAACAACAGTGCTGCTCTTCCAAAGGTCAACCTATTACAGTCGCTTTGACTCTGTGTGCCATTGGCATTTCTCATTCCTGTTGCTTGTAGGAGCCCCTTAACAGTAGGTTGGTCCCTACTATCATTAGGCGAAGGTTGAAGTGGCGCACCATGGCAGCCTCAAAGGAAGCTCTGGGTAAATTGTTTAAGATTGAGACTACAGGTCTGGAAGCTGTAGTTTCTGCAATGTGAAGTACAGTTGAGGTCGACCAGTATTCCAGCCTGGGTGAAATCCACAATCTTATGTTTGTGGCGCTTAGGTATATGTTTTTGGTAGAGTCCAAATCCATCCCTAAGAAGAAGAAAGTCACCTGTTGGTATTCTAAATCTTGTAGAATAGCCAGGAGTATTCTCTCTTGTGCACTTAAGTCTGGACCCAGAGCCAATATTAGGACGGCTGGGCCTTGTATAAGGAAATGATTACTGATGCAAAAAGGAAATGGGACTGGACCAACTGGGAGTCTATGCTGAGTGCCATCAACTGCAAGGACTACCGGACCTTCTGGCGCCTTGTCAATCAGAAGGACGTTTGTGCCCTAATAGCAATATCTCTTCCACCGTGTGGGTTGAACATTTTTCCTAGTTATACTCGGAAACTGAGGTACAGGGATCAAATGAGGCATTCCCCAATGCAGCCCCTAGGGAGCAGAGTTTTACTCTACCTCTTGGTATGGAATTAGAATTTAGCATTGAGCCAGCACTACAAGTAGCTCCCAATGTTTCTGTCATCGTAATATCGAGAGCTATGGACCAGATCATACCTAAAAAAAAGTACCGGGGTTGGATAAGGTACCCGTAGATCTCTTCAAATCCTATAGGGAGGTTTGGTGGCCATATTTTGCTGTCGATTTCACTGCTATAATGAATGGGGATCCCATGCCCCCACTGGGCCAGGGCGGAAATTATTCCAATATTTAAAAAGGGTTCTAGGTCCCTGCCTTCAAATTATAGGCCAATCTGTCTCATAGACAGCGCCCAGAAGCTTCTTAGTCGAGGTATTCTGAATCAAATGAGTGAGTGGGTATCTGATCATAATATTTTTGGCACCATTGCAAGCTGGTTTTAGGGATAGTGTAGGAACTGGAGACCAGGTGTTACGTTTACAATTATTATATTGGAAATACATTTTGTTGAGTGGGGGCAGACTATGTAATTTTTGTGGATCTACGATCTGCCTTCGACCCAGTACCTAGAGATTTGCTGTGGAAGACCTAAAGGAGATGGGGGTTTCCAGGGTACCTTTTAGAAATCCTTGCTAGATTACATCAGAATAACTATGCCCGGGTTAGGTGTGGACCACAGGGAATTTTGACACTCACAGAGGTTGGATTGAATACCCCATATTCGGATGCGAGGACTCAAGCTAGAGCAGATTTGTGGTGGTATTTTGAGGGTGCACCAAGCCTCATATTTCTGTCCTGTGTCTCCCGCTCTGGAGATTTATAATAGCCAGGCATTGGGGGCTTCATTGTGTGGGGGAGAACTTAGGGGCTTTCAAGATTCCCATTCATTAGAAATAATTGAGAATTGTTTTGAAATAAATCTTTGTGGATTGTCATTAAGCACTCCGCTTGTCCCCTTATGTCTCGACTATGGCCTCAAACTGATTAATGATGTAGTGTGCCTGATGCCACTTTTGTTTTGGATAGGTTGTGGGTTGTTATTAAACTCTGTTGTTTTTGAATGGCTGTTGAAGATGTCATGAAGAAACCTGGGGCATGTAGAATACCCTGCCTTCTGTCAATAAAGGCCTGCTTGGGTCAGCTTGGGAATTTTTATTTGTTGTCATCCCCTGGCGATGCTGGGCTGGTCTCTAAATATGAGCTAAAAAATGCCTACTGGCAATATACTTATAGTCATGCTTTATGTTTAGTAGGGGCAAGAGCACTCACTGATTCTTTATTAGCTTTTAAAACTGATTAATGTTTTGAAAATAATTTGGATGAGATTAAACCCCTATTGGCAAAGACCTTATACGTAATAGTTCGCATAGAGATCCTTCCTTTATGTGCTTTCACAGCCAAATTCAGTCACAACCCAAGTGACAGTGAATACATTTGCCCATTCTTCCCCCAGGTTGAAGAAACAACTGAACATGTCACATTTTTCTGCCCAGGCTATCAAGTAATGAGAAACATGTGGATTTGCCTGGTCTGCCGTAACCTAGGGACAAGGAGTTTTAGGATTGCATCTAGGATTCTTAAAAGAAATACCAATCAAAGCATTGCCTTTTCTGTTTCACAGTTTTTGATAGGTATGTGGAGGCATAGACAGAAGCTTTTAGCTACTTAGTGGGTGCCTTCGATCTTGAGTCTTAATGTATTGGATAATAAGATTTTCTTGATTTTAAAATGTTTGCCTTATTTAATGCATATCTGATTGCGGCCAAGAATTATGTTTTTATTGATTCTTTTATGGCTGAAATAAAGATTTATTGATTGATTGAACAGAAACGACCATAACAAGCCACAGAACTCTCACTAAGCAAACTCTGACCAGTAGAAATCTACCTCTAAGCTAACATACCTCACCCGTGCACTCATGGTAAGCACACAGACTTCAAACCTGAAAAAGAAAGTCCGTAGAAAGGGAGTAATACAGACACCCTATAGATGTGTAAGTGGCACCTCACTGTACACACCACAGTACAGACAAATAATCAATATCTTGAGATTATGGATTTACGCAGAATCTGATAACTAACTTTATTTAAACTAATAATACACTAATCTTCAAATCGGGTTACATCACAATAACTCAATCCACCAATTGAACCCACGATCATCACCACATTTCCAAGCAATTCAGCCCAGTAACAGAAATCCATCATCACAATTATACTTCAGAACACATTCAAAAACTCAATTTCTCTCTGTCCATACTTACACTTCAATTTCATACAGGAACACAAATTGAGCTAGTCACTTGCAGAGGGATTCAACACCAGAAAATTGGCATATTTCCAAAAACTCTTTTCTCCTTCGGTTTGAGCATAAATGGTTTTAAAACAACAGAAATCATTCAGGGGTCCCTTGAGGACAAGGTGCTCTCATGCTAATCATCCTCGGCTACCAAGATTTTTGGAAGCCAAACCCCTATAACATCCTGAACTCCAATATTTTATGAACCTCATATTTACTTTAGGCAGTTCAGCTCCGTGAGTCCTCTCATTGATCTAGCAGTAAAAGCCTACCCTCCCCATCAATAACTCAAACTCCTAAATGAGAAAGAAAATCTCAAAATAATTGGACAGTGTGAGAAAAACCACAGGTTTTCATACAAAATGTATGCGTATCGATTTATAAAACTGCAAATTCATTATGATACAATCATAGTTGGATCGCATTGGTAAATCAAAAACAACTTTGTAAAACCAAAGGTTTCTTAACACTAATCCATTTCATCTTCCGCTTGCTTCCTCAGCAACTGCACTCCGGAGATGTACAGAGTAATACGAAACTGTTGGAAATTGGGTTACTGGTTGAGGGGGGTGAAATCCTACTCGTGCAGCAACCACAATCTCCGTCAGAGTGAAACACAAGCAAATCCTAAATTAACTTGTGCTCAACCATCTGGTAGCTTGGCACAAAAGCAGTTAGGCTTCACTTAGAGGCAATGTGTAAAGTATTTATGCAAGTCTATAAAGAGAGGGACAAGGTGTGAATAAAGGTTCACCATACACGCCCCTAATTAAATGAGTTAAATCAAAAGGTATGTAGTTCCTAAGAAAGGAGGGAGGGAGGGAGGGAGGAAGGTCGGGAGCACCTGAGGTAAAAGATCAGGGGATCTGATCCTTCAGTAGCAAGGGCCCTCACACACCCGAGGGATGTCATGCTTCATCATCGGGTAGCTCCTCCTTGGGCCGGCGCTGCAATGCCCAACGGACCCTGCATGGGGGGGGTCTTTACTGGAGTTCTTTTCTTTATGCCGATGTGAAGAGTGAGGTGCAGTGTAAATGTGATGAAGTGAGTAGGCTGGTGCAAAGTGAGTTAAATATAACTAAAGTTGATCCAAAAGCCAATTTAATATCTGGATCGCTTTGTTATGTTTAAAAACAGGTGATGGCCAGAAGTGGATATAATGGTCCACGTTGGCTCAAAAGGATAAGTAGAGGTCGACATGTTTCTTGCCTATTAAATGTCAAAAAAATGATCACAGCAATTCTTCAGGACCAAGAAAAGGCAAGACTACTCAGGGGTGGGTCGGTCAACTTATGTGCTGATTAAAACCGTACCCTACACTAATGACAAAGAATTTATAGTATACCTTATGTTGATAAACCGACCATAGAGGGGAGACACTATGCCCCAATAATAGGTAGCGGAGTCATGCTCATTGGTGTGGGACCACAGTTTGTCGCAAGCATGTCTGGCATGCGACCTACCCAGCTGTAGTAGAGTAGGTCGCAAGCTATACTAATTCAACCAAATAATTTGTCACCCAAAATTGTACATCAGAAAAACCTTAACAAGATCATCCTCAGGACTAGTTGCATTTTTTAAATCTGAGGTCCCCTAAGATGTCTCATTCCCCGTGGGGGTGAGAGAAATTGGCCAGATTTGATTAATTAACACTGGGTAAATATGCCTAACAATGGCAGAGTCCTAAGTTGTATTTCGGCCAGGCATCTGCTGTAGTATGGTGTGGAAGATCTCACACCAGTAAACAGCTGTGCATCAAACAAGCTAGCTCTTCTTCCCCAAAGTAGGGGCGGGGGTGGCATAGTGTGCAGAACAACAATGGGATGTGGTCTGAGTAATTACTGGTGGCTGAGATTAATTCACGCATTTCGCTCATCATTTTTTATAACTTATAGTGTGTCACCCTAAGTGGGGCTGGTATTCCCGGACATGGGAACAGTGTCTCACCGGAACCAAGCTATATCTGGCTGATGAGCCCCAGCTAGGGCAAAACCGGTCCTTGGTTGCTTGTGTTCTGGTTCAGGGAAGACCTGGACTGGCAGTTTGGGCTGGGCTGTTCACATTGGAGCAGGGTCAAGACTGAGGTTCACTGACAAAATGTCGATGCCAAAAATATAGATGAAAAAATAGAATGCAAAAATATCGACTCCCTATACTTAAACAGGTAAGTAAAAAAATATCGATGTTAAAATATCGATGTTAAAAATATAGTTCTACAAAATATCGATTTTTATATATAAAATAAAATAAATATTAAATCTATTAAATAATGAAATTAATTTAAAAAAGAAAGTAGATTTAATATACATTTTAACAAATAAGCGTAATAAAAAAAATTAAATACACATATAATCAATATATATATATACATATTTATTTTAAAACAATAAACTATTAATTTTAATTTGTTTTATAATTTTAGAATTATATTAAAAAAAAATATATATATATATATATATATATATATATATATATATATATATATTATATATATATTTTCCAAATGCCGATCTGACAAACAGGAGCGCCTCAACCTCACGGGTCGGGGCCTGTCTCAGGTGTGTCAGACACCTCCAATATTCCAAATGCAACCACGTACTTCTTCAGCAACGTAGGAACATGCCACTCCATTCACGCTTTTGAAGTTTCTTTATTTTGAGGCAAACAGGTAGGCATTACGCGTTTCGACTCGCATGAGTCTTAATCATATGCCACTGTATACTGGTGGGTTCGTTAGCATTTAAATAATGTGACAGCGAGTCGAAACGCGTAATGCCTACCTGTTTGCCTCAAAATAAAGAAACTTCAAAAGCGTGAACGGAGTGGCCTGTTCCTACGTCGCTGAAGAAGTACGTGGTTGCATTTGGAATATATATGTATATATATATATATATATATATATATATATATATATACACATATATATATATATATATATATATATATATATATATAACCACACAATCCTGCTCCAACGACGAAGAAGGCACGTACTCAAGGCTGCTAGGATACAGCAACTTTATTTTCTCGGGTCTCCCTCGACCTCGAGACACAAGAGATGCATATATATATATATACATATATATACATATATATATATATATATATATATATATATATATATATTCACTGAAAAAACCATAGGTTTTAGGGACAGTTATAGTTAGTTGGACATTGCACTCGTACAAAACCCGTGAAATTCCCCGTTATAGTTAGTTCAGCTAACTATAACTCGCGCCCCCGCAATGCACTGCTGATGACATCACATATTACATCACTCATGACTATGGTTTTTTCAGTGAATTTGTAAGGTTTTTTAAATGCTAATTTCTAACTATAACGTGCCTGAAACCTATGGTTTTTTTCAGTGAATTTCAAAGGTTTTTTTAAATGCTAATTCCTAACTATAACATGTCTGAAACCTATGGTTTTTTTCAGTGAATTTCAAAGGTTTTGTAAATGACAATTTTTAAATGTATTAATTGTTATATTTATTTTTTTGATACTGATTTACTACATTTTTTTAAACTATTTTTAGATATTTTATTTTTTAAATTACATTGTAATTACATTATACATTACAAAATATACTTTCTCAGAATGAATTACTTTAGTTTAAATACTTTGCAAATAGGCAATAGACTTTTAAGTACAGTAGTTACAGTTGTTGCAATGGGCAACACAATTTCAAACAATGCAACATTGAGCTCAATGTGAATTTCTAGTTAAATGCAATTAGTTACTTTATGGATTACTTTTCTAACCACAGGACTGGATCCTAGATTCAGTCCTGGGACATCTCCTGTAAACAGTTGAGTAAAAGCGTTTTGGTTACAGTAGTGATTTTTAAGGAATATTATTGTATTTTAAAAGTTGACACTTAGAAACTTTTTCACATAGAATCACCAATGTTATCCTATGGGATGTTATCCTATGGGAGGAAATTCACTTAGCAGGTAAGTAGTGTTATCGTTACTTTTTCTTACTCAGTGGTGGATCCTGGATCCAGCACTGGTGCATCTCCTGTAAACAGTTGAAAGAATGCGTTTAAGTCATACAGGCGATTTTTAAGAAATATTTGTAGTTTATGAAAATCGACACTTTGAAACTTTTCTGCTGAAAACCAGACAATGGATTCCTATGGAAGGAAATACAAGTTACTGGTAAGTACGGTTAGAATTACTTTTCAGGGTCAGTGCTGGGCTAAAGATGCAGCACTGGGTTCTCTCCTGATAACAGGTGAGTAAATCGGAATTCGTAGTTCGGCTGATTTTAGAGGAATATTATAAAGTTCCAAAACTCCACACTTTGAAGAATTTCCAAGTGAAACCAGTCAATGTTAGCCTATGGAAGGAAATTCAAGTTACTGGTAAGTACGGTTAGAATTACTTTTCAGGATCAGTACTGGGCTCAAAGATGCAGCACTGAGGTCTCGCCTGATAACAGGTGAGTAAATCGGAATTCGTTGTTCGGCTGATTTTAGATGAATATTTGCACAATGGTGAAGGAAGGGGTGGGGCCTGAGGTGACATGTCTGCAAACACACCCTGTGGCGCGTTTTAAGTTGGAGAATTAATTCCTCCTCAATCCCGAGGGACCCTAGGGGCCAACTAGCCCACCAGATACCTCCAGTATGCGCCAGAGAGCTGCGTTGTAGAGAGGTGTTGAGGCCACGCCCCTTTTACAACACTCTGCAACGCAGCTCCGTGGCGCTTACTGGAGGTACCTGGTGGGCTAGTTGGCCCCCAGGGACCCTCAGGATTGAAGGGGATTTAATTCCCCATCTTAAAACGCGCCACGGGGCCTGTTTGCACACATGTCACCTGAAGCCCCGCCCGCCGCCTTCACCACTGTGCAAACGCGCCCCGTGGCGCAATTTAAGTTGGGGGATTAAGTCCCCTTGAATCCTGAGGGTCCCTGGGGTCCAACTAGCCCACCAGGTACCTCCAGTAAGCGCCACAGAGCTGCATTGCAGAGAGGTGTAAAAGGGGCGTGGCCTGGACCACCTCTCTGCAACGCAGCCCACTGGCGCATACTGGAGGTTCCCGGTGGGCTAGTTGGCCCCAGGGACCCCAGTATTGAAGGGGAATTCATTTCCCAACTTAAACGCACCACAGGGCGCGTTTGCAGAGTGTTGCTGGGAGGCGGCGGAGCCTCGGCACGATTGCGTGTTTTTTTGTTTTTTGGAAAGGGGGCTGTGTGGCCCCTCTTCTTTTTACTTTTTTTGGGCCCCGGGACCCCATCCCCTGGGGCATGGCCAAATATATATTTTTGTTTATGGAGGGGGGCTGCGTGGCCCCCCTCCTGAGGCCTCTACTGGCCCCGGGGACCCCATCCCCCGGGGCGGCCTTTTTAAAAAAAAAAATGTTTTAATTTTGGGGAGGGGAGCCGCGTGGCCCCCCTCCCGGGCCACTACTAGCCCCGGGGACCCCATCCCCGGGGCTGGCCCTCTCCGTTGGGGACCGTGGGGGGGTCCCCAATGCCCCCACGGTCCCGCCGGCTCCCCGCGTCCTGCGGGAGCCGGCATTGCTTTTCCACATGGGGAGCTGCTAAGATGCAGCTCCCCGTGTGGAAAAGCAATCTGCTTTGGTTTTTGGAAGAGAGCAGGTTTCCTGCTCTCTCTTCCAAAAACCAAAGCAGTTTGCTATGGCAGGACGGGAGCCGCGAGGCTCCCGTTCTGCCATAGCAAGCTACAGTGTCCCGGGGGTAGGCACCCTGGGACACTGCAGGAGCTGACCCTGGGGGGTGGCGGTCCCCAGGGCCACCACAGGCTCCAGGAGGGGGGCCGCGCGGCACCCCTCCCTTCACATGCACAGCTCCCGGGAGGTGGTGGGCTTGGGGGTCCGTTGCGGACCCCCAAATTAGCATTTTTTTTTAGTGCCCCGGGGAGGTGGTGGTCCCCGGGGCGTGTGGGGGGGCCGAGAGCCCCCACACAGGTATATTATTTTTAAAAAAAGAAGCCCCGGGGGGTGGCGGTCCCGGGGCTGCGGGAGGGCCGAGCGCCCTCCCGCACCATTATTTTTTTAAAGCCCCGGGGTGTGGCGGTCCCCGGGGCTGCGGGAGGGCCGAGAGCCCTCCCGCACCATTATTTTTTTAAAGCCCCGGGGGTGGCGGTACCTGGGCTTGGGGGCCTTAGAGGCCCCCCATATTATTAAATAAACCCCCATGCCCCCAGGACTTGGCCCACCCGGGGCCATTAACCACGAGCGCGGGAGACCGCGCTTCGTTTTTTTTTTTTCTCAGCGGGATCCGCGCACCCTACGCGCATCCCGCCGCCTTATAGGACCCCCTGAGCAGGCCTAGGGGGTAAGGGTGTTTCTACCCTGCCCACCTTTTTGCGTTTTACGCAGTTGTTTTACTGGTTTCTTGTTCCTCGGTTCTACCGAGGAACAAGATGGCTGCCAACACTTCCTGGTTTGGAGTGTTGACAGCCAATTAGCATGCAGCTCGTGATCGGGAGGGTGCGCGGATCCACGGCGGCCATAGATATCGAAACTTTTATTTTGGATTTTCTCAGCAACTACTGAACGGATTTACACCATTTTTTATAAGGGTGCTTTCTGAACCAAGCACTACCTTTTTGCCAAATTTGGTGTAATTCCGTTCAGCAGTTTTTGCTGTAGCCTTGCATAAAGTTTCCTATGGGAAATTGATTTTTTCACTCTTATTTTTTGAATTTCTCCGCAACTACTGAACGGATTTACACCATTTAAAAAAAAGGTCGCTTTCTGAACCAAGCGCTACCTTTTTGCAAAATTTGGTGTAATTCCATTCAGCAGTTCGGGCTGTAGCCGTGGCTAAAATTTCCTGTGGGAATTAACATGGAGAAAACACGTTTTGGGAACCCCCCCCCTTTTTTTCTCGGCCCCCGCTTGATGAATCACCCCGAAACTTTCAAGACAGGAGCGGACCGGAGCGCCCCACTAGTTTTGAAAATTTCGCGATGATTCGTCAAACGACGCCAAAGTTATTGGGAATAGAATGTTACGGATTTCCTATGGATAATAGGTCCTAACTATAACTATCTACTGGCGACCGCCAGTAGATTATATAAATATATATATATATATATATATATGTAACCAAAAACGCCCAAATGGAGTTTGTAACTCACCTGCAGCTGTGTGCGGCCTCAAGCTTCTGGGCGTTTTTGGATATATATATATATATATATATATATATATATATATATATATATATATATATATATATATATATATATATATATATATACACCAATAACATAACATCTATAAAAAAGACATTCTATTATAAATTAAAACATTAAACTATTTAAAAATCTTTAAACTTAAATTAACCACTCCAGTCAGTGCAACAGTAGGGAAACTGTTGAATAGCGGAGGGGTAAAAATTACTATTCCCACTCCAGTGAGTGCAACAGTAGGGAAAGTGTTGGATAGCGGAGGGGTAAAACTTACTATTTCCACTCCATTGAGTGCAACACTAGGGAAAGTGTTGGATAGCGGAGGGGCAAAACTTACTATTCCCTCTCCAGGGAGTGCAACAGTAGGGAAAGTGCTGGATAGCAGAGGTGTAAAACTTACTATTCCCACTAAAGTCAGTGAAACAGTAGGGAAAGTGTTGGATTGCGTAGGGGTAAACATTACTATCTGAAAGAAACACGTTAGTTATAGATTCCTTACCTTAGAATTACCCCCAGGCGTCAGACTGGATCCGGAATTTTTTTTCGTCGGCAGTACCTTTGCGCGTCGGAAGGTGGCGTCGGTCGACGGGATGACGTCGCAGCAGCTACTTAGACGCCGCCCACGTGCGTTGACGTCAGTTCTTTCTTTTTCCGCGCCAGCCAGCGCAGATCCGGGAAGAGCGGTACCTCAGTCATTTTTTGACTAACTTTTTCTCGACTTTTGTCGACTTCTTTCTTCGAGTCTCCGACTCCAAAAAGGTGCACGAGGGATGCCCGGCTTCAAGGCTTGCGGTTCCTGTAGCCGACTAATGTCGGTGGCGGATCCGCACCGCGTGTGTCTTTTCTGCCTGGAGCGCGACCACGACCCCAATTCGTGCACCGTTCGAGGCCCCGGTCGAGAGGGAGGTTGAGGGACCGGTTGCGGAGCCACCACCATTCCGGTTCGAAATCATCGAAGTCTTTGCACTCGGGGTCGGATAAGTCGAAGCACAGGAAGAAGTCGAAGAAGCATTGTCGCTTATCCGACGAGGCACGCGGGTGGTGCCCCTCCCACAGCTCCGCGTGCGGAGCCTGCAGAGCCGACTCCGGGTTTCCCCCCCTTTCCGGGATCCGGAGCGACTCCCTCCCAGCTTCGTACGTTCTATGAGGCGATGCATGCCATCTTTCGGCGAACCGAACCCGCCGGTGCGCCTTCGGGCCTCGCGGACTCTGTTGGGGGGCCTAGGTCTTCACTGCCGGCGGCTCCGACGCCGCAGGCCCCCCTTGGATCCAGGCCTGGATCCGGATCGGCGCCGGTTGACCTCGTTACGCCTCCACCAGCGCCGCTTCCGACGGCACCACTACCGCGTCCAACGCCGGTTGGCCCCCCAGCCGGCGTCGACCCTGGCCTCCATCCTGATGTGGACACGGAGACGGCGCCGGGTGGGTGTTTCATGCCCCTATTCACTCCTGAGGTCCCGTTTCAACCACAGTGGCACCCAGAGGATGATGAAGAGGACTGGGAGGGGTCAGGTGACCCTTTAACTGACCAGTTGGAAAGTGAACAGGACTGGAGAGAGGAACTGGGGGACGCCAGTGGTTTCGACACCTCCCCTGACCTTGGCATGTTGTCTCCTCCTACTGTGGCTACGGAGGAGGGAGCGTCATACGCAGTGGTGTTGCGTAGGGCGGCCGAGGCTCTCAACCTCAAGCTTCCTACGGTGGCGGTCAGGACTAACCTCCTGACGGAGGTGCTTCAGCCAGCTGTGAGCTCTTCGGACCCCTTGCTGCCGTTCAACAAGGCCCTCACCGACGTCCTTTTGGGCACCTGGTCCAAGCCCAACACGGGGGCTCCTGTGGATAGGATGGTTGCCCGACGCCACCTCCCGGCTCCGGGCGACCCCACTTTCCTCTCCCAACACCCCACCCCGGAGAGCTTGGTTGTCCAAGCCTCCGCCTCCAAAAGCGAATTCCCTACCACTCCCCCGGAAAGGGAATCCAAGAAGCTGGATCACCTTGGGAAGAAGATTTTCTCTTCCGCCAGCTTAGGACTGCAGTCGGTAAACACTGCATGTCTCTTGGGCTGTTATTCCCACTCAGTGTGGGATACGGTGGTGCAGGTGCTGCCTTAGTCTCCGGAGGAGGCCCGGACAGTGCTCTCTCAGGCTGTGGCCGCCGGGAGAGATGCAGCAAAGTTTGCCATACGTTGTGGGCTGGACACCGCCGACTCTCTAGGCAGGACCATTTCAACGTCGGTAGCGCTTAGACACTACGCCTGGATGAGGTCAACTGGCTTTTCAGGGGATGTCCGGAACACCTTGATGGACATGCCCTTTGATGGCCGTCGCCTTTTTGGCGTTAAGCAGACAACGCTCTAGAGCGTTTCAAGGACTCGCGGGCTACGGCCAAGTCCTTGGGCCTCTCCACCCGCCTTGCGCAGTCTGCTTTTTGCCCCTTTTGTGGCTACGGAAGGGGTGCCCCGCTACATTTTGCCCAGAGCCACAGGCCGCAGCAAGTTACCCAACCTTCGCACCGCCGGAGACGTGGGAACAACCGTCGTGGTTCCGGGGGCCAGCGGGCGGGCCAGTCCACCAACCCCCCCCTCCCCAGCAGCCTCCAAACCCTCCTAGTCCGACCTTTCAGGCCCATCAAACACCAGTAGGCGGCAGGATTCACCATCACCTCCCCCTCTGGCGCACCATCACGTCGGACAGGTGGGTTTTGCAGATAGTCCGAAGGGGCTACTCCCGCCCCTTCGAGACTACCCCTCCAGCCATGCCACCAAGATACCACCGCATGTCGGAGGATCATCTGACCCTTCTCCAGCAGGAAGTTACGGCTCTCTTGGCCAAGGGAGCCATTGAGCGCGTTCCTGTCCCAGAAGTAGGTCGTGGCTGTTACTCCCACTACTTTCTGGTCCCCAAGAAGGACAAGGGCCTGCGTCCTATCTTGGATCTCCAGGACGTCAACCGCTTCCTCCGGAAGGAGAAGTTCAAGATGTTGACGCTTGCTCAGGTCTTGTCTGCCCTCGACCCGCAAGACTGGTTGGTAGCGTTGGACTTGCAGGACGCTTATTTTCACATCCCCGTCCTGCCGGCCCACCGGCGTTACCTACGGTTCACGGTAGGCCACGAGCATTTTCAATTTACCGTGCTCCCCTTTGGCCTTACCAGCGCCCCTCGGGTGTTCACGAAGGTGATGGCAGTGGTCGCAGCTCATCTGCGCAGATCAGGGGTTTCAGTCTTCCCCTACGGCCGACCTCCTGCATTCGCTGGGGTTTTCCATCAATGTGCCGAAGTCGCACCTGATTCTCTCTCAGAAGCTCCTTTTCTTCGGAGCGGTTCTGAACACGACGCGGTTTCGGGTCTATCCTCCCGAGCAGCGAGTCCGGGATATTCGGGCTATGATTCCGATCTTTCAATCCTCTATCCCGGGTTTCGGTCAGAATGACTCGGAGGCTGCTGGGCCTCATGGCCTCCTGCATCCTGCTGGTAGGTCATGCCAGATGGCATTTGCGGGCTCTGCAGTGGGACCTGAAGTTCCAGTGGGCGCAGCATCAGGGGAACCTGTCCGATTGCGTCCAGATCTCGGAGGGCACTGCACGTCAACTGCAGTGGTGGCTCACGAACCAGGATTGGGTCAATGGCAGATCCCTCTCCCTTCCCCAACCAGACCACACTCTGGCGATGGACGCGTCCCTTCTGGGAAGGGGCGGTCATATGGGAGAGGCGGAGATCAGAGGCCTCTGGTCTCCAGCGGAGTCCGGGCTCCACATCAACCTTCTGGAACTCCGGGCGATTCGTCTTGCACTCAAAGCATTCCTTCCCTCTGTCCGGGGAAGAGTAGTGCAGGTGTTCACGGACAACACCACCGCCATGTGGTACTGCAACAAACAGGGTGGGGTCGTGGACCCTATGTCAGGAGGCCCTCCGCCTCTGGACATGGCTGGAACATCAGGGAATATCCCTGGTGGTTCAACACCTGGCAAGTTCCCTGAACGCCAGGGCGGACGAACTCAGCAGCAGGTGCATGATGGATCACGAATGGCGTCTCCACTTGGATGTGGTGCAAGGTCTCTTTCAACAATGGGGATAGCCTTGGTTAGATCTATTCGCCACCGAAGAGAACGCGCAATGTCAGCAATTCTGCGCGTTGGAATTTCCAAGGCGGCACTCGCTAGGCGACGCCTTTCGTCACGAGTGGAGTTGCGGTCTGTTGTACGCCTTTCCGCCTATACCACTTCTGCCCAGAGTGCTGAAGAAGATCAAGCGCGACCGGGCCCAAGTCATTCTTGTGGCTCCGGACTGGGCACGAAGAGTCTGGTATCCCGAGCTGCTCAACATGGCCATCGATCCTCCGATCAGACTGCCTCTTCGGGAGGATCTTCTGTCGCAGCAGCAGGGGACGGTCCTCCACCCGAACCTGTCCAGTCTCCACCTCCTTGCGTGGAGATTAAGCGGCGGCAGTTGACGTCGTTTGACCTGCCTCCCGAAGTCTGACGTAATCTTGGCAGCCAGGCGTCCCTCCACTAAGACGGTATACGCCTGCCGGTGGAACAAATTTGTGGCATGGTGCACAGCAAAGGCTGTGGATCCCCTTTCTGCCCCTCTTTCTGAAGTACTCTTGTTCCTTCTCTCCTTGTCCCAGCAGGGCTCTGCTCTGGGCACTGTCAAGGGCTGTCAGCCATCTCTGCTTTCCTTCGGCTGCCAGATCAGCCTTCTCTTTTCAAGTCCCCGGTAGTTAACCGTTTCTTAAAAGGCTTAACACATCTTTTTCCTCCAATCTCCTTCGTTATGCCTCAGTGGGACTTGAATCTTGTGCTAACTTATCTAATGTGCGCTCCCTTTGAGCCGCTTCTTAGCTGTCCCTTACGGCTCTTAAGACTGCTTTCCTGGTAGCCATCACTTCTGCTAGAAGGGTGAGCGAGCTCCAGGCCCTTTCTTCAAAACCTCCTTTCTTTTCTGTCTATCCGGATAAGGTGGTTCTCCGAACCCGTCCATCCTTTCTTCCTAAGGTGGCCACTGCCTTCCACATTGGGCAGACCATTACCTTGCCCACCTTCTTTCCGCCTCCGCATCCTTCCAAGGAGGAAGAGAGGCTCCACCGTCTGGACCCAAAACGTGCGCTCTCCTATCTGGATTGCACCAAACAGTTCCGGGTGGATGATCAACTTTTTGTTGGCTACGTGGGCGCAAAGAAGGGTCGGGCCGTACACAAACGCACCATTTCACGGTGGGTCGTGTTGTGTATTAAAGCCTGTTACTCTCTGGCTAAAAAAGAGCCTCCAGTAGGGCTATGCGCTCAGTCCACCAGGGCGACGGCAGCCACTACTGCCTTGGGAAGAGGAGTTCCTCTAAATGACATCTGTCAGGCAGCTACGTGGGCATCACTGCACATGTTTACGAAACACTACTGTCTGGACAGTCAAGTCCGGAGAGACGGCTTCTTTGGCCGTTCTGTTCTCCAGGACTTTCTGGTGTGATCTTGGTTCGCAGACCCACCACCGGGGTTGGTATTGCTGGGGTATCTATTCTCAGGTAAGGAATCTATAACTAACTTGTTTCTTTCAGATGCACAAGTTACTTACCTTTGGTAATCATATATCTGTAAGAAACATTAGTTAGTTATAGATTCCTTACCGCCCCACCCATACTCCCCGTTCTGCGAACTGATTTCTAGGGTTAAGGTCATCCTTTCAGGGCCCTAGTTTTGTGCACCAATGGTCAGTGTCTTGCATGGCTCTGCGTTTCTGGCGCGGAAAGTCGTGTACAGAACTGACGTCAGCACGCGAGGGCGGCGTCTAAGTAGCTGCCGCAACGTCATCCCTGCGACCACGACGCCGAACGCGGAGTCGACCGACGCCACCTTCCGACGCGCAGAGGTACTGCTGACGAAAAAACTTTCCGGATCCAGTCTAACGCCTGGGGGTAATTCTAAGGTAAGGAATCCATAACTAACTAATGTTTCTTACAGATATATCGTTACCGAAGGTAAGTAACTTGTTCATTCCCACTCCAATGAGTGCAACAGTAGGGAAAGTGTTGGATAGCTTAGGGGTAAAACTTACTATTCCCACTCCAGTTAGTGCAACAGTAGGGAAAGTGTTGGATAGTGGCAGGATAAAATTTACTATTCCCACTCCAATCAGTGCAACGGTAGGAGAAAGTGTTGGATAGCGGAGGGGTAAAACTTACTACTCCCACTCCAGTGAGTGCAACAGTAGGGAAAGTATTGGATAGTGGCAAGATAAAATGTACTATTCCCACTCCAATCTGTGTAGGGAAAATGTTGGATTGCAAAGGGGTAACAATATTCTCACTCCAGTCAGTTCAAAAGTAAAAACAAACAATATTAACAGCAAAAATATTTAAAAAACAAAATACATAAAAACATATATATACACATATATTAAAAATTAAAATACAAATATATTTAATATTGCACATTTAAAAAAACATTATTATGTTAAATGCATATGACAAATACCTACAAATATTATATTAAATTAAATAAAAAAATTCGAACAAATAAATATTTTTAATTAGAAATTATTTTGAATCAAAAACATTTATTACATAAATTTACTTTTTTATTTCTTACCCTATAACAATTAATTACCAATTAAATAAATATTAATTAAAAAGCAAATTAAAAGTCCCTCACTTTACCCCTATAATCCCCACAAACCACTGGAAAAATTAAACAAAAAAAATAAATAACACAATTAAAACCTATTTTCGATTAAAAAACTAATATATAAAAACAAATTATAAAGTAAGTAAAATTAGTTTACTACCCACCATTTACCCCTAAAAAAGTAAAACCCACGCATAAAAAATATAAACTACCCTAATTAAATATCAATTAATTAATTAAACATAAATTACTTCCCACACTTTACCCCTATAAACCTCATAACCTACACCTAAAATTAATTTACACAAATTCCATATTTAATTTTCCATTAATCAATATTAATTAAGAACTAATTATTAGTGAATTAAAAATAAATTACTTCCTACCCTTTACCCCATAAACCCCACAACCCACACCAAAATAAAATATCACAATCTTTACCATAATTAATTATCAATTAATTAGTTAATATAAATTAACTAATTATTAATTAAATATAAATTACTTCCCACACTTTACCCCTATAAACCCCACAACCCGCACCTAAAATTAATTACACAATTTCCATAATAAATTTCCAATCAATTAATTATTAATTAGGAACTAATTATTAATTAATTACAAATAAATTACTTCCCACACTTTACCCCTATTAACCCCACAACCCGCACCTAATTTTTTTACACAATTACCATAATTAATGATCAATTAATTAATATTAATTAACAACCAATTAATTAATTACAAATAAATTACTTCCCACAATTAACACTATAAAACCTAAATTAAATAAATAAAAAAAAATCATTAATTTATTATAATTAAATTAGTTCCCACCCTTTTCCCCTATAAACCCACAACCCGATATTTCTGAATCATGATATTTCCAACTCGATATTCTGTCTCAACACCAAGACTGACTTACATATGGCTGGTTCCAAACTGAGGTGGCATGGTGAGCAAAATGATGATTGACTGGGATGTGCCCCAAGTAATTACCAGTGGGTGAGATTAATTCAAGTATTACACCCATCACTTTTTTGCATACTCTAGTCATCTGGGACTTGTCATGAAAGTCACTTTATGCCATTGATCTAATACACCTGACACTAAGGGTTACCATATTTTAAGATACTACTGGTTACCCTCACCAATTCTGATCAATTCTGATTCTCAGTGCTGTTGATTGTAGAACAACTACATTGTCCTCATCTTCCAGATCTCCTGATCCAGCAAAGAGGGTGGTTCTTCCATCACTCCCTGACACTCTTCCATCCCTCCCTTACATTATTTATCATAGTTATCCATGGTTGAATCATCAATATAAACATTAAAAATCAATAAAAACAATTTCTACAAAACAACCCTCAACAATTCTAATCTTTTCAGTATTCATGGTTGCAAGCATACTTCATCAGTGTAAGTAAGCAATTTTCTTTTTAGTTAACATCAGTTAGTTATTCTATTCCAAGGTCAGTCAGACAGGCATTTTTGCAATGGCTTTCAAAAAACATAAAACATAGATCAACATTTCAGCCGCAGAGGTGACAAAGTCGAGAATTGTATGGGACCTATGTCAGTGCCATTAGTAGTAACAAAGTCAAATGGCCGAAAATATCTTCTTGTATTTAGAACTTAGCTCCAAGCATTTCTGTAGCTCATAGTTACAAGTCATTTGGCTACGGGCATATATTTCACAAAACATAGTGTAAGAGGATTTGTTCTTCATTGACACAAAATCAGCCTAGTTACAATTTGGTTACTGTTTTACTATAGTATTCAACATTTCATAGGCTACATGCAAGTCATACAATTTGTGGCATAGAGAACCCCCACTTAAGCAGATTAACGGGGGCTTCTAGTGGGGTCTATGGGGAGATGAACTGTGTTCCACTAAACAATAACTAGTTGGTTATGGTCCTCTGCTTTCAGCAGTTCTGCTGGTAAAGTGCTCATTATTAACAGTGTCAGGAAATACCAGGGCAGAGGGGAGTGATAGGTAGGCTGATATGTAGAGCAAAAAGAAATTCAAGATAAGAAATGATGAAAATAAGGGAAGACAAAGACAGTAACAATGAGCATGAGAGAAAGGAAAAGGTAAGGACAAGAGACAAAAGATGATTAGATAGATGAAAGAAAGAAGGGGGTAAGGAAGGGTGAAAGGAAGGAACAAAGAAGAAAAGGTGAAAGGTAGGATGGAAAGGTGAAAGAATGAATGATGGGAGGGGTGAAAGGATGGCTGAACGAGTGAAAGTATTTAGAGCTCAAAGGGTGAATGAATGAAGAATATAGAATGGAAAAATGAGAAGAGAAAGAATTGATGGGTGAAAGGATGGATAGCTGGATAAATGGATATATTGATGGGTGGATGTGTGAATGGGATGGATGCCTATAAGAAGGGATGGATGTATAGATGGATGGATGACCAAAGGGTGTAGGTAACTCTCCTAAGGAGGGTCAGGTTTGCATGCTACGCATGCTCAGTGTGATCAGAGATATAGATGAAGTGGGGGTACTTTAATTTTCTGGATAATCCCTTACATACAATGCATCCTCAAGTTGTAAAATGAGATAATCAAGTCCTACAGAACTTCAGAAAGACAATATCTATTTATTGTGTTTTTTTGCAAACTAGCCTAGCTGTGTGACAAAAGATTCCTGAGTAAAGCATGCTTCACCTGAATTTACTTACAGCTCTAACAAGGTCAATTCAATATGACTTGATTTTCAGTGGCCTAAAGGCTTGCACCACGTCATCCTTTTGAGAAGATAAGTATAATTGCTAAGAATCACAAACCAGAGTTCTGACCCATAAAAAGGGACTTTCCTTGCCATTATAGATCGATATGAAATACATTCATAATTAGCATGAAATGAGCGAAGCATATTGAAAACATCCAATATAATATTTTTCAGATTTTATTTCAACTTTCCAGTTCAAATGGTTAAAATATACACCAACATACTTATATGTTGCAGTCCTCTTCAGCATGAAAGTTCCCCATGTGCCATAATCCCTTATCTTATTTGTGTTAAAAAATATCTAGTGATTTGAAATAGAATACCGAATACCATACAAAAACTATTACCATAACTGTAAGCAATTAAAAATGAAAAGATTACATTTGAAATATGTGAACAATAACTGACATCAGTAAATATGAACAGTCAAAATATTAAATAACTAAAAAATGAAAACAAAGAAGGGCCACTATGAGAAATGTAAAACAAATATTTTATGTCTTATAATGAATTACAGGTGGGAATATATGAGTCAAGAATACGGCACGTTAGATATAAGATTAGGAGGAAATTGGTCACAGCGTAAATTTGAAGAACATCCAATGGTCGCTGCACCTTAGCAGCGGTGTGGCAGATCAGCAAGCCCCCTGTATTGCACAGGTCATAAATATTCGGTCAAATATAGACATAAAGGCATTTGCTTGTCAATAACATGACCCTAGATCAAACAAATAGGCATAAAAAATGGGCAACCACACAGCTTTAATATGTTTTAGGTTTCTTATAGAGCGCACGTTCGCCGTACTGTCTTGGCACACAGACAATACATGCTGTGTCCTTTTTAGGTCTTGCCTAGGCAGTGCATGTGTGCAGTCTCTTCGAGACATCTACAATATGGGCTTCGAGCACCACCTATCTTTTTCATTGGTTCCTCTGACTGTCCTTTGTAATGCTGGCTTTTGTTGGGTAAACATGCTTAGTAGTTCCTCCTTTGAGACTTTTGTACCCTCCTATGAAAACTGAACCTGTTACATGTGCTCTTACTCTTCATGTTATTTAGGATACTTTCAGAGCACTCTTTTTTTTTTTTGCCTGCCTCTGCTCATGTTTTGTGTATTTCCTGCGCTGGCTTGTTCACCTTTGTTCATCGGCATTTGTAATAGGATCAGCATTTGTGATTTGCCACTGTTTCATTTTATTTGTTATGATTTTTTTATGGAGCAGACGCCAAGACTCAGACCCGGTTCTCCAGTCCCAAAGTTAGCAGCTCTGTATGTTACGCAACATCGTTAACTTGAAAAGCAAACTTGCCCTTTATTAGTTGCCTCTTTTTTCTTTCTCTGCTCTCTCCCCTTTTCCGGTCTTGATTCCCAGCCGCCTAGAGAGAGGGAGTCTCTGTTTTTCGCTACAACATGTCGCAGCTCTTTCCAAGATGCACAATCTTGTCCGCTTCAATCTCCTTCCTTTCACTGGTCCTTGGTGATTTCTGCCAGAATGAGCAGGGCCATATGTCATGCAGGGTCTGGGCTAGAAAATGGCTCCTTTGTGGCCGTTTGTGTCACTGTGCTGTAGTTAGGACAGGGGAAGCTGTTGCCTAACCACGTCCCCCTGTGCTCTCTTTGCCGTCTCTTCTAAATGCTCCCAGCGAAAGTTTAATCTTTTCTCCTACACTAGAGAATAGCTTGGTGAAATCACAAGTAGACTGAAGGGTTTGGCTATGGATGTGGCTCTTTCTATAATTACTGTACTTGCAATGCAATAGGTGCAATAAATCAATGCATGCACAGGAATGATACAGCACTCCTCCTGGAACACACTGCGGCCCCATCTCTTCTAACAAATGACACACGAGTTATGGCAGCGTGGGAGGGATTCCCCCCCCAGAGCGTGACATGTTATAGCGGTGCTGCAAGGACACATAACTGCCACCGCTGTAAAAAAAAAAAAAAAAACATTGACAGGAAGTCAATGAGTTGTATAATGGTTTGAAACAACACACACCGTGCACGAGCTTCATAGACCCTCAGCACCGCCCTTAGTGACATGATTCCCCAAGTTGTTAAAAATATGTCCTTTTTCAGCTCAACAAATTCAGCATGCTCCTGGGCATAGAGGGCGCAGATAGAAACACTGAAACAGGGCCAGAGCTCTGTGCATTATGTTTTATCAGGTCAAGTTCTGGCCTTTGGCATACACAAATGATGTGTGATTTTTCCAACTTGTTCCTATTTCCAACCTTGCTGGCACCTGTAGAGAGAACCCTGCTGGCGTCGGATCATGAACATATGCGCTGTGACAAGCAAATCACCTCTTGTTATGTGATTGGACTGTCTGAAGCGCAATACATTTAACCTGAAATTTCTCAGTGCTAATGCGTGAGCTGCAGACAGCATAGTTTCGAAAGAGTGAGCAGTGGTTGCCACTTTCTGTTTTTGACCTACGGTATCTGCAGCTCACACAGTAACTCAGAGAAACTGCAAGTTAAAAATTCAAGCTTTAGAGAGTGGAGTTGCTTTTAATGAAGCTGTACTATACTCCAAGAAAGACAACTGCTCGCAATTTCCACACTGTGATGCCTGAAGCTCATGTGCTAACTCAAACAATTTTCAAGGTAAATATATACACAGTGCAGCTGCATATAAGCAAGTGCCCAGCTCTTCTATGATCCCTTGCAAAGCCCCTGAGTTGCTGTGATAGACTAATGATCCTCTGTTTTTTGATTTAGCATGTCACTGTTTGAGATCATACGCAGAGAATTTCACGGGAGCAAAATTATTATTTTAGGATTTTATTAGTCGTGTATTTTATCTGTGTTGCCGAAATCTGCTGACCATTTTATTGCATCATGAATCAAAAAAATTATTGAGTTTACAGATGTCTAGAGAAGAAAAAAAGGAATTGGTACTGTGGTTGGGAGACGATTAATACACAGACTGTGTTGAGTTGTCTCATCAGTAAACCTATAAAAAGAAACATTCCATAAGGGTTTTAAGATACTATTGTAATATCCACCAGACAGATGCTTGGATATTATGCCAATGCATGACACAAGTCCAATGAGTATGTTACCATAAAGAATGCCCACTTGCTTTCTTGTAGAATGGAATTTAGTTATTATGCTATTGAGACAATTACAGCCCTGCCAAGTCCCACGCATCACGCGTTAGCCCAACACATTTGAAGGCAAGCCCCCTCATCACTGCATTAAAAATAATTATCATGCATTATAGCACCTCCTCAGGTGTCAAGTGCTGGGGTGCTGCAGTATAATAATCAGCACTGCGTGAGCAAAGCTGGCAGTGCCAGTCCTTGTTAAGGGAGGCTTCTTCGACTCCAGGTACCAGAAACCAGAGACCCATCAACACAGACTCCCACTGAGTGTCTGTGCGGAACAAGTTCCCTTCTGTTCCTCCATCTATGGGCCTCACACTGAAGAAAACAAAAAATTGACGGTGGATTTCTTGAATTGATCTCAGCCTCAATAGTGATTACTAAGGAGTGCATTCCAGTTCATCGGTGTTTGCCCACAATGTAATCTGAGAGAGGAATCAGCCTTGGTACTGCTCAAATAGGAAGAGTCCAGCCTGAACTGGCAAGACAGGTCTCCTCGGAATGGGAACAACATGCAACCTCAGACAGGTTTCTGTTCACTTGGGTGTCTTCTTTAGGATGCAGATTCAGTTCTATAACACAGTGTGCAGGGGCCCATGTCTGGCACTCAAGAAAACCAAAAAGTGATGGGTAGAATGCCTGAATTGGCCTCAGCCACTTACCTGGGTCCACAGTCTATGCCACCCCTTTATTTTCATCGGAAGCATCACGCATCGCATGGGTAAGAAGCAATGGCGTCTACTGTGGGGTGAGGTAAGGATAATGTTCTGCATGGCTAAACACTTATAAGGTCCAAAAGGCGAGATCTATTGGCTATGCTAATGCGTGTTGATTAAGCAGGTAGGATTTCAACAGCTTTCTGAAGTGAATATGTCATGGTTGAGACCAAAAAGAGAGCGGTAGTGCTCCATGATTTGGCTGCAGTAACTGAGAAAGCATGATCCCCAAAAGAAACAGTTTTTGCTCTTGGGACATCTAGGAGATTTTGAGAAATGGATCGCAGATTACAAGCAGAGTTATGCCAACACAATTTCATGGCAATAAAGTCAGGAAAACCGTGGTGGACTGCACAATGCTCGATAACCATTAACTTAAAAAATGACTTATTTTGAAAAGGTACCCAATGCATCATCTTAGAACTGGTGAAATATGCTGGTGTCCAGGGGCATTGCAAACTAGACTATCTAGTTGCAGTATTTTGAAGCAACTGAAGCCAATTCATAATTCTAGCAGGGGGAGATAAAAAAGATCACACTGCTGTAATATATACAGGAATGTACCAAAGCATTGATTATAGGAATGTGAAATGTATTATCAAACGGAAAATGTTGACAGGGTTTTTAGTTGAAAAAACTTGCACATGCAGCTTTGGCCATGTTTGTATCAAGAGACAGGTTAGAGTCCAATAAGGTACCCAAGTTGCGTACTATTGGAGAAGGAGAGGGACAGAAGCCTATTGTATCTGGCCAGGCTCTCGTCTGAGGCACTGTGGCACTTGCTGGAGAAATTAAAAACTTGGTTTTAGATGTATGCAATTTCATACAAATGTTTCAACGTCCAATAGCATTCCAAGTATAGACCCAGTGCCAGGGTTGATGCGTTTTATACATGGGAATGCTGTGGGGGACCCACATCCCATAACTTGAGCATGAAGGCCGACTGGGAGGCGGGACTGCAACCGTCATTGCCCTACAAAGCACTAAACAGACTCCCGCAGAGCAGGACACCCGGGCGAAGACCGGGCCATCGGCCGGAAAAGGTTTAGCTGGGCTGGGCCATTTCTCTTGGCTGTTGAATCTACTTGGGTGAGTGGCTTTTCCTCGACTTTTCCTCAACTAATCTTACCCATATCTGGATTTTTCTGAGTGACTGTCATGGGAGTGACTTCTCTACCTCAGACTGTTTGTTTTGGTGATCCCCACAGTACTTACGTATAGTAACCCTAAGATGGTGTGGACATTACCTTAGCCTCAAGATGAGGAAGAGAAAGATACAGGGGGCCAAGGATTATGTTAGCTCCCATTCCGAACCCCACAGTACAACCCTAGGCCACTGCAGTGGGGGCGGTCACTAAAGAGATAGACTTGGCGGAGTGACAGTTTTCTCTTGAGCTCTGCAAGTGACAGACCACCCGGGTCTATTCTCCCAAGTTAACCAGAATTCTGGGGAGCCTGCTGTAAGTCCGTTTTTTATTGTAAGTCCGTTTTTTATATAGCGCAGCTACTCACCCTTACGGGTCTCAAGGCGCTGGGGGCCGTAGTGGAAATTAAGTGAGCTATTGCCCAGAGTCACATGGTGCTGAGCTGCCGCCGGGGATCGAACCGTGAACCCTGTGCTCCGAAGTCAGCTGCCCTGGCCGCTGCACGACACCTCTCCACTGTCTCTATGGTAAGTTATGTGATAGGTTCCAGGCCCTCTTTGGAGGGTCAGGACTGTTTGTCGCCAAGGGCAGATTTAAATGGTATCAGTCACTCACCAATGAGTGAAGACAGACCCCCAACTAAAAGGAAATATCAGTCCAAAATAGTCTGCAATACAAGTAAGAAAGGGGCAATGTGCCCTGATAATGATGCTCTAGATCAAACACATCATGAGACCACCGGGAATATTGCCAGTGACGGTATTAAAATCATTGCAGCCCACCTTTTAGAGCAATTACAGGAGATAATTGAAGCCAGTGTGGCTCCTTTTAAGGAAAAGCCGAGTTCTCTGGAGACAATGGTAGTAGATCTGGTTAGATTGCGTAAAGAAGGGTCCGGATCAGAGAGCATTGTGCCATCTAATGGTATATCTAATGATGTAGCTATCCAGTCTGGGGTGAGATTGAATGCTCCAACTGACCCATATAAAACTATACCTTCCGTATCCTGAGAGGGTGATCCCAAAGCTATATTAATGTCTCAAGTTAGGAGAGGCAATTTAATTGGGACTTCTGAAGGTCTGCATGTTAATCCGGAGAAAGACGGGCCAGGCGCTGACTCCTATAAGGGGAATCAATTGCGCCTAAATCTCACACCGGACTGTTGTCCCTATGTTGCTGTATTGACAAATGTAGCACCGGTGCCACCGATTGCTGAGAAGTCTACGGTTCAACTTAAGAATAAGGTCTGCTTCTGGTTGAGCAAGAATTCTGACTTTCACCCTATGAAATATAAGGATATTTTATTCGTTAGGAGAATAGGATGGATTGGTTCCACGGATCAGCAGTTGAAAGGGGATTGTATAGTCATTAATTGCCGCTATCCAAGGTTAGCGCATCGTTTGATTTTTTCTAATAAGCAGCAATGTCAGCTGACTAATGGCATTAATTTGGTTCCTCTAGTTGTTTTTTTTACAAGCATCTACAATCCAAGGTGCAGAGGGTGCCTCAGCAATCCCCGTTTAACACAAGGGAGGATGTTGGGTGACCACTTTTTATGACCAAAACAAGTTTTCCGCCCTGTCGAGCTTAGAGGATACTGACTGACCATGACCTATCTGTAATTCCCCAGAAGCCAGAGGGATTCTTGCTACCCCAGACATTGGTGTTGTAAGTTCTATGCCATTGGATATCCCTATTAGGACAGGCTATTTGTTCCATCTTGTATGCTGGAGTGCTGCAGGGTATGAACTAAGCTTCATGATGAGGATTGATCTGAATATATCTTTCAATTTGATATAGTGATGGTGCAGGAAACATGGACCTATGGCGATACTATATGGGATGGATATGTCAGTTTTTCCTGCTCCGGACATTGATTTTTCTGGGCAGAGGGCTTGGGGGCTGGGGGGGGGGGGGTTTGGTGACCTTGATTCATATTGCTAAGATATATAAGGTTACCCAAGCTGTATGCAAGAATCAGGGGATTTTAATTGTAAGGGTTACTCTTCTAAAAAAATTGATTTATTTGTTATAATTTTTTTAATTCCGTCTGTGAATTTGGCTGCCAGATTAATGTCCTATTTTCAGTTTTGTCCACCGTAAAACACAGATCTGCTAGTATATCTAGTGATACCCATTCTATAGTAGGTGGGGATTTTAACGCCAAAATAGGTATAAACACCACTCTGCCAGATCCATTTGCAGTGAGGGATAATCATTATTTATTGGACCAGGGTGTCGATGGTAGAAGGGTGAGTTTGTGAAACTCTTCCAGTCCCTTTTAAATTTTGGTCTGATTAATTCAATTGAGAAGGTGGGTAATATATCTAAACAGACAGCCACCTTTGTGGTTTGGGGTTCAGGTACAGTGATCAATTACATCTTTGTCACAGAGAATCTGAGTCAGCTTGTTTCTACAGGGGGGTTAAGGAACACTAGCATAGTGAATTGGTTTTTGATATACCTGATTACAGGCGTCCTTACAAATCTTTAGGGCCAACTGACCTGGGCGTTAAGGAGAGCGGGCTTAGGGTTAGCTAGCGAAGAGCCAACATTCCGTTTGTGTTGACTGTTGTTGTGGGATGTAACCAAGGTCTGATTATGGATAATCTGCTGGTAGACAATTTTTCTCCATCAGAAAACTTACTAGCCATTGAGAAACTGAATAGATCAATGTGTGACCTGATCAATGGTAGTCGCAGACCTGTAAGGAGGCCCTATCCAGGCTGGTTTGACAACCCTTGTAAAGCTGCTAACAAGAGGTTGTGCCTGGCACTCAGTATTACACCTTTAGATAAGATATTGGTGGCTGCGGCCAGAATGGAATATAAGCAAGCTATTAAAATCATGAAAATGGTGATTAAAGCAGAATCCTGAGAGAATCTTGTGCAAGCATGTAAAATGAAGGACACCTGAGATTTGGAACATTGAAATAAAGGGAGTTACAACAATGTGACCACAAAGGGGCTAGGATCCAATATTTCGTCTGAATGTTGTCATGAACATTTCAGCTGGATTTACTCTGGGAGAGGATGAGAAGGCCATTGATTTTAGTTTCCCTTTGGACATTAAATCTGGAAGAAGTTGTAGCTGCAATTGAGGATAGCCCATCCAATAAGGCACCTGGCCCCAGCAGGATACTGATGTATCTCAATATAGACAATATCCCCTTGTGGGCACCTATTACTAATGTTTTAAATGCAGCCACTGTACAAAATGTACCTTCCGCATGGCAAACAGCTTGCATAGTTCCCGTCTTCAAGAAAGGAAACAGAATGGATACCAGGTGTTACAGACCAATATCATTATTGGTTTCTATGGTCAAGATTCTGGGGTGTATCATTTTACACAGAATTAATAATGTCATTATGAGATTTGTGCAGTATGGGTTTCATAAAGGCCTTGGGGACTCAAGAACAGTGCTTGAGCCTACATTTGATGATAGGGAATTACACGATTGCCAAAAAGGAACCTTATATCTTGCTTTTATGGACCTTAGTAGCGCCTTTAATCAGGGTAAATCGGTCAAAACCCTGGGGAATATTACATAAGTTGGGTTTGCCAAACCCCAGTTTACACAGGTACTGCATGAGGGAGTTGGTGCATCAGTTAGGTATGGCATGGAGGGTGAGTTCACCAAATCTTTTAATCTTTTTAGGGGAGTTAATCAGGTGTGTATTTTAGCCGTTATTGTACTTCTTTTATATATTAATGGTTTGCACCTTATTTTAGTTTCTCAGGGAAAAGATAGCTCAACAGTGAAAGACACACGTGCCGACTTTACTTTAGGCCGATGATGCGGTTCTGCTTTCACAAACACCTAATGGTTTATGGGGGCTCCTTGATGCTTTTATTAAATACACAGACTACCTATTTTTAGAGGTTAACCTATCCAGAACACACTACATGTTGTGTGGTAAGCCCCAAAGTAAACCCATACCCAGACCCATGGTGAAAGAGAGACAAATGATTAACCGGGCTAATGAGTTATCTTATTTTGGGGTAACCTTTGACTCCAGGGATAGCTGGCTACCCTGTAAATCGGAGCGCTGTTCCCGCTTCAATACCTCTGTGGGGGCTGTTTTTGGGCTCACATCTAGAGTCGCTAATAAACTGATTTTGCCATTACTGGAGGTGTACAAACTAAAGTGTCTACCGGTTATAATATTTGAGGCTACTATATGGGATTATTGGGACTATAACAGTAGGATAACTGCTTTTGTAGGTGTCTGCTTGGGGTAGGGCCCAGTACTCCATATTTTTTCTGCATGTTGGGTTTAGACTTTGAGCAAGATCGCATTAAGCATGCACCTCTACTCTTCTGGATTGCGGTCTGGGGGAATATGTATACTGAATTTAACAGGGAGATAATTTCTGACTGTTTGGCATGTGAATTCGGTCTTAAAATCCCCCTGGTTTTAATTATATCAGGAACTCTGCAAACAGTTTGGGAAGACCCGAGTTGTTTTTATCCCCACATCTATTGAGTAAAAGGGAGGCGGGCTGGACCAAGAGGGAGTTTTTGAGACTTGGATGTGCTGCTAGAGAGGCAAAGGACCTGGACAAACCATCTGTGAGAGTTTATATTATGTAAAAGACATGTCAGTGCATTGAGCCCTATCTTTCCCAGGTTAATAATGTTCAGGAAATATCACTCTTGACCAGGTTCCGGCTGGGCTCTATCAGATGCAACCTCTGTTTCCCCTTGGGACAGTATGACTCCAAATGTGTACTTGTGTGCCATTGTGATGGTGCCTCCCTTCAGACACCGATGCACTTTACTCTAGTCTATACATATTATGAACCTTTTATACACAGAATTTTTTTACCTATTTTAAAAACTTTGGGCTTTGGTCAATGTAGGCTTACTTTATACTACCTTTGTATGATAGCCAAAACTGCTGTAGGTTTTTCTGTGGGAGCCTTTTTAAAAAATGCAATACGTTGGCGTAATTCTGTGAGATTTTTATATTATCTGCAATTTTTTATATTCAATTTATCTGATGTCTACTGTACATTTTATGTGAGGATTGTTCTTTTATGATTATTTTTAATAATTGAATACAGAGAATTGATTGATTGATACTCCTCCAGGATTTCCTAAAGACAAATTGGATATTGTCCGAGTAAATGTCAAATCTGGCCCCCTTTTGGTTAAGGAGTTTAGCCAAAGGACACATGTAGATATTGAACAGCAAAGGGGGGGAAGGATCCAACCTTATTGAATACCTTAGTTGAGAGACCTCGGCTAAAATTTAAACGGTGAAAGCATCACCAGTTGTTGACAGTCAGATAGGAGGTCAGCCATTTACGTACGATGCAAGAAATACCTATGTTTCTCAGTCTAGTGGACACGATTATGTGGTTGATAGTCTTGAAGGGTGCAAATTAGTTCAACAGATCAGGGTTCCCATGGGAAACATCCATTACAACGCAGTCTTTACCACGCAGTACATTTATCACAAAGCCATTGCCACGCATATGTCTTTACCACACATGGTTTAACCATGCATATACCTTTACCACGCATGTCATTACCATGCATGCCTTTATACATTTATCACGCATGCCTTTGCGACACATTCTTGGCATTCACATTATTGGGTAAGTATATGGTATATTTAATTATAGAATAATAATATTAAAATGTAAATGTTTGAGCGGGGATGCAAGGGTATAGGGGTATTGGGTGGGTAAGTGTATTAATATTATTAATTGTATTACCAGAGTATTAATGTTTAAACATTATAATGTATGATATTTAGTAATAATATTATGTATACAACATTTTTTAAAGACTGTAGCACAAACCTTTAGGGATAGGATACAAGTTTTATAGAGGTATTGGGTGGGGAAGTGTAATAATGCTTGGGTAATCATTTTAATACCAGAGTATTATTTTTTAAACATTAGGTTATAGGGTGTTTAGTAACAATATTATTTTAGAAAATTATTTTTAAGACCAACACAAACCTTTAGGGATGGGATGCAAGTGATATAGGGGTGTTGAGGGGGAGTGTATTAATACTCAAGTAATAATTTTAATACCGGACTACTCGTTAAAAAAATTATACATTTGAAATATAGAAAGAATACTATTTATTTAACAAATTAAAAAGACATGCAACACTAACCTTTAGGGATGGGATGCAAGGGAAATAAGGTATTGAGTGGGGAAGTGTATTAATACTCAGGCATTAATTTTAGTACTGGAGTATTAAAGTTTAAACATTACAACATAAAAACAAACCTTTAGTGACGGGATGGATGGGCTATATGGGTGGGGTAGTGTATTATCAGTCAGGTATTAATTTTAATACCAGAGTATTAATGTTTAAACAATAAAACTATGTATTTTCCATCATAATTATAATATGGGTAGAATGTGTAAAATATATAAAATATTTTTTAATACAACATTAAAAATATTATTTACAAACATTAAAACATTTGTATTAATTTTGTCATAATTAAATAACCACACAATGTGTATTATTTTAAAAAAATATATGTAAATTTTTTTAAATTTAATTTTTGTATTAAATTGTAAAAGTCATAACTTGCTCTAGAAAAAATAAAACTTCTTTTTACACAGTGCATAACATGTTTTTATAAAATTCTTGACTATTTTCCCATGGGTCCCATTGACTGATTGAGAAAATTGTTCTTTTTTCCTTTTTACTTTCAGGCTTGATGTATGCGGTTTTGCATCTGTTTCAACAGACAGTGGAGCGGCGTGGTCAAGATCGGATGCAAGGAACAGCTGCAGTCAGGTAAGAACAATTTAATTTACTTTTTAAAACATATAGGTGGCTAGGTTTATTGCAAGGAGTGATGGAGGGAGGTAGATCGATGCTGTCCAGTACACAATTGTGTTTTATTGTTGCTTTAATCGCTTTTACATCCCCATGCAAGTTGGGACTGTTTTTATTTAAAATTAGGTTTAAAAAAAAGTTGGGAAAAAAGATGTCAGTTTTTTTTAAATAAAAGCAACATTTTACATTTTTTGCATCATTTCTTTTTCCCACTTTGTGACTTTTCAAGACACAGACTATGGGGTCGATTCCGATTCGGGCCGGAAAAAGCACCGACCGACTCGGATCCGGAAAAAATACCGACCGACACGTACCAGTGGCGCCCGACACGCCAAGTACGATGCAAGCCGCGATAAATCCGACCGACACGTCAGGAAACCAAGCCGACCGACCAAGCCGCTCGGAAAATAGCAATCCGGCCGGAAAAACACGCGAATCCAACCGACCGACACGCACCCGGAACAAATCCGACCGAATCGTACCCGCCAACTCCAACCCGCAAAGTACGATGCAAGGCGCGAAAAACACGACCGAGTCGGACGGAGGACAAGCCGTACGACCGACACGCATACAAAACCGAGCCGAAGCAATACAATACACCGCGACCGACGCGTACGCAGCATACAAAACTGCACAAACACAGCGTGAACGAAACGGAAAACACCGTACGAGACCAATGCAGGGTCCGACTCGGTCACAAGAACGTTTCCAACATACACAAACAGCACAAAGGAAAAATCAACCAAAAAAAGGCCAAACAAGCAATTACCAAGCCAATAAATACTGGGGGGTGGGGACAGAGAACAAAGACACACCCACAACTCCACCTATATAAAGGACACAAATCACTACCATGAGCCTTTGCAAATGCCATTCCACTGCCAGCACCCAAGAGAAAGCAACCACACACCCACAGCTCATCCCTCACACAAGCCACACACCATTAGCACACCAACAAATACCTACCTCACATACACCCAGCAAAACACACACTCACACACCCTCACCTGCACACCAACACACACATCACTCACCATCACCACCCATCACCATGCCCCCCAAGAAGAATCACAAGTTCCTAGATTGTGAATTGGAAGTCCTGGTAGACGAGATCCTCAGGGTAGAGCCACAGCTGTTTGGCACATTGGTCCAACAGACCCCCATGTCGCAGAAAACCAAGATGTGGGAGAGGATCATCAACAGGGTGAACGCCCAATCACCATGTCGGCGCACAAAGACCGACATCCAGAACAGGTGGTATGACGTGCGCAGGAGGGTACGGAAACTGCTGAAGCAAGACTACATCAACAGCCAACACACCGGCAGTGGCCCTCCTGCCAAGCCAATATACCTCAGGCCCTGGGAGGAGAAGGTGCGGGCCATCCTACCGCCAGTGAGCATATATGGACTAGAGGACATCCCAGAGCCTGGTGAGTACACAACAAATGTACACAATATACTGCCACAAAACACACACACATCACTGTCAAGGGGAGAGTCAAACCATGCACTCATAGCAATCACACAGCAACCAGAACAGAATCATCCCAAAATGTGTATGTCAGTCAGAGAAACACAACACATGCCATCAAAAAAGTCACATCCAACTGTGCCAACACATGTACAAACACAACCACAACTACAGCTAGGCAGTGGCACAAATAGAACTAACAAACACATCCACAAATGTAGCCACCACAA